>WBMW01001358.1:193603-235519 GCA_013396635.1 Penelope pileata
AGTAGCTTTCCACAAAGACTTCAGTGCATGCAAAGTGACTCTGACTGCAGGAGGAAGTTCCAGGCAGGCTGAACAGGAAGGGTGTAGCATGTTCTCCGGTTTAATACTCGTTCAGCTGGAGATTTTTAGTCCAACTGTTGGCACCTCAAGGCTAGAATAAGTGATACTGAGGCTGAATAGGTTAATTTTGTGCAATCTTGAGTCCAAAATAAAGGATATCATGTGACTTGTTTTACCTCCTTGCTTCAACATTCTGAAGTCATTTTCACTACAATCTTAATGTTGTTTTAAGTGACTTACAAGCCTTTGTTGCAATAATATGTATAAGAAAAGCAGAAACAGGTAATGAAAGATGAAGCATGAAAAATTATGAAGGGTGCATTAAAGAAATATTAGTTATGTGGATATACTTTCAAATGAGCTCTGAGAGGTGATGTTAACACTAGGTTTAGGCTTACTCATTTACATGTACTGATAGAACTTAAACAGTATTAATATGCCTTTTTTTTTTTGTCTGTTCTTTATACAGGTAATACATTGCTTTTTCCAGGGTCCCAACTGCATGTAATTAACACTGTGTCTAACTTAATTATCTAGTGGACAGCTTGCTTGAAGTCAAATGAGAGTACTGTGAACTTTTTCTCCTTAATTCAGGAGAGGAAGTACCCTCCTTAATTTTCCTGTTAGCTAGAATGTGAGTGTGGTTGTTTACAGCATGTATTAAAGGTATGATTTCTGCAAAGAAGTAATTATTTTTCTTCTCTCTAGGAAATACATATAAAGGAACCTGTAGAAAAGGAAGTAAATCCTCATTTATTACCAGGTAACTGTTTTTTAGAATTATATAATAAAAAAAAAATCATGTAAATTATTGTCATTTGTGTACAGCAAACACCCAAGTGACATCTATGTCTGGTGGTAAAATGTTTGTGGATTACCACTGGCACAGATTAAATATTTTTAATATTTTTTTGTAATCTATACAGATACTTAAATTACTTTTATTTGTCAAGAACAGTGTCTTTCAGTAAGCTGAATGTGGAAAATTGTCCATACTTCAGTTTGTCCTTTTTCTTAAGGATGGTTTTGATTTATTTGTCCTGAAAGATTGCAAACTAGTGGAAACTTCTAGTTGCTTTGCTTCAACTTTGAGATATTTTGGCCTTTCAGTATCTCATTCACTGCTAAGATTCTTTTTATATTTACAGTTCTTTCAAAATACTGCCAGTGTTTTCCAAGGTTAGGAAAGGTGAGGTTGCCAAGATAAGGTATAAATAAAAGCTCAGAATACTATTCTGTCCGGTTTTCTGCACTTTCTGGAAAAGGCTTGTCTGGATGTTTATACCTATTAAAACCTGGTTTTATTTCTTAAACCTGAAGTTCACTCCCTGCTAGTTTGAAGATTAAAGCTTCATTGATCATTATTTATGTATCTTGTTTGAGAATTTTAAAATAGTTCTGGGATGTATAAAATAAGCAACATCTCCAGTTGAAGCTATGAAAAACTGATTCCCTTGTAATAATTAACTCAAACATTTCAGCATTGCTAACAGTTTAGTGGTGTGGAAAACTGGAGCAGTTTTCAGTTTGTTCATTGACTGTATTAACTATTCTTTACTGGAATTTGAGTTTTTTGTTTTTCAGAGATGTTTGTATAGTGATTCTTAGATGTTCTGCATTTCTCCCAATTAGTGGGCCATTATGGAGATGCTTCTGGTTACAAGACTTCTAGATGTGTTCAGTTGAGCAGTCTTCAGTCCTTCTTTAGTTGTTAGCAACCTGAGAGGCTCTCTATACTGTTTCAAGGAGCTGCCTCTTAATGTTTTGTGTAATGGTGATTAAATATCTTCAGGCATACATTTATGAGAAGCTGTAGGGGAGCTAAATGCTGAGTTTGATATATTGAAATAATGATAGCTGTCATGGTGCAAATTACTGTTTGTTTTATACAGGTGAACTGCTGCTTTGTGAGGCAAGCACAGTGTACAAGTACATACAAGAAGATGGGTCAAATCGTGGTACTTATGGAAAACTTGTGTGCACAAACTTCAAGATTGCTTTCCTTGATGATGATTCTACTTCAGATGATAATGTAGGAAGACAAGTCTTCTTGTTATGACCAAATGGGCTCTGAAGAAGTATAGTCTCTTTGAATAATTACACCTTTCCTTTCTATAAGAATGCAGATTGAATATAGACTTAAAGCTTAATGGTGCCAGTTTGTGTTAGTCAGTCTGTTTCTGCTTGGTCTATACATATTCTGCCTCGAGCTCAGACAATTTCAGTGAAAATGTCTATATGTGGACATTTATAACTAGATGTAGTTTGTCATTATTTACTTTGTGAATTCGTAATTGTTAAGCTTAAGTTAAAGAATGCAATAGCTTAAAAGCTAAATCTACAGTTTAAACCTGATTTGACAGATGTCAAATTTCTAATGTATAAAATTGGGCTTGAACTTGGACTACATCTGCGGAACCATTTTATGGTTCCAAAATACTGAGTAGGCGCATATGCAGTGAAAATGCTCCAGATAACTTTTTCTATTGCTCAGTGAAGTTCTACATTGTTCCATTCAGAGTCAAGTGTCAACTGCAAAGATTTTGAGCTGACAAATGTGTTAAAGATGAAACATCCCCAGAAATAAGTTGTCTAGTTTTGTTTTGGTGCTCAAATTGAGTCCTCAAAGAGAAGTGTTAGTGCCACACAATGCCACACTTTTTTGAGTGTGCTGAAACATGTAAAGCTGCTCCATTTAGGTATTGCAAGTGAAGGAAAAGCTAGTATATGGCTCTCTGCAATACAGGATGAACTTGAAAGTGAATAAGAATGAAAATAATAGTTTAATTTGTTGATTGCAGTCAGATGTTTGAGGGTAAAGCTTCAGGGAACTTAATACTGAATACTAAGGCTTCTACAGCAAAATATGGTGGTTTTTTTTTTTTTTGAACCTTTTGAAAGGAATTTGGTTAAAGCTGCAAAGCCATTTCCCCAGATCGCATGAGGTATACTCTAAACCTGGTAGTGACCTTGCTTATTTCTGTTCCATCAGTAGCTTGTTAAATCCTAGATGTATAGCATGCTGAGTCAACTGGATTTCTCGTGAGAAGTTCAGTGTTAGTCACCTGATTCAAAGTAGTGCTGACCTGGAAATGATTTTAATGAGACGTTGTTCTCAACTGCCTTCCTGTAAAATGTAGTTTGTTCACATAGTGTACATAAGCCTTTTGGCAGTAGTGTATAGCCTAGTGTTTAATTGTGGCATCGCTCAAATCTTTTTTAACCTTTGAATTCATAGAATGATAAAGGTGAAAGGAGCCTGACACGTGTGACTTCATTTTGCCTAGTGATAAGTCCAACTTTTACACTGTTATAAATGTCTGAAATACACTTGGGAGATGCATTCTTTTAAGATACTTTGTTTCCTGCCAGGTTCCCACAGCAGGGGAACTTCTCATAAGAGTTTGGATTACATCAAGTTACTGTATTTCCTGTTTACTGCCATGACTTTAGTTTTAAAATGTGACCCTCAATAGAAATGCATGCTTTGAAGTTACTTGAAAAGTAGAAACTATTGACTTTGCAGGTGTAGTTGAGACTTAAACTGAAGATGAATTTTGATTCTCATAAATTGTGCCTGAATAACCAGTGTCTATCTCTATTTTAATAACTGCTTATGTTCTGCTTTATAAAAATAAGAGTAAAGGTGATATTATAATATGTACCAAGTACATCTCTTAGTTGTGAGAAGGTACTTCTTGTTAGTAGTGTGAGATTTCTTAGATTTTTTTCCATGTTCTAGGAGCCACAACTTAAGAATAAGATCATAGGAGAAAATGACATAACCCTGCAATGTGTAGATCAAATCTATGGAGGTAGGTCAGCTCTTGGTTTAATGTGCATCACACTTCTACACGCCTTGTAATGCTTGTGTTCTTGTTCTGTACTTGTATATCCTTTTTAGAAAATGAATAGTCAATTACTTTTGAGAGTAGGATAATCTGAAAAGAGCAACTGCAGTTATTTTAATGATGAAATGACAGATAAGAGATGTCAAAATCCATTTTCATCCCTCATGCTTGTTGAATCTGCATTTTTTTTAGGACATACAATTTCTTCAAAATGCCATTTTTCATAGCAAAAAGTGTACTGGACAAAGTATGTGGTTACGATTGTACAAGTGTCTTAATGAATCAACTATTTCCTATAAATGTGGAAGTAGTACATTTATTTAAGCAATTGCACTGCAGAGCAGTGCAAGTAATTCCTGAATGCCTTTTGCTTGTCTAAGGCAACTTTGTTTCATGAGATCCTTGATTTCTTCAAAATATCAAAGGTGATAGAAAATGTCTTTATAAGCCAATCAAAATGGACTTGGTATTTGCAGCAGGGCCTACAGGTGTGTCTGTGCTTTTAAAAAAAAAAAAAAAGCAAACATGGGACTAGTAATTTGCAAGCAGTAAGGAAGATTTCATTGAGGAGTCTGACTTTGGATAAGCGTTTAGAGTATTCATGAACGGTGGTGTGGATTGGTGAAGGAATAGATGAAGGAGAATATTGAAGCATGGTTATGAGACAGTTTGATTTTGTTTCCTGTGGCCAGCTAGCAGTGCTTAAAGAAGTGAACAAAGGGCTGTCTTGAGGGGTTTAGGATTTTTAACAATTTTTCAAGCTGAATGAGCACAGTTGCCTGACTCTCTTTGGGCAAAACTACTAAATTGTTCTTCATGCTTCTCAAAACTGAACTTATTTTGCTGTCAGAATGTGAACAGAAGTACTGTCTGAGCAGATGGTTTGACTCTAAGTCCAGCACCTTCCTTGTATGAAGTAACTTGAGTGGGTTTATATTCAAGTTGATGAGTGCATCAACAAAACAGCTTGCAGTACTGTTGTAGAATAATGTAGCATGCTTAAACTACTAAAACTTGGGATTGAATTAGTTTCTTGAATTTTGAAAGGGCAAATAGGGATAATTTCATTAATTGATAGCGCCATTTTTTTGAGGTATACTTAAATCTTGTTAATTTTGCAGTTTATGATGAGAAAAAGAAACTTTTAACTGGACAACTGAGAAAATACCCAGAGAAGCTGATTATCTACTGTAAAGACCTTAGAGTATTCAACTTCTGCCTCAGATATACAAAAGAAGAGGAAGTAAAAAGAGTAAGTACAGGAACTTCATTTGTTCTTTCCTTTTTAAGCATGGTGTTGGGTGTTTAGTTTCCTTGTTGGGGATAAGGGGAGGATGAAGTTCACTCTTAAGAGATCCCTGCAAGTTGAAGTGTTTTCTGAGCACTTTCAATTGAGAGAGAGAAAGACCAACATTATTAAACATCCTTGCATATAGCAGTTAGAGAAACCAGATGCTCTTGCTCTTGAAGAAAAGTGGAGCTTGAGAGTAATATGTATAATTAGGGTCAGCTCAGACACACCTGTAAAGTTCAGTGGTATCATGATAGTGTTTCAATACATTGTGGACTTCAGCCTTGCTCATACTAAAGTTGTTAGTTTCCTGATAATTTGAGTTCTCTTGACATGTTAATCTGAACTCCAGACTAGGAGTCTTACTAGCTTTATTTAAATAAGTCACTCTGTAAGATGAATGTCTAATGCTTCTCATGGAGTCAAGTAAGTATATTGCCCTGAGGACAAGGGAGAAGGACTTCGAAACGTCACTTTTCCACTGTTGTAGATGGAATCCCCAGAGCAGTTCTGCTTGAAACCTGGGAGAGGGGATTGAAAAGCAATGTTATTTACACTGACTGTCTTATTAGTCTGGGTGTTAATTTTTGGTCCTCTCCTAGATTGTCAGTGGCATAATTCACCATAGCCAGACTCCTAAGCTGCTTAAACGCTTGTTTTTGTTCTCTTATGCATCAGCTGCCCCAAGTAACACAGGTAAGTACTTTTGTATTTTTAGATTGTATTTGTTGCATATTGTTAGTTTAAGCAGTCCAGGACAATCAGTACCTGAGTTTGTACTTGGCTTATGACTGCCTGATTAGCAGTCTGTCTTTGAAGTTCATTTTTCACTTGCCATGCATTGTTGGACTTGTTGCTAAAAATCTCTAAATCATCTACAGTTGAACTTTGTGTATGTCAATGAAATTGCATAAAATTTTTGTAAGCAAGGGTAGCATCTGTAGACTGAAAGCTGTTACTGGTAAGTGCAAATGCTTTTCATATGCATCTACCCAGAGTGCTCTCATCTAGAAAATATTTTGCTTATTCTATTACTGTTTTGTGTAACATTGCAGTGAACCAAACTTCCTGCTCTAATTTTTAAATTATTACATTGCAGTGGCAACTGAGAGAGGATTTCCCTTACTCGTATTTGCAAGCAATCTGCTTCTCCTAGGCAACTACAAAAAAACATAATTTGCATAGTGAGGTTCCAGTAATCGTCTGACTTCCTTTTAGCTAAGTTATTACATAACCTTACCACTAGATGAAACTTGGCTGAATAATACAGTAAGCTTCAAAACTTAAGCTAAAAAGTTGTCAGTGCACTTTCTAGTTTGTCATAGTTTTGATTTCAACTGAAGTAATAGTGCTGTTTTGAGTGAAGAATCTGATTCTTGGTCCACAAAAAACACATTCTTCTTTTCCAAAAGGAAGTTTTGTTGCACCTAAGATGTTAATTATACACTTATTAAAATATTTAACACAATTACAGAATCAATGAGGTTAATGACTAGTTGATCTCCAGAGGTTTCATTTCCTTTTATCTCCTCCTCCCTGCCCTGCACCACTCTGAGTAGTCAACTACAGCAGGTTCCCCAGGGTTGCACCCAGTTGGGTTTTGAATATCTCTATGGACAGACTCCACAACACCTCAGGGGCAACCTATTTCATTATTTGACTGTCTTCATTGTGAAGAAGTTCCTTTATTATGACCAGTGTTTAAAACAATTGATATTACTCTGTAAATGATGTGGCTGTTAAATCAGATCTGTGGCTAAATCAGCCTGCTGTCAAAACTGTTGCTGAGGTGGCTGAGTAGAAATATGGGAAATATTTTTAGTTGAAATGACTGAGACTAGCTGTTGTAATTGATTTTTCCATTATTAAAAATGCCTGAAATGTTATATTCAGTGCGAAACTCCTGTGTTTGATGATAGATATTGCATTTCATTTAATACTTATTCTGAATTAACATAATTTGTCTGATAGATGGAAGAAACCAAACTGTGATGTTTGATACTCTTGAAGACTGGCGTGATGAGTTAGAGCGAACAAAAGGGAACGTGCAATACAAAGCAGTGACTACCAATGAAGGCTACAGAGTCTCTGAGAAGTATGTTTGCCATGTCTAATGATGAACATGGGATATATGTCTCATTAATACTTGCAAAAATTAATGCTCAGCATCAAGGTAGCATTATATTGTTTTGTAGGATCTGATTTCCATTCTGTATTATAAGACACTGTGACTTGGGACCTAAGGAGTTTGTCTTACAACCCCTGCTAAAGCAGGATTAACTTTGAAATTAGGTCAGGCTTGATCAGTCAAGTTTTATCTCCAGTGATGAATACCACCTTAAAGTGGAATGGAAAATACACGGGTCTAGTATCTCTACTTTGTCACACTCACCAGTCAGTATGATGCTTTCAGTCCCGTAGCTTTATGCTGGTTAAAAACTCAAAACAAATCTTAATTGCAAGTAATTTAATTGGGAAAAATAATGTAGCTGGTTTGAAGTACATTTGCAAATGTGCCAGTGGAACTTAAATTGTCACTCCTGTAGTGAAAGGTTAGGGATGTATACACCTGCTGGTTTAGCTAAGATGGATCCCTTTGAGATCCATACAAGACTTTGTGTACTGCCACCCAGTAGTCAAGTCCTGTAAGGTTTCACAGATCTTGGAAACAGAGCGATTCTCAAAGTAGAGCTAAATCTTAATTATTCATTCTGGAACTGTCTTGAGACCCACACTAAGATTAAATACTTATCATTGCTTTTGTAGGCCCTTAAATATAAGTGCTGTCTGATACTGGAAATTTATGATATATTAAATGACTTCCTTGAATTGTGACTGAAACATCTTACACAATGCAGAAATTGAATTAGTTAACCAATATTACCAGGATGTCTTTAAAACAAGTAAGTGAGAGAACAAAGGCAGTCTTAATGATCAGTCTTGGATGTTACGATTGAATGCAGGACTTAATTGTGGCCTTGTGGAGGCAGGGTCGTGTTGCAGTGAAAATGAATAGCTTGGGATTGGAAGGAAGTGTTGTCCAGCTGAAAATAAAGGGAAGATGTTAAGGACAAAATTATGTAGTTGAAAAGACTTTTGTAGCTATAACAGTGAATACATAATTAGCATGTAGGCTAAAGTACTTGCCATCATTAAAAGGAGCTTGGAGATTGTTCTTTGTTCAGTTCTCAAGTGCAAGAAATTTCTCTTTGTCGTCTTAGGTTGCCTTTGTATTTTGTGGTTCCCATATGTGTTTCTGAAGAGAATATCTTGAAGTATGAAGGTAGAGGCATTCCTGTAAGTATATATGCATGAACGGCTGAGGGCAAGAATCTTATTTAGGAGACAAATATCAGTTAGCATTGTGGATACTACTGCATTTCATCTTTGGAACTTGTTTCTAACAGTTCATGTTTAATGTGTAGTTTATAGAAGAGGAAATAGATTTTGAAAGGAGAGGGCCACGGTGTGCTGTGATTCCCCTAGACAGAGTAAAGCGAAATGTATAATCTGGTGGTTCATACACCCATTTACTTAAATTCCTAATGTCCTGTACTCTGCACGTAATACTAACCGGTTTTTCCACGAGGCTGAGTGCTAACTGACATCTAGCTGGTGTAGGATGTAGGGCTGGGAATGCTCTTTGGAGGTTGAGGTGAAGACCTGCATGTACAGATATAGACCAATACCTCCAGTTAGCTAGCTTTGTGTACTGGCAAATAGTATGTCTGTAACAATGCAGCGTTTTCACAAAGCCAGGTAATGGGGGAAAAAAAAGAAACAACTAATTCAACAGAAAATGGAGTTGTACTTCCTGTAGTAAACTGTTTCCTCCCTTACATGGCAGTTTAAGAAATGTTTGCTTCATACTGTTAATCAGTCCATGGAGAAGATAGTTCTATACTGTCCTGTCTAATCTTTATTTTCCAGTAGTGAAGTTCAAAATTTGATTTGCGCATTTTCAGTTGCCCAGACAAATTACTGTGACTTATACAGAAGTTTTTTAATTGCGTCTTGCATTGTTCAGAAGACTTGTAGAACTCTAATTCCAAATCCTTTGTGGGAAGCTAGTGTCAAAATAAGTTGGCCATCTTAGACGTGCTTCAGATAGTAGCATAAGGACAGATAAGTTAGAGAGGTTTAAGCAGTAGGTGTGACTTAAACTGTGTAGGGTAAGTGAGAAGCTTTAAGGACTGACTTCTTGTAAGGAATACTTGCAACAATGCAGTTTGGTTTATGAGGGCTGCTCCGAAAGTAATGCCTCCCATTTTATGATGTTGGCCCACAATGTCAGAGGCAGTTGGTGGTATGGCAGCAGGGGAGCAGTCTGACAAAATGCTGTCTGATGTGGAAGTGCATATGGTGTGGAATTGAATTTCCCCACATGGAAAAACGGCACCCATTGACACTCATTGATGCTTGCTGAACACTTGTGGAGACCGAACAGTGGCTGTGAGGGCAGTGAAGTAGTGGGTGGTGCATTTCAGCAGTGGTGACAGCAGGTCACCTCCACTGTGCAGACTTCTACAACTGCGGCATTCAGGCTCTTGTTCATAGCTGACAAATGCATAGCTAATGGTGGTGACTGAAAATAGAACGAATTCTCAGCTGTACAACACTATCAAATAGTGTTATTGTGCTCCTTGTATCTGTTGTAATTCCAATAGAAATAAACAGGAAACATTACTTCTGGAGCAGCACATGGAGTTGTGAAGGTCATGTTTAATGTTTCTTACGCTTAGTGACTTTTCAGTGTCTTCTCAGTTCACATGGAAAGGCGTGGTAGTTTCTATTGTGAGTTATCCTGAGGCTTAACAGTAGGAAAAATACTGTTTGTGTGGAGAAACTGGTGACTATTGAGCTACTTACTAGAGCCATATTTAGCATACCTTCCAACATAAACAATGTACTGAGGCATATAGTTGAGGTACAAATATAGAATTTCGTTATTAGTCACTGAATAAGCAAAGCACAGCATAAAGAAATTTCCTGTAATGACTCAGTCACTCAGGCAACTGCTTTGCATGGGACAGTTTATCAACTTTTGTCACAATAAGTGTCTTTCTGCAGATTTGGTGTTGGTCTTGCCATAACGGTGCTGCTCTTCTCAAAATGTCTGCATTTCCCAAAGAACAGGATGACAGCACTTCACAAATGCAAAAAGCCTTCTTGGATGGGTCAGTAATAGCTATTCTGTCCACAACACTTTGCTTGGTATGGACCTTGCTTCTCTTTTTCCATATATGCTGTATCTTTAAGCTTGCACGCATCAGGAAAGAGTTCTAGATGGAAAAGTAGTTTTCTGTAGTGGAATGGGTTTAAGTCCTTGGCCTAACAAAATCATTGGTCAATTGTGCAGGACTGTAACATCACTGAAGACTTGCTTGCAGAAATATATATCAGACTGATCTCTTTACAAGCCATGACTTGTTAAGTAAAGCAGCACCAAGTCTGTAGTTCTTTAGTACAGTTAAAGTATAATTAACTGACGGGCTCAATTGTTGCATGTGAAGTCCAGACTCTACATCTCCAAACATGAATTTGTTAGCTGAGATTTTAAATCTGTGTAAACTCAGCTGTCCTTTCAACTAGATTCTTGGTCATATGTAACTTCATCTAAAGTGACCTAAAATGGCTGAGACAATTTAGCAGTTCACTACAGATGTGGTGGTAAGACTACTTTTTCTCACTGAATTAGTGAGCTGATTTAACTCAGCCAAAACTAAGGTTAAGAACACAGTTGCCTGCCAAGTTACACCAATGTCTTGTTGCCTTTTCCCCCCTCTGGCTTTTTTAACCTATTTGGTGTCCTGGAGAGAGCTCTTCTCTTAAAAACAAGCTATTAGATGGGGTCAGTATGTACAGTTTGTACTGCTTCACCACTAGCTGCTTGTTTGTGGTAGATGGGGAACCCGGTCATCAGAGGACTAGCAGATGATAACTTGATTAGGCTCTTAATTTTAGAAACAAGAGGTTTTTATACTTCCATGGGAAAGCCTTCTGACGCTTCCTGCAGATTCTCAAGCATTTTCCTCTGAAAGAGGGAAGTTCACATGTCTTGTGGCTGCTCTTTATGCTACTTCATAATGTGGAAGTAAAACTAGCAGTAAGCTGCAACAAAGTATCAACTGATAGTCTAATCCTTGTCTGTGGACTTCTGAACTTGTGGGTGATGATGGTGTATATGTTTTTTTGCTATGGTGTACTGGTAGTTAGTGACTAGTATTTAAAAATACATATACAAGTTGTCTAGATGGGTGTGTTAACATGCCATTGTAATGGGAATCTGAACTCAACCACACAGCAGATTTGTACAATTAACAGCTTTTATTGAAAAGGTTTTAGAGCAACAATTCTGGCACTAATTGTTTCAGTTTAGAAGAAGTATTGTAATTGACAAATGTTTTTGCTAGATACTTTTTGATCTGATGCATCCTCTGGTAGATCTAATGATCTGCATTTCTCATGTGGACTCCTGTAGTTCTCACTTAAAGCAGACTTCTGTTCTACAGCAAACAGGAAACAAAATACTGTCCTGTACTAGCCAAGTGTCTGCAAGGCTTTACATCTGAATTATTAGCTGGAGTAGCTTTTTCCAAACCTTTACAACAAAAAGCCAGCATGACAACAGATGCTTACTAAGCTGATACTTACCTGAGTTCATTCAAGTATCTTACTCGTAGTCAGCCTCTGGAGCCTGAGTGAGAGGGTTCGTTCTAGGTCTAAACCAAAGCTTATTTAGCCTAGCATTTTTCTTCCCTCCTAGGGAAGTACAAGGCAGGTATACTGTCTTGTCTGAGTTGAGGTAGTTTCTTCTTCGACTCACATGTTTCATGAGTGGACTTGGTAGCTAAATGTCAGAATGTAACTTAGTAAAAGTCAGTAAAAATCAAGTGTCTGAGAGATTTGGGTGTTTCTGTCCATCCTCTCTTTCTGAATTTACCTGTAAATAGCCTGCTGTTAAAGTAATTCTGGTGTTTGTAGTGAAGACACTGTCCACTAAGGAAGCAGTAATAAAAATCAAGTAGTCTTTGTAGTAGTCATAAAGTGCAAAAATGTGCATGGACATCAGTCTTCTCCATGTGAGTGGTAAGAGCAGGCGAACTTGTCTTAAGCTTGTAGGCAAGCTTCCAACCAGTATGTAGAAATGCATGGAGGCCATTAGCTTTTGTGGGCGTGTATCTTAGTTTTACAGCAGTTTCCCAAATTGTGCTTATTAACTTCATCTTTAGTGATAATAGTTGGTGCATTATTTGACTTGTGAAGCAGGCTTTAATCTCTTGATGATTTGATCTAGAATCTATAGGACAATTAGCAAACCTCCCTATGAACTCCTGAAGACAGATGACTTGTCAAGCAGCCTTCCATCTCTTCAAGATATCCAGACTGCATACACAAGATTTAAACAGCTGTTTTTGATAGGTAAGTCAAATGTAGAAGTAGCCCTCAATCTCTGAAGTGACATAGCTCTAAAGGAATGACAATGCTGTTCTATTCCTAATGAATGCAGTTCTTTGCTTGGTATCTTATTTCTGACACTGGTTTAAAGTAGACTTACAAATATGTAGCTGAGGACTATGCTTGTGACTGGCATGCTGATGGAGATATGTAGTTCTTAAAGATCTCTTGCTGAGCAATCTTAGTATCTGAAAATCTCTTTAAAAGAGCAACTGTTATTGGAGTTTCATTGTTAGGTAGTAGACATTAGCTGGATTGAAATTGGGACTTCAGTTTTTTCTGATCCACTGAGATTAAATGCTTGGTGTTAAGTTTTTTAATTCTTTGGTTTATATCAATATTGAGACTAAATGCTAATTTTTCCCAGTGGCTGCTAATGTGGGACATAAAGAAATTGACAATCACTGAGGCACTGTATATTTGCAGCATATCCTGCATTCAGTATCTAAATCCTTTTGATTTTATATATGGAATGTTGCAAACTTGAAATTAATTGTAAATTAGTGTGGATGGTCAAATTCACAGTGAATCTTTAATTCTATTTAGGAGCTAAAATCAATTGGTTATGTTATCCATGAAATTTCTACCAACGCTATCCTCGTATAAGAAAGACTGCCTTGAACTTATGTTACCTAACATGTTAGGAAATATTTTTCATTAAACACGTGCAATCTGGGCTTAGGAGAAGCTGAAAGGAGCTTTATAGCAATAGCTTGCTTTCTTCTCTGCATCTAATCCCATGTTTTCTCACCTTTGCTTCCTGACTCAGCTGCACTGCAGCTTTGCTTCCTGCAGAACAAAATGGGATGCTCAAGTTGCTATTCATGTCTGAGTACTTTGATCAGTGTGGATTGCTAATTGTCAGAATCCAAGTAGAATCAAGCCACAAAACTGGAAAACCAAGAGCAGACCCAAAGTAACCTCTGAGAGCAGTACCATGCTGTGTGTTCTGAAAGGTCTGGATTTTTGGTTCTGAAACTCTTATCTGAAAAACTTTGTAGCTCAAAAGCTGACTGTCCTGAGTTTTCATGGAGGCTAGAACAGTGTTTTTAAGTGTCTCTGCATTCTTACATTTTGTGTCATTTGTGATAAACAGGAACTGAACTCGACTCTAAATACGTGATGTTTTAAATGAATTACTCATGGAGTTGAGTAGGATTTCTTCTTTCAGGAAAGAAGCACAGATTGCTCTTATTCCTTCGTAGCTAGCCTACAATCTCTTACATGAATCAGTATTCTTTTGAAGTGCATGTTTGCTATATCATATTTGAATGGGAAGCCCAGTAGTAATAAAACAGTCGAAGTTGTAATTCTTGCTAGGAGTAAATAGTACGTTATATTCTTCATAGAAAAATATTTACAAAATTACTATTCAAATCCATAACAAAATGCTTAAGGACAGCATTAGAAAAGTATATAGCTACAGCTCTTGATTTCTCTGTTTTTCAAATGTCAGTTCATCACTTACTAAAATAAATACATGGTGAAGGAAAAAGCTGAGGTATTTAATGCCTTCTTTGTCTCAGTCTTTATTGGTAAGACCAGTTGTTCTCTGGGTAATCTGACCCCTGAGCTGAAAGATAGACAGGAAGCAGAATAAAGCCCTCAATCCAAGAGGAAACTGTTAGTGACCTGCTATAGTACTTAGATGCACACAAGTCTATAGTGCTGGGACACTGAGGTAGCTGGAGGAAGTGCTCACCATTTATTGGCAGTCCTGGCTGTTGAGGAAGGTCCCAGTTCACTGAAGGCTAGCAAATGTGGTACCCATCTACACGAAGGGCTGAAGGGAAGACCTGTGGAACTACAGGCATGTTAGTCTGACTTCGGTGTCAGGGGAGGTTATGAAGCAGAACATCTTGAATGCCATCACACAGCACATAGAGGAAAACCAGGTGGTCAGGTCCAATCAGCATGGGTTTATGAAAGGCATGTCTTCCTTGGCTAGTGTAATCTCCTTCTATGACAAGGTGACCCACTTAGTGGATGAGGGAAAGGCTGTGGATGTTGCCTACCTAGACTTCAATGAAGTTTTTGACTCTTTTGCACAGCATTCTCCTTGAGAAACTGTCTGCTTGTGGCTTAGATGGGTGTATGCTTTGAGTAGGGGGGGGAAAAAAAAAACAAAAACCTGGCTGTGTGGCTAGGCCCAAAGAGTTAGGTTGAATGGAATTAAAGCCAACTGAAGGCCAGTCACAAGTGGTATCCCCCTAGGGTTCAGTACTGGGGCCAGATCTCTTTAACTTCGTTTCCCTTTGTCCAGATCTTTGATAGAGTGGCCCCTCAATGAGTTTGCAGATGACAGCAAGTTAGATAGGTGTGCTGGCCTGCTTGAAGGTAGGAAGAAGACACAAAGGGACCTGGACAGTTTGGACCAGTGGGCTGAGGCCTATGAGGTTCAACAAGCCTTAAGTACTGGGTCCTGCACTTTAGTCAAAACAACCCTATGCAACACCACTGCAGACTGGGGAAAGAGAGGCTGGAAAAGCTGCTCAGCGAAAAAGGAGCTGGGTATATTGGATATGTGAACAAAACCCAGCAGTGTGTTCAGGTGGCCTAGAAGGCCAAGAAGCGTTGTGGCTTGTATCAGGAATGGCGTGGCCAGCAGGTCTGGGGAAGTTATCGTTCACCTGTACTTGGCTCTGGTGAGGCTGCACCTCAAATACAGTGTTCATTTTTGAGTCCTTCACTACAGAGAAGACATTGAGGCACTGAAGTATGCTGAAGGAAGGGCAGTGAAGCTGTTAATTTTCTGGATCCCAAGTCTCATGAGTAATGTTTGAGGGAACTGGGGTTATTTAGCCTACAGAAGGAAGGAGGCTTAGGGGAGACCTTAGTGCTCTCTACAACAAACTGAAAGAAGGCTGTAATGAAGTGGGGGTTTATCTCTTCTCCCGAGCAACAGGAGATAGAACAAGATTAAGTGGCCTCAGCTTGTGTTTGGGGAGGTTTAAGTTGGATACTAGGAAAAACTTCTTCACTTAAAGCATTGTGAAGCAGTGGAACAAGCTGCCCAGAGGGGTAGTTGAATCTCTGTCCCTGGAGGTCTTTCAAAGACGTGTAGATGTGGTGCCTTAGGGACATAGTTTAGTGGAAAACTTGGTAGTGCTAGATTGTGCTTGATGACCTTAAAGGCCTTCTCCAACCTAAATGATTCTATAATTCGAATTGACCATATAGGCCTAGTGGGAACCTTTCAGTTTCTGAATAGTGACTTCAGTAGAAATAAAAGTAATAGAGATCTAGGTTGTGCTTATCCAACTATAAACATCCTAGTGAAGTTCATAAGAATTTTACGACTATGATATGGCACTGGCCTCCTCATGTATCCTAGTTATTCCCTTTTTGATGTGTTTTAATGCCTCTTTTACAGTTGCAGTGAAAACTGCTTAACTTTTCCTGGTATTCTTCCATCTCATAAATTTATGTAAGCCTCTTTTACAGCCCATTTGTATTTCTGGCTGGTAGTGGTAATGACTTTCAAAATCCTACCTCTTTAAGTTGAGCTTTGTGTACATTGTGCTTTGAAGTCAAGACAACTGGAACTCAAAAGAGAATTTCATCTGATTAAACTTTTTTCTTCCTCATTTTGTGAACAGGCTTATTTAGTTGGTTTGGCTGCAATGAACTTGGATTATATTTGAAATTATACTTATTATACTTAGATCATACATTAAGTCTGTGCTTAGAAAGCTTTACTGGTACTGGTAAGGCTACTTCCTAGTTTAGTTATAAATCAGGTGTCAACTTTAACAGTCACTAGGATTTACTGACTCTTTAGTGTTGCTTGGCTTATAACACTTTATAACTGAGTAATATCATGGATGGCTATTACTTAGCACTGCATATGATTAAACCACTTTTTTCTTTTTCAGATAACAGTACAGACTTCTGGGCAACTGATGTGAAATGGTTTTCATTGTTGGAGAGCACAAACTGGCTAGAGATCATCAGGTTTATTTATATCCATATCTTTCTTCGTTTCAGGTTGTTGTTAATTGAATTTTTAGTGGGTTTTGGAGAATTTTCTTTCCTACTGGAAAGGTGAAGAACATCATGTTTCAAGAAATTAAGACAAACTTATGCTATAGAAGTAAGATATAAATAGGACCACGACACAGTATTTTTACAGTGCAGAGTTAGGTAAAGCCCCCCACATTAAAAGATGGGAGAAGCAGCAGATCATTCCAATAGCAATTCTTTCAGCAAACCTATTCAAACTATAGATCTATTAATTTCCTTCCTGCAGTTAGTCAGCTTCTTTCCAAACTGAAGAATCCTTTCTTTCTTGCATGAAACCTATTCCATGTCTCTGACTAGCCTTGCCGTTCTCTGTACTCTCTACTTCTATAATATCCTTTAGGATGGGATGAACTGCAGTATTCAAGATGTTAGCCCACCACAGATTTATAAAATGACAGTTGTTCTCAGTTTTGTCCCCTTCCTCTCCTGATTGTTCCTCAAGTTCTTTTTCTTCTCTCAGCAGTCCACAGTGAGTAAGTCTCAGAATGGTGTTGGCTAACTTAATGCTTGTTATAGTGGAATGTTGAGATTTTCATTTGTTTTCAGTGTTAATTTTGTGCTATCTTGATTGTCTGTTAGCTTATTCTGTGGTCAGCTTGTTACTATGAAGTACTTCTTCAGTTCTTGCAGTCAGCTTTAGTTCATTCTATTCTGAATAATAATGAATATTGACATTGTTACTAAATTCCTTATTTCAGAATTTACATTGAGTGAGAGGTTCTAGTGAAAGTTATGTTGAGAAATGCATTGACATAGTATTGTAAAAGTACATACTAACCCAAGTTCCTACTGTTAGGTTGTTTTGAGATTGGTCACTTCCATACTTGGATGCAGTTACTTCCTGAATCAGCATATTCTTGACTCTTGGAGTCAGTAGGAATGCTTTATCAACTATTCTAGATGCTTGAACAAGGAATCTGACAATTCTACACAAACAAAATTATTAGCTTCTGTTAGTAACCTAATCAGTTGCAAGAATTCTAGTTTGTGTGCAAACATTCACTGAAAATATCAACTTGATGAAGAGTCAGGACTAGAAACCAACAATGTTACGTCTGGTTTTATATGATCTTTAATCCCACTCAGTCTTCCTTGTTTAATGATAATCTCTGAATAAATATTATCTGCATGCTTAGACGATCTGGTAGCTGATCCTTTCCCTGATGCTCAAAAGCAGACTGTGGGAGAAACATGCTATGTAATAGGTTGGGAAGTAAGTGTAGTGATGTACCAGGGTAAAAATCTGGAGCTTAGCTATAGTAACACTTCATTGTGTGTGATGGTTTGTATGAATCCAGAATAAAGTACTGTATTAATGTACAGAGAACTGGAAGCGTGTGATTGATTGCCAAATGAAGATACCTCTTGGAAGCTTGATCTTAAAACTAAATGGTTCTTTATTTACAGAAGTTGAGCATGGTTTTCTTGTTTTAAAAGACTGGGCAACTTTCAATAGTATATTCTAACCCTGCTTTAGGGAGAGATTAGTATAAAAGAAATTGGTTTTAAAAATGCTATTAAGATGTTTACTTAACTTTTCCTGTACCACAATAGGCGAGTCTTGAAGAAAGCTATAGAAGTTGTTGAGTGTCTGGAAAGGCAGCATACAAATGTTCTCCTTATAGGTAAGGAATTCATGAGATTATGCTATTTTATAAATTATTACTCAATTGTGTATATGATAAATAATTTTGAAGAACTTTAAAGAACTTTGAAGTTCTTTAGATGTATCTTAAGCTGTCAGTTTGTAATGACAGTAGAGGCTGGTACAGTTGATAAGCATCTGCTACTTTAAGTATACCTAAGCTCACACATACTTGGAAATGCTTCTTGTAGCTTCAAAACAAAAACTAACCAAAACCAAACTAAGTGACTAGACAAAGACACACAACTAAGAATTAAGAAAGCACCTGGTAAGCGTTGTTCCAAGTTAAAAGGAATACAGTATGAATGAGAAAGCTGCTTACAAATTTGCATGGAAGTCATGCTACCTCTTATTTATGTGCTCAGTTTTCCAACCTTTTTTTAGCTCCTCTAGACCTTTTGCTATACTTTGAGGTTGGGGGAGGGAGTGAGCTACAAACACAACTTGGAGCTTAAGAACTTTCAAAAGGGATGTTTTTGTTCTGGATGAGTAATATATAATCTCTTTATTAAAGAGTATGCTTATTGTACTTACCGTGAGCAGTTTGTTTGCTCTGAGGAAAGTAATCACAGAGAAAACCAAACTTAATGTTGACTGTTAGTTCATTTTGTATTAATGATTTAGGAATTGTTCCACTCACTGCCATTTGAGAAACCTAGCACAGGGAGGTGTTTCTAGAATGCATCTGAATGAAAGAGAGTGCATATTGTGTGAGGAAGCAATTTTAGTGCTGCTGCACATTTATTACCTTCTGTCTCTTGTGTATTTAGGGATACTTTAAGTCACAGCCTCACCTTGTGGAAAAAATGCATGCAGAACGTAAGGGTGAGAGCTGAGTAGCTGGCCTGATAGCTTAAGGCAGGAGAGGGCAGTATGTGCACTGCGGGAGACTGAAGGGAGTAGGGATCATAATTAGAGTAGTGCAAGTTTGCTTTTTGAGGTATAATTGCCAAAATATTGTCAAAAACCTCTTAAGTTTTCAGAAAAACAGTATTAGAAATAGATTTAACTTTCCTCTAATGGTGTATAACTTGTGTGCTTCTGTTTTGAAATACAATCTTGTTTGGTTACGTGAAGTTAGTAATTCTTTGCTTTGTCATCCAGAGCTTTAGGAATGGCTTAGTAGACAATGTAGCTTTTTCTTCTCTTCTGTAGAAGAAGATGCTACTGATCTGTGCTGTGTAATCTCCAGTCTGGTTCAAGTGATGATGGATTCATACAGCAGAACAAAGTCAGGATTTCAGAGCCTTATTCAGAAGGAGTGGGTAATTGGAGGACATGGCTTTCTGGATCGTTGTAACCACTTACATAAAAGTGAAAAAGAGGAGGTGGGATTTTTATTTTCCTTACCTGCTATTTAAAATTTACTCAGCATGAGGTGGGAGGAGTCAAGATGACTGTCCAGAAGTTCTTTAATTTTATTTTGATTCGTGGATGAATGTTTCATTGTGTTACTATTTCTGCTATTTAAAGTTCAACAATGTCTTTATAACTAAAGAATAAACATGAAATTTCAGTCTTGGAGTCTTTTGAAAGATGTGCATCTTGTGTCCTTTTAAACTGTGTTAAATGGTAATGTCCAGAGAAGTAACTCAAGTGAATTATGTATTTTTCACATAGAGAGTTTTATACTGTATTGCTGGATGCTGCGATCTCAATTCTCCATAAGTTTGTATTTTGGGAATAAGTAAGCTTACTATACAGAATGGAAATAGTAAGTGTAAACTGTACAATTCCAATTAACAATTGCTGTAAGTAGTTTTGCTTTGCCAACTTTGAAAGTTACTGTGCAGCCTTTTACGCGAGTTAATGTGTGCAAGTTCAGGTTAGAAAGTTTTAATCTTCTGTCAACAGCTGGCATGGGGTAACTCAGATGATACTTCAGAGTTCAGCCAAAGTTGTGTACAGCAGTTCTGCAACTCACAAGATTGCTTTCCTTAAGATTTGTTTGGAGATGCTAAATACTGTAAAAATAAATGGTCTGCATGATAGGACACTTTTTTTCTGCAATGTTTTCTTTTAGGCTCCTGTGTTTCTGCTCTTGCTAAATTGTGTTTGGCAGTTGGTACAACAGTATCCTCCAGCATTTGAATTCACAGAAACTTACTTAACTGTCTTGTCAGACAGCCTCTACGTGCCTATTTTTAGTACTTTCTTCTTCAACTCACAACATCAAAAAGACACTACTACGGTAAGAGTTTGTTGTTTTATGTACGCAATGTGTTGGATAACAAGTTTGACCAATGAGCAAGAGACGCTCAAATTCACTAGTAGCATGTTTTTCCTTTTTTAATCAAAAGATGATGCCTTGGAGGTAAGAGCAACTTTGGGTGTAGGGAATTGTAATGGAAAAGGTCCCAAAACTCTTATGACTACACCATCTGATTCTCTGTCTCTCAAGCTCCTCCTCGGTCTTCTCTTTCTCTCAAGCTACTTCCTTCTCTGCCTGGCTGGCCTTTAAGCCTGGGGCAACCCCACCCCAGGTCCACCCCTTCTGGTCACAGGTGCAAGTGCTCTACCAGTACTCCCCAGGCCAGCCACACCCCTCCACCTTGTGCTCAATCATCAGGTCATGCTGTGATCAACTGTTTCCCTGTGCTCCACCCCTTCACAGCATGAACAGATGATGGAGCATGTTAACATTTTACCATTGTTCTTTACAGCATTGGTTACAGATCTTACAATACAATTACAGGTATGTATACATTACAGTGTCATTTACATAAACATCAATTCCTGGGCCAAAAATACATCTTCAAAGTCCACCTTCACAGTCCTCAGATCTTTCTTACAATTCCTTCTTTATACTCTGCAACTCTCCTGTCTCTGCAGCAGTGCATCTCCAACATACATGGCTGGGAGTGTCCAACAAGGAGTAGAGCTCACAGCAGCTTCAGCTCCATTGCAGGGCCAGTTCCTCACTGAGGCAGTCCTGACCACTGCTGTCCCTTGCTCAGGGCTGGTTCCTCAATGAGGCAGTTGCAGCTGCCACTGTACCCTTCACTTCCTCATCAGTTACAAAGCATACAGCATAGTTGCTACCTCCATCTAGGTATGCAGACACTTCCTTCCAAGTACACTGACACTCTACACAGGCTGCGGACCACTTTTTTTCCCTCCTTTTCCTTCTTTCCATTTCCTCAAAGAGCGTGTCTGTTTCTAAACTTCTTTCCACCCCTTCACAGTGAAGATGTCATACACTGTTGTTATCTTTGGCCCTTTTACAGGAAAACAAATCACTCACTTTACACAAGGGGCAGTAATCTATGGCTCATCCCACCTGTTTCCACTGCTTCAGGTGTGCATACAATGTCATACCATACAATTTCTTACTATTTTGTTTACCTCACTAGGCGCCCATTAGGCCATACATCAAATTTTTCTTAAGAATTTTCTAGACAGAAATTGTAATGTTAACTTTCTGGCATCAATACATTAAATCAACTTCATCTTACTTAGATTTGTGAGGCATATGTAATACAACATATTTTACATATTAACAACTCACAGTGGGCATTGTTACATCCAGAACCAACTTGTCTCAAGAACCAACTTGTCTCAAGATTCTTCTCTCTTTTCTTTTCTTCTTCTCCTTTCCCACTTTTTTTCCTTCTTCTCCAGTTTTTCCTATATTCCTTGATTTTTTTTTTTTTTTTCCCCTCTTTCCCTGGCTTTTTCTCTCTTCTAAATTTTTTTTGCTGCCTCATTGCTGGCCACCACTCTTCTTTCTTCCTTTCTCTAAACTCTCCTTCCTGCTTCATTACTGGCCTCCATTCTTCTATTCTTGACTCCAATTTCCCAAATCTTCCTAACATGCCCCAAAATGGCACTGGTCAGGACCAAAATGCCTCATAAAGGTACATTTTATCAGTAAAGTATGTGTTCAGGTCCCTATTGGGGCACTTCACGTATCTCCTAGAAGCTCAATGTCACAGACCTCCCATCCACCATCATATTTAGCAGTTTCATCAACTGTACAGTTTTCATTGTCCATATCATACTTCTGGGCAACAAGAGTCCCAGGGACTAACAAGGTCACATATAGTAACCCTTTTAACTCCATGATCACAGCCTTCTACCTTCACTCTTGGTTTCCCTGCACACAGTATCAAATCCTGTTGACTATGCCAAGTGTAACAGAAAAGGTCCCAGAACTCTTACAACTGTACAACTGTGCAACCTGATCTCTCTTCCTCAGGCTGCTTCCCAATCTTCTTTCTTTCAAGCTACTCCCCAGTCTTCTCTCTCTTTCTCAAGCTACTTTCCAATTCTCTCTGTCTCTCAAGCTCCTCCTCAGTCTTCTCTTTCGTTCAAGCTACTTCCGTCTCTGGCTGGCTGTCCTTTAAGCCTTGGACAACCCTGCTCCAGGTCCACCCCTTCTGGCCAGAGGTGCAAGTGGTCTACCAGTACTCCCCTGGCCAGCCATGCCCCTCCACCTTGTGCTCAATCATCAGGGTATGCTGTGATCAACTGTTTCCCTACAGGAATCAAGTTCATCCTTGTGAGTCTATGGTGACAAAATGAAAATAACTCAAATATGTTACTTCTAGTGTGGGGCTACAGTTTTGTTTATTGCTCTCCGGTGAAGACTGAGCTGCTTAACCTAAGAATTTCCCTTTCTGGCATGATTTATCTACAAAATCCTCCTACTATATGCTCTGTTCTATTCCAAAATCGGCACTTCTTGAGCGTTGATTTACATTCAGTTCATGCTCTTCTCTTGCTTAAGAAGCTGGAAGAACTGGGGGTACCCTCTGCAAGGCTGTGCAGAGCCTAAAATAAGCAAAGAATAAGGTTGAGCATATAAAGTGCTGCCCCCAAAGTTTGAGAGCACCGCATAACCGCAGTTAAGCGTAGAGAGGTTTGTTCCATAATCCTGATGTGCTCTCTGTTTGACAAATTCAAGTGTCCATCTCCTGCCCAGTTTTCAGAATGTTTCTTTCTTCCTTAGATTATTTGTCCCATTTTCAGCTGAGGAAGGCATGCATGGTGCTATTTAACTATGCTATTGAAATGAAATACTATCTTAAGTTACAGAGAATACTATACGGTAGTCTTTGTCTGGACTAACATCTAGTAATGTTGTCCAGTTCTTGAACACATACAAATCATGAGTGTTACAACTCTGTGGGATTCTCTATGAAAGAGTTTCTTAATTTCACCTTGACTTGGTCAGAATTCGTCAGAATTCCTTTCTAGCAGTCTCAATTGTGACCTGTTTGTTTTGGCAGACTCATGAAAGCCTCAAGACACAAAGTGGTCCTTTCAGATTCCTTACTGTGTGGGACTGGTCTGTGCAGTTTGATCCCAAGGCCCAGGCATTTCTGAACAACCCTCTTTATGCAGAGAAACCAAAACCAGATAAAAGCCAACGGAAAACTGCACGATTCAAAGTAAGATATTTGATGCTTACCCGTTATTTCTATCATTTTTTTAAAAAGCACAACATGGCCATATTTCTAATGCACTTACAGTGACAGTATTAGTGTTAACTTTTAGCGGACAGAATGTGTATGATTCAGACTCACCTTAGTCTTAAGAATGCTGCTAGCATCCTCCTCAATTTTCCAATCACTTATAGTTCCTGGGCACAACACAGTTTTTCTTAGTAGTTTATATCCAAGTGCAGTAATAACTTTCTCCTGGGACTTAATGTCCAGGTGAGTTATAACAAGACACTTGAATTGATTTTATTGCATTGTTCCACTAAGTACTTAATTGAAATACATAACAGGCTTACAATCACCTCCTTGATTTTGTCTTGAGTGTAATGGGAGTGTGTGCATGCATTAAAAAAACAAAACTCAGAAACAAAATCTGTCAAGAGTACAGAGTACTGGATCACCTAATTACTTGGAAAATCACAGAATCACAGAATTGCAGGGGTTGGAAGGGACCTCGAGAGATCATCGAGTCCAACCCCCCTGCCAGAGCAGGTTCCCTACAGCAGGTTGCACAGGTAGGCGTCCAGGCGGGTCTTGAATATCTCCAGGGAAGGAGACTCCACAACCTCCCTGGGCAGCCTGTGCCAGTGCTCCGTCACCCGCACTGTGAAGAAGTTCTTCCGCATGTTGGTGCGGAACTTCCTGTGCTCCAGCTTAAGGCCATTGCCCCTTGTCCTGTCCCCACTGACCACCCAAAAGAGGTTCCCCACCTCCATTTGCCTCCCACAACTAAGATACTTATAAACATGGATAAATTCAATAGAATAGCTACCCCCAAACCAGCTTTTTCTTTTATTTCCTTGTGACATTGGCTAAACTTTGTTCTGTACAAAAGCATTCTCAGGTGAGACAATGCTCGTAGGCTCTACAGCATGGTGTACTTCTGTGTAGTGGCAAGCAATGAGGAGCTATTGAATTAAAAACTTCTACATCAAATGCTCTTTGATTTGTGTGGCCAACTTAAATTTAACTTGGAAATCTGTAATACTTAGACGAAAAGCGTTTTCCTTTTTCAAAGAACACTTTATTCAGTGTTACTTCACAGCTATTGTTCAGGTAAAGAATCTTCAAATACGAAATACTGTGAGTCATTTGATGTATTAGCCATTAAAGAGTAACAGTTTTAGACACTATAGTAAAGGCAAGGCTGTGTTCAAGCCACTTTATTGCTTTTAAGTATTTCCTGAATAGAACTTTAATGTTTTTCTTCCTCTGAAGATTTTTAAGGCCTCAGTACTTATCTTTGCATATTTTTCTTTTCTTTTCCCCTTAAAGCATCAAAGACAGCTTTCTCTGCCGTTGACACAAACAAAATCTTCCCCGAAGAGAGGATTTTTCAGGGAGGAAACAGATCACTTAATTAAAAACATTCTGGGTAAAAGAATTGGCAAGCTCATTAATTCTTCAGATGAACCTCCTAATAGCTTCAGGGAATTTTATGATAGCTGGCATAGTAAACCTGTTGACTATCATGGTCTTCTGTTGCCTCGCATTGATGGGCCTGAAATTAAAGTCTGGGCGCAGCGGTATTTACGATGGATTCCTGAAGCCCAGCTTCATGGTGGTGGTACAATAGCCACAGCTGCCAAGATATTGGACTTGATGGAGGAAGTGCAAAACTTGCAGGTGAAAATGGATGAAGAACATAGTCAGGCTATTTCTGGAGACATGCATGCTGTTCCAATGCTGAGAAATTCTGCCCGTTTGTCATCCTTGTTTCCATTTGCTTTACTTCAGAGACAGTCCGTCAAACCAGCTTTACCCACTAGCACCTGGAAAGACTTGGAAGATGAAGATGACTTGGTCAAGAGGGATGACGAATTTGTTGATCTAAGTAGTGATATGTTATAAAGTGTGTGTAAATCTAAGTATAAATTGTATATGGCTAAGCTCTGAGTTTAAAATGTTGTGCTGTATCCTAATCTAAGGAACTCAAGTATCTACAGCCTGCTGAGTGGGTCTGTGGGGTTTTAGGAAAAAAAAAAAAACACTTAGCTAACACATTTTGAACTTCCGTTTCACTCTTAACAGTATTTATTGCAGAAACACATTTTTAGCAGAGGTGTAATGAAAACAGAAGTCTGGAGAAGACTGGAGTAGCCATGTGGCTGCTTTATGCAAAAAATACATTTTCTGATATGAAGGTAGAATATTAAACACGTACAGCAGCAGCCATGAAAATCTATGAACTTGTTTAACATAAACCTTCTTCCCCTTATGCTAAAAAATACTAGGCACTACTGTTAATACATCTGCACTTCTTCCCCATGTGAAATTAATGGGAAGATGTAACTGTGCTTTCAAGCGTAAGCTTTTTATAGCTGAGAAATGCACTTGGGGTTTTCTGTCTGCTGTGGCATCAGATAAAGTCATGTGCTTCCCAGCCTCATCCTCTCTGATCATCCTCTCTGACAGTGTTCATCTTTGGCTTGCAGAACTTTACCTTTTGTAGTATCATAATAGCAGATCAGCTTTTCTCTGTGACTCTGCTTGCACTTAGCTTTTGCATCTGATCTTTAAGCTAAACTAAACGTTTCAAGTCCTATTGTGTGTCTGTGTTGGAATCCCTTGCTGCCTTGGAATATTAAGTCCCAAATTTTTGCTGTTGAATGTAGGAAGTGGCCTGACAGATTCTAGTTTGTTATGGATATTATTTTCTCTCTTTTTGATGGAGAGATCTTCATTCTAATTTCCCTGCTTATGCCAGTTGCCTTCGAGGCTTTCTGAAGCTTGCACTGAGACCATCTATACAGAAGGGAAGACAGTCTTGAATTTGCAGTCTGTTGCCACTAGTCATAAGTCAGTGGTACAGTTTATAAATGTGGCTTTCATACCCTTCAAACACTTGCATCCTGTTGCTGGATGTTCTAACAGTACCTCAGTGAAAAAAGCCATAAAGAAATGCCTGTTGACTTTCTGATCTACTGCGTGTTTATATAAGAAGTATTTTTGCTGCAAATAACTGCGCTTTGTAAAGTTGAGTATTCTTTAAGTGTCAAATCTATTTTGAACCCTTCAATTCTAGAGTACCCCAAGAATGGATGCAAGTCGTAACATCAGTTAATCTGAGGTGGCAGACATTGAATGTTCTCTGTGTTCTTGTACGATTTAGAAATCCATGCTGTGGAAAATTTCAGTAGTAGTGGAACTAACACTTAAAAATTCCATCAGCTCAGTGTAATCAGGGCTATTAAACTTGGTTACAGATCTGTCACTTCACCTGTCACTTCAGTTACTTGTACTTAAGTATAGCAAAAAGTTATCTGCAGCTTTCTAAAAATACTGACATTAAAATAAACATATAAATGGAAGGGAGAGATCTTGATGCAACCCTTTGCCAAACTGAAGCTTCTCAACTCTTGATTGCCTTAAATCTTAGTAGCATGAGGACAGTACTTGAGTTTAAAAATATTCTAGTACTTACACTTTGATACATATCTTTTTTTTTTTTTACAGCTAGCATTTACTAAAATGGGCTGTCCAGCACATGTCATTCAGATTTTTATTGTAACTCAAGTGATTCATTTATCCAGTGATTTCATTGCATGTTTGAGCAGTGCATTTTTATAGAGAAGAAATATTTATCATTCTAAGGTCATCTGGGTTCCAGGGGTTTTTAAACACTGCCATTAAAAGAAATTACATGGCTTTTTCTATACTTTGATCAAAACTGTTGTAACGATTCAGTCATGAAGATTACGTATTTATATTAAAGAACAGATGTTGGACATCTGATTTGTACATAAGTTATCAAAAAATTTATATAAAAGAGAAACATATATGTGGAATTGAACATGGGAACACTTTTAGTGTAGAGTAAATACCATGATTGTTGGTTTTCTGCATTGCAGGATTGGAAATGTACTTAATATTTTCACTCTAGACTTCTGTTTATACCTCTAAGTTTTTACACTGAATGCAAGCTAGAAACTGTAGTTCGCTTTAAAAATAAAAAAAAAAAAAAAAGGAAAAAAAGAAACACAATTATTGTTCCTCTCTAGTGGGCTGTATAGAGAGCGTCAATAAAATATACTTTGACATATTTATCCTGAAATGAGAATGTATGTTTAAGCTCTGTTTTGCAAAATGACACTTTAAATTGTAGTGAACTTGACAATCTGCAATGATGAGGCTTTTAGAGTTGTGCACGGGGTATTTACAGACCGGCGGGGAGGAAGCTGTGCAGTTTTGTCCTGGCTGTGGTATCAGACAAGTGTGTCAGTTCAGGAAAGAAGATTCAGTGCAATGCCACAGGGTGACTGAAGTGGTCTAGAAAGTATCTGCTGAATGGCATTTTTGGGGATATATTAAATTTTTTGGGGATCTATTAAAATATTTCAATTGTAACAGTGTACTTGTCTTTCATTAAGTGGTTCCCCCATTTCAAAGACAAACATCCTTCTTACAGGTTTGTGTGGCAATTTCTTGAGGTTACTGTAGCAGAATATTCCTCAAACTGAATGTGTGCTGAGTGCAGGTTGGGGGTGGTCACAGTGAACTGTAGAGTGCAAATGAAAATCATGTAATCTTTTTTTCCCAGAAATGACATTACTAGCTTCCATCCCAAAATCCCAGCGTGAGCACAAATGACTCAATTTCCTAAAGAGAATGCATAAAATTGCAGTAAGGTTTAAGGGAAATCTGCTGTTGACAGAACAGGAGTAGCTCTGGTAGGGCCCCTGGAGCACGGGGTCACATAGCAACGCGAGGTGTGCCACTGCCTCACCCACATCTTCTGCCATCGCTGTGTGCACTTTGACCACTTGGCTTTGAGACTGCATTCACCCCAGTGGAAGCGTTCAGCTATTGGCGTACGCCGCGCTGGAATGCAAGCGTGTGCTTTATAGAGGGACTTACAGCCAGCTTGGCCTCCTGATCTTTTCCTGCAATTAAAGCTTTTGACGTTCATGTCCAAAGCCTGTAAGCGTAACTTTTTTAGGAGATAGTACAGCAGTTTCTGCAGTGCATCTTAATGGGTTATTTCTGTCACACTAGAGATTACCTGCCTTCTGCTCTTGAGCTGGATGCTTCACATGTAGCGCTTACCACCCGGTACGTTAAAAAGCTTAGCTTTTGCGTGGAACTCTGTTTAGAAATTACCTGGGATGTATTTCATTTTCTGTGACAGAGAAGAGGTGGACTAGTGAAATATTTTGAATCTTAAAAAAGCATTTTATGAAATCTCTTTTAAGAAAACATTTCATGAAGAACTCTATGGGTTTTCCTGTGATGAATTTAGATGTTGAAGGGGGTGGGGTATGTCCCTTCTGATGGGCTCTGGTCCTTTTCCTTCGTTTATGATAAAGTTGCCCCGTGACACATGCTTTCTGCCAGTGTTTGCAGAGTGGCAGCACTCTTACCTCAGAGGCAAGTAGGGTTACCTTGGAAAGTAGTGAGCACAAAAGATGAACGTAGCTGCCGTTCGAGCTGGAGAAACAGCTGGTTTCTCTCTCTCTTTTTTATTTTTTTATTCCCCTTCAGTGGTCCAATAAAACAAACCATACTTCCGCTATTGTTTTCGTCTGGCTGCTTGCAGCAGGCACGTTGTTTACCTAGAAAATCATTTGATAAGTAACTTTTTAAAAGGAGAACTTTGCAGATTGATTTCCTATGTCATTGTCTTGTTCAGCTGTGCTGCAGTTCCTTGAACTTCCTCCTCTCTCTGGAGTGTCCTGGCCTTGCTGAAACCATGACACCTTCGGTCCTCCCTCTCTCCACGTCCTCTGCTCCCACGTCACGTGCAGTGTTAGCAGTCTGTCACTGCTATTAACTTCCTGGAAAGCCAAATTTAGTAGCTCTGTTCCTGGGGGACAAAGTAAATGGACTTGTGGTAGCCTGGCCAGGCCAGAGAGTCTCCAGCCTGCTTGTTAGAATCTAGCAGCTTTTGAAATCTATTTCTGTCACGTATGATCAAAACTACTGGTTTCCAAAGCTGTGGCGCAGGTGGGTGGAGAGGAAACATGAACTGCCCTGTGCGGTCACTAGGGAAACGAGGGTGAGAAAAGGAAGCTGAAACCCTGTGCCTGCTGCTCAGGCCTGCCTCAAGCCTGCAGTTCTCAGGCAGAAATCAATGCAACTCCCAGATAGGAAGGTCTGCTTGTTTACAGTCAGATCAAGGATTTGTGTTTTCTTTTAACACAACAAAATGTTCGTTATGTATGCTTTTGTGTTTGGAAATATATTTTTCATTTTATTGTAGGAGCCAAAATTCAGGCTTGGGAACCCTTTGGGTTTCCTAGAAATCAGCTGGCATTTGTATAACTTACGGACTGTAAGTGATCTTTCTTACTGTTTATACTATTCGTATTCTGGGGGAAAAAAAAATCCAATTAAAAATAGCTAACACAGCTAGAATTAATGTACAGCTTTGCCAATTAAGCGTAGATCTTCAAATATTTTGTAAATAGTGCCAAACTTGTGGAATGGCTAGCTAGCTCACTTTGCAGTGAGGGCGATTCTCACTTCCTCTTTTTGTTTCTACAGGCATAGTTTTAAAGTATGTTTATGCGTGAATGTGATGACAGAAAAGCAAATTTTATGCGGAAGGCTCATTGCTTTGTGTTTTGGTGATGATGCAAGAAAATACTTTCCCTGTGACCCTGATGCACAAATCAAAACAGGATGCTTCTTACCAAGTTCCTCATGTTCCCTACACAGATAATCCAGTTTGTTTCCTACAAGCCACTTCCTCCATTCTCTGTTTTCCCAGCCTAGATTTTCCACTGTGAGTTGACTCTTAGAAGTCTCTTTCTTGACATGATTTCCCGAAGGCTCTTCGCTGAAGTTTGAATAAGATTGGTTTTACATCTGCCATGCTTTTTCCTGTTGCATTCTTCTGAAGTGGTGGCAATATGTGAAAGCCAGATAAGGAGCACTGCAGATGACTTAACTCATAAAAATAAACATGCAGTTCTTCAAAGTGCAAGATCCCTCACTTCCGTGTCAATACAGAACGTGGCAACTCTGGCAGCTGTCCTGTAATAAAGCACGATTATTTAGAATGAATAAAATCCTACTGTGTGGTGTTCTTCCTAAATGGAAACTGCATCAAAGAAAAGTGGGCTGATAATCCAAGCAAGGTTTTCTAATGTGAGGCGTCTCACTTAGCTATCAGTACTTTGGGCTGATGCCTGCCCTGAGGAGTCCTGAGCGCCTGAAGAGCGACGGATTGGGTTTGGGTTCCATCTGATGTGGGGCAACTGCAGGCTGCTGCCCAGGGGCTCCTGCCCCAGCGCTGTGCTGCTGCTGCCCTGCTGCTAGCGTCAGGTAGCTGCCAGATGATTTTGTGGAAATACTTATTTGGCTTTTGTGCATTAGTTATCTATCACATCAGCTTGTTGATGCAAATCACCCTGCGGTTGTGCAAGGGAAACAGTGGGAGCAGATTGTCTGGGGATGCTTTTTTCAATAGGCAGCTATCAGTTACAGCAGAGGTGGAAGCACAACTGCAGTAAAGCCAGCTCTGGAGCTGCTCTGTTGTTGAAAAAGAGAAATTCCAGGAACCAGACCTAATATGCAGGTAGCTGAAAGGTTGTAAGTGACGTGCACAACTAATCCCTGCAATTTAACACTTCTGAGAAGGGGGAAAAAAAAGAAAAAAACCCAAGAAGAAAAAAAAGCCACCATGACCACCACCACCAAAAACAGACAAAATAACAAAATAAACTACCGAGCAGACAAAAAAAGCATTGGTTTGAGGTTGCCTTAAAAAGCCTTACAGAGTGACTAGAGGATAATTGCATTGGATCTGACCTGCTTGTTACAGTCAGAAGGAAAGGTAAGCAGCTCGCCTGCCCTGCAGTCACCAGGCACTCGGATGCCTGCTGTTCCTTAGGCTGTGCTTTGGTTTGGACAGGGGCAGGTTTTAAAACCATCATTCTGCCGGGGCTGTGATTTAGCAGCAATTGAGTGTGGCTGCTGAAAAGCAGAAATCATGTTTTCACTTGTAATGTGAAAACAATCATCACTCTGAAAGCGATTTTGGACTCCTGATGCATTCCTGCTTTTCTCATTTAAGTTTCATCTATACACAGATAACTGACGGGTTACTCCTTTTTTTTCCTCCTCTTTTCAGCATATTTTACTCATTTACTTCTCATTTTTCATTAATTTTAGTGCGTGATGTGCTCTGTCCACGCGCAGCCTGTTGTCTGTCCCAGGGGCGAATGGAGCTCTCTCGCTTCGAATCAGGACCCGAATTTCCAGGGCTGTTCATCCACCCACCACATTTCCAAAGGCTGTGGCCCTCTTCTATGATTCAGATTGCAGCTGGATTGCTCTCTGGCAGAGATGATGATGAAAAAGGCTAATTACTGAAATGAAATACATCAATAGTAAAACCATAAGTTAATGTATCGGCATTAAGTAGGGGCTCCATGAATACATAAAGCCTCTGGAGTTCTGCAGGTAACAGTGGAACCAGAATTACCAGGGACCTGGACTTAGGGAGCAGGAAATGGCTGAACATAAATGTTTCTTCATAATCTTTGTACCCCATTAAAGCATCAGTAGCCCCGTTGGTGCTGGCTGCTAACACTGAGGTTCTGTCTGGACCAGCCGACATCCTTCTCCCTTCCCCTCTCAGAGCCGACCAGGACTTCCCTCACACAGCAAGGGGCTGAGATGGGCGCTGAGTTATGTCTTTCATTTGTCAGAGCAAAGTTGTATGTGGCTGCTCCCACCACCAAGAAATTTCCTTTGAAAAAATATAAGTTGATTCCATCACTTCTGAGTGAGAACTGGAGTCTAAAGGGTAAATTTGATCACGGGACTGAACAGGAATTCTTTAACACAGCTGAACTCTTTCAGCTGAGGAAGCAATCTTAGCTCTTCTTCGATGGGGGGTTAACAGCCTCCTGAGGAGCCAAACCCTTTCACAGCATTGGGCCAGCTGCTGACTTTGTGGGGAGTTTTTATCGGTGGATTCAGTCCCTAGTGAAAATTTATTTATATATCACTGAGTGCTAAAGGTAAGAAGATGTATTTCATGCATCTGTCCTAGCTTTGGTTCAATTCATTCAGCTGTTGGCTTTCCAGGAGGTGCCACCCAGACAGCCACGCTGGCAGCAGGATCTCCAGCTAAAATTGCGCACAGATGCTGATCTCCTGGGTCTGCGGGGACGTCTGCTTGGGTCTGCCATAGGAAGGTTTGCGTTGCATCAGTAAGCCAGCCACCTCCACCTGGGCACCTCCACTCCTCAGCGCCGCACTGCAGGAATCTCTGTGCTGGGGTAAGTGCGCTTGGGGTAAGCGTTGGCGGGTCGGGCCGGACGTTGAGGTGCACAACGCAGTGGTGAGGAGCAGATGTGGGGCTCCTTGGAAGAGCCGTGGGAGAGGCCTCGCAGAAGGTTTTTGGTGTCAGGGCACGGGCTGGAGGAGCCGTGTTTAAAGAAGCCGTCTCCGGCTGATTGATTTGAGCTGTGCTCAAAGAAGCAGGGCTGTGTGGTTTTTTACATAAACTGAACTGCACCAAAGATGCTTCATTCCTAACTGGAATAACCTGCAGGGCTCCGAGCTGGCCAGCTGCCCAGATCAAGAAGGGTCTCCTGCAGGAGGGAAGCTGGCAAATGGAGCACAACTGGGAATTTTGATAGGATTTTGATTTTTGCCAGCTGTGCTGAAGAGACATAGTAAACATGCCTGCTTTGAAGTAGTTTTATCTATGTGTGTTCAAATCTGAAAGTGATTTCTGTGCTACAGGATCTTCTCAGAATGGTCTTGCCAGTCTGCAGTGATAGAAGTGGTATCTTCTTACTCCAACAGTTTTGGTCCTCCTGGACATCCCATGCTGTATTTCTTGATGTTAGTGTCAAAATTAAGTCCCTGATACCGTCAGCACCCCAGACCAGGCAGAAGAGCTGTGAGTACACCCTCTTAAAAGGCATTTCCTGAAGTGAGCGGCTCACCTGCAATCACGTAGCTAAGAGCAACGTGGCCTTGTCACACCTCAGATATAGCTCCTGTCCGAAAACAGGATGTTAGAGATGCCTCAGCACCTGGCGCTGATCGTGTATTTACACATATGGGTGAAAACGTGACGTCTGTATCTGAGGACAAGTGACACTCCCGAGGTAATGCGGACACAAATTGCGCTTTGGTTTTGGCTGCAGGATGTTGGTGACCAATGTTGATGTGCCAGCTTGGTTCTCCAGTTCCAGGCTGAGTCTGCAGTTCAGAAAACAGAGCCCAATTCAGTCAGAAAAGAGGGAACCTCCCGAAGTTCTTTTACAGAGCTGTTTTTCAGAGTGAGACCATGCTAATGGGACAGGGAGTGTTTTCTTTGCTTTGGCACAGCGCCCGGGCCCGCTGCACGCAGGCAGCGATCGCCTCTGGATGGCGGCCACAGGTGTGCCCGGAGGCTGCAGGCAGCAAAAGCTGAGGTGTCGTCATCTCGTGTGCTTGTTCTGCAGGAACATGGGAGCTGCAGCTGCTGCTCTGTCGTGTAGAACGTGAACAATGAGGGCGTTTTAGTCTTGGGAATTTTTAAATGGTTTTTTTTTTAATTTCTCTCTGAAGGACTTAGTGTGTAGTGAATAGCTGCTAAATCACTGCTTTGTCCTTTGGCAAAGAGAATTAAGCAGCTGCCCAAGTAAACATCAGTGAAAACACTCAGCAAGAAAGGACCATACATGCCGAAGGAGGGCACCTTGATAGGGGCGGTTGACTCATCAGTGTGACACACTCTGTGTCAAATATGGAAAGCTCATGTGTCATCTCCCAGCAAGAGCAGAGATTTATTTTATCTTTCAGAGATGACTTACAAACCAGACAGGATCTTGACTAAATCCCGACGCAGGTGAAAGTACCGATGTGCTGTGCAGCATTTCTCATTCCCTACCGCCAGGCAGACGCGCTGATGCTGTTGAGAGGATCTCGGACCACACTGGGGCCGCCTTCTCAGCTGCCGATGTATCTCTTTTTCCAGACATCATCTGGGTTTCTCCACTGAATTTGCATTTCTTACTTCCATTAAAAATTATGAGCAGCAATCACTTGGATGCTAATTCCTTTTTCTCTCTCCTCCTCATGGAGACTCAAAGGTCTAATCTTGGTTTCAGCCATCACTGGGAGCACCAGACCACCTCCAGCAGCGGTGGGCGGCGGACTGAGGGAGGTGATGTGGTGCAGCCCGAGGGCCGTTCGCTGTGCACTGCTGCTGCTGCACCAGCCTGAGCCTTTGCAGCCAACAGACTCAAGTGGGAGCACCCAGTAACAAAGAAGCATGTTTTCACAAGGTGTCATGCATGCCCTCAAAACTGGACAGGATCCCTAGGAAGGAAACGAACATCACCCTTGTCTAATCCTTCAGCTATACCATTTATTTCTGGTGTTGTTTCAGCTCTCTTTGTCTTCAAGGATGAGGCCCCAAATCCTCTCTCTTCTTCCTCAATCCAGTTTTCAGTGAAGGAAAAAAAAATCCACTGAAATGTGAGCAGGCTGATTGTAACTTAATTGCTTTGCCGCCAGAGTTCCTGATTACTCAGTCAAGTTTGAATCCATGGTGATTGCTACAAATGCTAGTAGTAAAAAAAATGGAGACATCCTGTAATCACACCCCTCGTGCTTGAGTATTGTGCACCATCTTATTCAGCCACGTGCAAGTAGCCTTGTGCTTGGTGCTGCACAAGGGCACAGCAGTTCTTACACATTTACAGGTCATTAACGAACCCCTAACAATGCAGTCAGTAGTTATGGAAATGCACTTACTCAACTGGACAGCAGCATGCTCTTAAATAACCTAGCCTAAACAAATCTAGCCTCAGAGATTATGTTGTGTTTCATGCTCAAATGCTCTTCAGTCAACACGATGCAGGTAACGTCCTCAGTTGCCTCTGTCCCACCAATTCAAATTATTATTTTAATTGAGACTAAGGATGTGGTCTGTAGAGTAGATTTCATTCAAAAACATCTTGCAAATCCCCTACGAAGAGATTTGTTTGAACAGCAGTTCTTTAGCATCAGATGTATTAATCAATGTTTGCATTGATGGTAAAGCGTTAGCCGGTGAGGAGATCTTTTAAAAGCCATCATGTAGAAACGATAATGTTATTTTATAACATTGAAGTTAGATGGTGTTGCACAGACATAACCCAGCGCAGGATTTACCCAAATAAAAGCCATGTTTGGCTTGCATTAACCCTGTGGGAACTCACTCACAGGATGATTTTCTCAGGCCTTCTCCTCCACAGTCAATGGAATTGCCTGAAATTCAGGTCAAAATGGACAAATCTGTCAGTGCCTGGCGGGGTGCTCTGCTGCTGCACTCCTCCTCCAGTTAAAACGGAGCTCGTACACAGCAAGAGGGAAGAATCAGCACTCTGCAACACTCGACTAGTGTGAGACTTTGTTCTTCTGCGTTTTCAAAGCCAACTTTAAGTGTAACAGATCTAGCTAATTAGATGTGCTTCCGTGCTGTTTTGACTCCTGAATGAGTCAGGGAGAAGCGTGAGCCAGAGATGTCTGCATGTTCAACCAATCAATGCCTTGAGCTCCCTGGATAGGCGGTATTATGGGAGGTATTATTGCCTGTGCCAAACTTCAAGACCCTCAGGTGCTTGCTGTGATTGCAACCTGGCTGCTGTCAGGAGTAAAACCTGCACAAGGCGGGTGTCCGGCCTCGGCCAGGTGCAGAACAGACCTTGCGATGCGCGTGGCTGAGCCCTCAGAAACAAGATAACTCGAAGTGCAGCTTCATCTCCTTTACACCTGTCTCTGTGGAGCCTTTGTGATGGCTGCTGCCAAATGTATCTACATTTTTCTTCCATTCTCCTCTCCCCAACTGCTCACACACCTTTACTGAGTTGATAGGACAACTACTTCCTATCCACTTCATTTTTCCACTTTATTTCCATTTTTTCTCCCTAACTTTTGTTTGCCTCGCATTTGCTGTGCTCTAAAATTATCACTTGTTATTTGGTTCTGCTTGCGTGGATCTTTGGACTTAATTAGAGGGTGTAAACCTACCAAAAGTATTCCACACACACTTCTGCATGAACGTGTGTTCCCTCTAATTAGACAAAAAGATTACTGGCCTAATCACTATTTATCTTGTAAATTACAACTCCATGGAAACATCTTCTTTGCACCATCTGGCTTTATGTATTTTTTTTAATGAGTTGATGAGTATTTATATACTTTACAGGGAACAGATAATAAAGTGCTTGTTACATAGGAAGGGAAATAAAGATTTTTCAAAACTAATTTTATATAAAATCCATTTCATTAAGCATTTTAAATTTTGCCAAAGTACCGGTTACAGTTTTGGTGTTGGTTTCACAGAATTCCACCTTGTTTTTCTCATTGAATATATTCAGAAAGCGGTGCATCCTTCCTAGTGAGTTGGACTGAACCACTGTGTAGAAATGAAAACACATCTTCCTTACAAACAGCACTTTTAACCAATACTTTCGTCTCTTTGATTTCAGGACTATAATTGCAATACTTAACTAACAAGTACAGATTCATTATACTGAACAGTATCACTCAGGCATGGGGAGAAGATGATATTAAAATAAGATTTCAGGAACTAGCAATCATCTGAACTCCACAGGTGATGAGAAAATGAGAGGATCTGGAAATATACAAAACAAAATGTTTTTGAAAAGAGAAAAGGTGATGAACACCTTTCTGCATTTGTTCTTCCTAAAATGTCTGTCAGTCAGCCTACAAAAAAAGACAATGTATTTGTTTTTAAAAATATTAAAGGCAGTACTAAATTTTTAATTCAAAGCCCTGTGGAGTTAAGAGAAATCATTCTCCTGACTTAATGGCTGCATCGGATTTTATATGAGCTAGGTATTAACGGCTGGCACTATGCCACTGAAAGTAATTTGCGAGTTCATCATATCCTGATCCAATCTATGTCAAATACGGAATAATTCTTCATACTTTTGAGACAATATCATTCGTAAATCTGCCAAGGGAGAGAATTAAAGAGAGGCTTATTAGGAAAGACATATTGCCAAATTTCGACTTTGTGAAGCGGTAATTCAAATGGTGTCTGGCTATTGAGTGCCACAAGCTGTCAAAGCACGGGTTTGTCATACGGACAGAAGGAGCCATAACAGCTTGTGCTTTTTACTAAGCAAAATTTCCTGCTAGAGTTGGGGATTTCATTACTAAAACCAACAAGAAAATGTGGGTCTGCACTGACCAGTGATGGGTTTATCTGATATCAGAACAACAGTAAAACAGGTACAGCTGAAACAGAAAAAGAGAAAATGCTGGAGAATACTATGTGTCCACCGTGTACTGGGCATGATTTTTACAGTCAGTTGACCACTGACTCTAGTTTCTTCCCACCTACAATATCACACATTAATCTGCTCACTCTTCTTGCCCAATAACTCCTTGGCTCCTTCTCCTCTTGTCATTTTGCACCTTGGTTCTTAGTGCAAGTCAAAATCCAGTTATTGGAGATTACCGACAGGCTGGATAGAACAAACCTTAGGATATTTTGTTCCTCCAAATTGCTTTTTATTATTAATGTCTACTGCAGCACTTACTTAAGCACATGTTTGTAATCAGCACGGTTTTAAGGACGGCTTGGCCTCAGGAAATCCCTGTGTCCCTTTGCCTCTGGCCACTCATTTCCACGTTGTACAAGAGCTCAGTGCTCCTTCAGTGGTGATCCAGTGCTTATCTGTGAGGCTGCCTCATCAATAGATCTCTGAAAGTATATGGATTAAGAATAACTTTTTTTTTTTTNTTTCAGGGATCCAGGCAGCATCTCCACCTGACACGTTCGCCGTGGCATAGTTGGGAGCAGCAAACTTTCACTGCAAGGGTATGGAATAGGAATGCAAACAAGTTCTACTGGCAAAACCACTGGATGGGGAAGCTATACTAGAGCTGGCAGCCTTCTAGTTGCTGCTTCTTTTAGAAGACAACTTCTGTATTCTTGCTATTAATTTCAAAATGTGCACATGCTATTAACCTGATTGTCCTTCAAAAGAAAAATCAGCCCAGCAGTATCTGGTCGTGCAGCCGTAACAGTAGAACAGGCATTTGCCCTCTAAGTCCTAAGTTTCAGAGCATGTCATGGTTTAGAATTTTACAACTTCTAGCACGCTCCAAACATTTAAGCTACAATACATTTGTCAAGAATGAATAGCAGCTGACCTGCTTGTTAAACAAAGTTACTCCTTGTTTTGCCTCCTATCCCAAGACATTTGCATTCAGTCTGTTCATCGGTTTTTCAGCTGATACCAGAGGTAAGCCCTGCTCCCACTGTGGAGTAAATCACAGGAACTGCAACCCGCGCAACAGAAGCAGAGCCGAAGACTCATGCCTTTGCTATTTTCCTTTATTTCTACTTCCCAGGGGGCTGGCAGCAGTTCAGAAAATTCAAGTACTTTTGAAGTCTCCTGCATCTAGTAAGGATAACTTAGGTTCATCAGCAACTGTTAATAGAAACTCTGCCAGATATTGGCTTAAGAATAAACAGGGATGCGTTACAAGTTTACTGCAAGCCAAACAAAAACTATTTATAGATGACAGCCCCTGCTGTTGCATTATTGGTTCTTAACAGAACATTTCAAAGAGTTAGCCCCTCAGCTCCCAGGCCAGGTGCCACTGGAGCTGGAACAGGGGGAGAGACGTGCCCAGTGACAACCCACATGATGGAAAGCGTGCGCTGCACCAGCCACTGCCAAAACACAGGGCTGAGCGTTACAGCTTTCTGAACTCCTGTTGCAACCACAGTCAGCTCATAAAAATTTCTGAATTAAACACTGATACTGCATAATAAATTTCAGAGAAGGTTGTTACATGGCACAGCAGCATCTCCCAGGTGAAGATCCAACAAGCTGTGTGGTCCCCCTCTCAAACAAAAGCTCTTAGTAGTGTACAGGGGATAAACGCCAATGAAATCTGAAGCTGAAATGTCTTGTTTGCTCTCCTTTTTCTTCAAGTTTTGGTTTTGTCTACCGGCATTGCACCAGTGTGAAAAAAAAAAGTAACTAGCTCAAAATTCAATTATAAGCATTCCTAATTTGATTCACACTGAGCTTATTAGTTCAGTTCAATGACAGGGAATCAGAATTGAAATTAATAACAAAAACTGTATGTGTTTGAAATTACACCATTAAATTCATGCAAACATCTCAGCATGTAAGTCAGAAAAGTGACTGTTAAATGTAAGGATCGTAGCATGCCTCATCCTAACACACATGAAATCAATCAAGAAAGTTTAAAATTCTCATTAACCTGCAAGTCATCCTAGTTTGACCACTTCTGTAACACAAAAGAGAAAAGCAGGCAAATCAACAACATAGTTAGCTACTGCTTTTAAAAAGCAATTTTTAGAAAAACTGAAAAAAATGATGAGTCCTTTGAGGTTGAATAGAAATGGACCTACAGCAAAAGGAAAAACCAAAGCCAACGTGAATACCTTGGAGCTGTTAATGAACATTCCGTCAGTTAACCTTCAAAATGCAATTAGGGGAGAAAAATGAACATAGTTAAAATGCTGTAGCAGTGGAGTAGCAAAATGAAAATAATTCTAACAGCCCAAATGGTGCACTGTGTTGATAAGAAAGGAGATGATATTGCTTTGTTAATTAAAGCTGGGAATTAAAGCAAAAGAATGTGACAGTGAGAAATTTTTGCCAACAGAAAGAAACAAGGATTTGAATGTAGGTGCAAGGAGAATCTCATGATGGAATTACTGGAGGGAAATGCAAGAATCGTTAACAATGATGTTTTAAAGTGTTCAGTAAACACATTATGCTGGAGAAATAGGAAAGTTTTATTGTACAGTAGAGATTAAATACCTTCCAATAATAGTATACTTTACTACTGCTCGTTGTTTTTTTTCTTAAAACTAGGTAATTTGTAATCAATAAACCAGGACAAGTTGTTTATATGTTTTTAGAAGAGCTTTGTGGAACCTCTTTTTGATTTATTGTCAATAAAGCTTGGGAGTTCCAAACAAGGGGAAGAAAGCTAACACAGCGCCTGTATTCACGGAAGGTGAAAGGGATGAACTAAGTTAATTACATGCCTGTCATCTTGATCGTAATCCTCCACGTAGTATCAGAGAGGCTTATACAGGGCTAAATTAATAAAGATCTTCTTATAATTACTACTCAAAAAAGACATTTCCACAAAACAGATCTTGTAATGCTATTGCAGTATATGTTCTTCGTGCAAACGGTTATTTGTTCGGGAGGCAAAGGGACATGGCCAGACTCTTTTCAGTGGTGCACGGCGACAGGACAAGGGGAAATGGCCACAAACTGGAGCATAGGGAGTTCTGCACCAACATGGGTCAGAATTTCTTCACAGTGCTGGTGACAGAGCACTGGAACAGGCTGCACAGGGACGGGTGGAGTCTCCTTCCCTGGAGATATTCAAGACCCATCTGGATGCCAACCTGGGCGACCTGCTGTAGGGAGCTGCTTTGGCAGGGGGGCTGGACTTGACGGTCCTCTAGAGGTCCCTTCCAACCCCTGCAAATCTGTGATTCTGTGATAAAAGCAATTCAATAAAACTTTAAGTTTCGGTTTGGCATTCGGTACAGCAAAACCTTTTAATTTAAACAAAAACAATACCAGAAAGACTGCAAGTTACTGCTGGGCCTCAAATCAGGACCAGCAAGCGGCCCAGGTCCTCCAGTGACGGGTGCTGTGACCCGAGCCCCGCTGCTGCGGTTCTGTATCAGACACACACACACACACACACATACATATATNTGACATCAGCCCGCGCCGCCATATTGCGGAGAAGCCGCCTCCGCCAGCGCGGCCGCCGCACGGGGACGCCGGCCCCCGCTCCCCGCCTCCCTCCGCGGCCCGGCCCCGTTCCCCATGAATCCCCCCGGCCGCCCGCAGCCGCGGTGCGGGGAGGGCCGGGGCGGGGGCGCCTTCCGTNATACCAGAAAGACTGCAAGTTACTGCTGGGCCTCAAATCAGGACCAGCAAGCGGCCCAGGTCCTCCAGTGACGGGTGCGGTGTCCCGAGCCCCGCTGCTGCGGTTCTGTATCAGACACACACACACACACACACATACATATATATATATATATGTAAACTCAGAGGGCCGCACTGCCAACCAGACGCGGCCCAGGGCCCAAACACGACCCCCGGCTGAGCGCTGTGAGAACGCACTTCGACCGCCCCCTCCCCATCCTTCCCCCTCCCCCTC
>WBMW01001358.1:235961-283132 GCA_013396635.1 Penelope pileata
GGGAATGCCCCTGGGTGTTGGGGGGCTGCCCTTTGTGTATGGGGTTCTTGGAGGGCTTTAAGTTCATCGCACCTGGAGGAAACGCAGCGCAGAGCCTGGCTAAGACGGGTGCCTCCGGGCAGCGTTGAGGTTGAGCTGGAGGTGGGTGGGCCTGTGGTGGTCCCACAGCTGCTGTGTGGGGACTCTCTGCTTCTGTGCTTTGTCAGACGCCACTGTGGTGTACTCACGGGGCTTCAGGATGCTTAGCAGCTCCTTCTGGAAAGACTTTTCGGACTGAGGCCTTAAAATTCAGGGAGATGCACGTTAGAGAGATGGGCCTTCAGTAATAAGTGGGTCAAAATGAGGAAATAGCAATATTATGTAATTCTGGGTCTTTACTGAATTTGTAACTTATCGTCTGTCATGGGCCAGGCAACAACCAGGTGTATTTCTACTGATACGGTGTTAGGTTTGATGCTGGCTATCGTTTCAAAGGGATAATTGATACAAAGAACACGCATGCTGCAGAAAGCCCTATCAGGAGACGGTTTGGTATGGTCTGTGGTGAAGCCTGATACGCCTTTATTTTAAATATGAACTATCAGGTGAACTTAATTAAGTGAGGTGCTTACTTTTTTGTTGTTCTTATGGGTAAACTAAAGTGCATTTGGCAGTGCATTGCAACTAAAATAAACTTACTTCCTTATTATTTTTTATTATTTACTTATTATTTTATTTAAAATAAATATATCATCCTGCTTGATGTTTTGGTGTATCTATCTGTGTATCTACTGCAATAACATGCTTTATTTCTCTCTCAGTCCATGTGTTTGAAATCCCATTTTTTCCCGACGGACCTTGGCATGACATCCTGACAAAGTCAGTAGGTACTCACAGTGATGTGCTTCCACCTGCTGACTCTGAAGATGTGCCTGTGTGCATTTCTCTTCCAGCTCGCCTGAGTAGTTGCAGGGAAGACTTAGGTGTGCCAGAACAGGTAGCTGTTGGGATAGGAGGTCTTGCTTTGAGGAGGATGGGGTAGACTGGGTGAACTTTCAGCCCTGTTTTTCCGCGAATGTGTGGTAAATCTGCTGAATTTGTGGGCACTGGGCTGTAAAGATTTAAAATTAGGGAGCATTCTGTCTGACTGGAAAGAATATACAGCGTAAGCGTTCCCAGTATATCAAAAGTTAGTAAATCATCAGACTTTACTGAGAGCAGCAGCGGCACGCAGTACAGATAATGCAATATTTCTTTGTATGGAAGAAGGGACTGATGACAGTGACGTGGATTTTTGTGATTCCCTTGAGATCTTGCAGTTGAAACGTCAGACAAGAAGAATGGTGAGAATGATGATGCCATCTGTAGGGTAGGGGGCTTACGTGCACAAACTTGCACACGGCTTCTGGGGTTTGCTGGGCATGAATCGCTAGGCTCTGTATGTTATGTCTCCTTGTACCCTTGGCTTTTATACTAAGTAAAGCTCTTCGTCTTCAGGGTTTTATAAACTTATAATTAATTTTTGAAGATTGTTTTTGTTCTCAATTGTTCTGTTAAGTGAGCAAAACAAATTTCTTTCATGCAATTGGGAATACTTTTCATAAAGCTTTTGTTTCCAATAGAACTGATTCCCAGTAACCTTTGTGTGAGACTTTCCTACGACAAGAAGTAGAGAAAAGTAATAAAAGGGCTATAAAGAAAAATCGTGAAATTACGTAAAGTGTAAAGGAAAGGCAAAGGCAGGTATGTGAGCTTGAAGCTCAACTGAAGGCCAATAAAGCTAAAGCTGACAATGTCCTTCTTGTTTAACTGAATGGTAAATTATTTCATGCTGTTGGAATAAAATAAGAGCGACAGGACCGTACTTGCGTAGGAGCGTTTCCCTAAAACACAGTTATCTCAGAAAAGTCGCTGGTAACAGCATTAGTAACTTAGCTTTGAAGGGTGTGGTGGTAAAATTTTCTTTCTAACATTGAACACTGGTGGATATGACATAACACCATGTAGATGTTACCAGGAATGCCTCACGTGGAAGTAGACACTATTTATTGTTTGTATGTGTCGGTGGAAGAGCCTTTGCTCCTCCGGGAGTTTTACAGGAAGATTCGGACAGTGATGAATAGCTGAGCTCAGTGTTTCTGGGAGATTGTTGGGTATTCATGGGAATCCGGCTTTCATAACAGTGCACGGCCTTTAACAGCCGTAGCAGAACTTGTGAGTTGTTGCCTGGTTGTTGCTGCAGTCTTTGTTCAGCGATGCGCACGTCCAGCTGCCCTAGAACAAACGCAGCACGCCTCAGTCCATGCTTAATGCTTGAACACAATTAGCTGCCGTCACACATGCCTCCTGGGCATGGTCTTTTTTTTCTATTTTCTTTTTCCTGAAGTTTGATCTTGTTAACATGTAAGTTATATATGTGGGATGATTGCTTCTTGGTGGTTTTTTTTTTTTTTCCACTGGTGGTTCCTTTTCTGTTTGTCTGTTCTGTGTATAACTATTTCTGTGTTCCAAGGTCAAGATAGGTTGTAAGGGGTATATGCTGATATACGCACACACTTGCATAACATGACAAGTGCAGTGTCCTTGGAGGAGCAGGTAATTCACTGGAACAGAATGCATTACTGCAATTCTAGGGGGAGCATCTCTGAAGAAATATTCGGAATCACTTCAGAAATAAGGCTGGGAAGGGGAGTCATGTTCATCCATCTAGAGCAGAGCAGTAGCCTGTTGCTATAGGAATAAAAAATACTGAAATAAAATACTTCGCTATATTGAGTTACAAATAGTGTTTCGGTAGGACAGGTCAAAGCTGCAGGAAAGGGAGGTTATTATGTAGAACTTCTGAAGCATCTGAGGTCACCATGGCCTAAAGAATGGAGTGATAAATACTAACAGCTTATGTGCCAATGACAGCTAAGAGGCTGGGGTAGAGCAGTTTGTCCACTGTGGCTCTTCCAAACACTTTGTAACATTGCCCCATAGAAGGCTGAGAGGCTGTTGGGTGCTCTCTAACCATTTAAGTTTTTTGTGTATATATAGGGTGGTTTTTTATTTTCCTTTTTGGAGTTCTCTGATAGAAGTTGGGAATCTACTGAGATACAGCAGTGCTCACAGCTGTTCCTATCCACAGCTAAGCAAATCAAAGCAACTGTGGAGACGTGGCACCTATCTGTAGTTCAGATAATTATGGCTAATAAGATAAAATTCTTATTTAATCTGTAACAAATTCCTTGCTTCCTGAAAGGAAAGCTCACATGAAGTATGCTGAAAGAAGTCTTGTACTGCTGCCTGCTGCAACATGACTGTTTCTGGTTTTATTTATCACTTCTTTGGTGAAGATGAAAATATCCCTTGTGAGAATGAAGCAATACTCAGTTGCTTTATTAGGTACAGAAATTCTCTTGGATCTTTGCTCATGCTGGGCCTTCAGAAACTTCGTTTACTGGTGAAGTTTTAATGTTACAGTGAAGTGTAGCTTTCTGCCAAAATAATGTGTGCGTTTCTAGATTGTATTTTTGTTCTATTGAAATAAATGGTTAGGGAGCTAGTTTGCCTGCTTCAGATGTGTTGTTTTGTGCTGGTCAGTTTAGTGCTAAAAGCTAGTTTATTCTTTTTTACAGATCGTAGCAACTGTGTTTATTAGTGAAATTTATGCTAATCCTAAAGAGATTTTCTTGAAAGGTGAACGTTTTTTAAAAAAAAAAAAACTATAATTCTATCTAATCTTAAAATTTGGCTTTGTGAAATCCATATTGTGATGCAGAAGGTGGTGGGGGTTGATGGTGGTTTTTTTTTTTTGCCTGTGTAGAAAATTATCAAGTTTTCAAAAGTTTGCTTGGCTTCTTTTTAGCTCTACTTCAAAAAAAAATCTTTTTTTCCTCAAAAAAGTTTCAGCAGTAGCCTGCATGTCAACTCAAAAGCTTCCAGGTTTTGCTGAAAAATTTCTGAGAGAAATGAGTGAAACATGAGGAGGCGTCTGCTGGGAATTCAGATTGCAGTTGAAGAATGATGTATGAATATGCTGAAAGCTTGACAAAGGCGTGCTTTTTCTCAAATGTTCGAGGCCTAATAACAACGAAGTGTGTAACGTCTGCGATGAAAAATTCTTCCAGAATTGCCTACCTTTCTGGTCCTTCTTTTTCATGTCCACAATGGAAGATGGGAGGTGCAGGAGGAGGAGTACACAAATGCTGAGTACTGTAAGATGCAGTGAAGTGCTGCTTTACCGTCCTTGTCAGCATTTCCTGCTTTGGGGTTTTTTGGAGGACATGCTGATCTGGAAGCAGCGTTATAGATACAAGTTGGCTTTGTGTAGTTGAAAGGGTGTTTATTTTTCATGATTCCGGATTCTTGCTCCTCTAGCATGGCTAACTTGTAATCTGTATTATTTATTCATGAATAACTTCAGGGGTAGTGTAATTCCTTCTTATACCTCAAGCTGTCTAGTGTAGGAAGACCGGACAAACTTTTTCAGAGCCTTTCTAGTGATACTTTCAATTTTTACGTGCTCTTAAAAACCAAATCTGTAACTCTTCTTCTTGTCCTGCAGCAAGCTGTTTTTCATGCAGGATTTTTCATGATGTGTACCTGAGAAAGTATTGCAGGTTAATCACAGAGTAAGTAATAGTGGAACTGAACATTAACATTTTATATTTAAAAAAAAAAAATGAAGGTGATATTCAGCTGCTTTTTGACAGTAAAGTACTTGAAGCACTGTTGCATTTGTCTCAGTGAAGCAACATGTAATGGGCCTTCTTTGCAAGGCTAAATTGACCAGCCTAAGAGTAGCAGACAGTATGTTAATTATGAATTTTCTACTTGAAGCAAATGACTGCAGCACATGTTCGCTTGTGTTGCATTAGTAGGGGAAGGAGAAGCCTGTCTATAGTAATGGTGTGGGTCAGTTTCCTTTGCATAGCCAACATTTGCTCTGAACCTTTGGTAAAATATCAGTTGTCTTATATGCTAATGTTAACTGCTCTTTTTTCACACCTAACCTGCTTGTAAAACATCGATTTCAGTGATTTGTTTTGTTTTGGAAAGAAACATTAATAAAACACTAATGCAGACAGACTTAACGTACACATTTCAGACATAAAAATTATCCATGAAGTAGTACACAGCAGTTGTTTTCCTCTAAATTGCACTGTGTGTAAGCCTGGACATGTAGGAGCATGTAGGTATGCGGCAGTTATGATGGAGCTGTTGGTCTCAGTGCAGACACGTATTACACATTATACAAAAGTCAATTCCACCCCTTACCTTACACCAGAATAGAGTATTTCAGCCCTTTTTTGTTTTGTTTGTGGTGGATCATTAAGATGATAAATGGAATGCCTTGTGAGCTAGATCTTTGTAATTGGAAAGGCATTAAACATTTGCAGGACCTTTGCTATTTCTGGATGTTGCAGGATATTGTTCATCACACCAGGAAATTAGTCTGTTGTGCTTTTTGCATATTTTTCTGTTGCTAATTTTCTTCTGAGCACATGTAAGCTGTTTACTGCTATACGTTTTCTAATCATCTTCCCTTATGGTCTCACTAGATAGCGTCATGTGTCATAGTCTTTAAGTGGCAGGCTTGCTGTCTTCTGTACATGGACTGGTGTTGTGTCATGGATTTTCTGTCTAGCAAATTATTCTTTCCAGTTTTTACTTCTCTAGGTGCTCGATTTTACTCTGGCACTTTTGCATCTGACAGTCTCTACCAGGAGAGAAGCGTTTCTTATGCATAAAGTTTCAGCATGCATGCAGAATTTCATAGTGGAGGAGGTAGGTACAACGCTTACTGGTTAGGTTAGGGCAAATGCCAGGTGGATGTTTGGTCTATTCTGATCTCTTAAGTGCTAATCACAACTGTTTTGCCTATGTAGGATATTTAAATGCAACTTCTGCTTTAGCAGCGTCTGCAGACCATGTGTGAGACTTTCAATTTACAGTTGGTACGTCTTAAGCACCAAATAGAATAACTTGTTCCTTTTAGTGCAAGAGCAGTGCAATGAGTGGAGTTTTTATGTCTCATACTGAGAATGTTGTGACATGACATTGTTATGACATGATCTGTTTCTTGCAAATTTTTTGCACCTGGATAAGTGAAACAAAGGCCTGTTCTGAAAAGGACAAACTGAAAGGAAGCTAGGGGAGCTCAAAGATGAGAGGAGCCCCTCTCCGTTATGTACACTTCTTGTTTTTTTTAAGCATCTGAAATGTTACTCTGGAAATCCATTTTCATTAATGACTGATAAATAAGGATGGTGCATGTCCTTCAAAATGAAATACTATATTGCTCCCCAGTTTGAATTAACTCAGTGTTTTACTTAGTCTTTAAGTTATGACAACTATGAGAAGAAAAAGAGGGTAGAAGAGGATAGCTGTTGTATTTGGGGGCAGATACAATCTGGTAAGTCGAGAGGAGAGAGTTTCAGTATTGCCTAGTCAATCAAAGTCAGTTAAGCCTCCACCTGCTACTTAGCCAGTATTAGACCTACTTTCTCTGCATTAGCAGGACTTACCAGATCTGGGCTTCTCTCTGTTTTTAGCTGGGTCCAGCTGGGATGGAGTTCAAGTTCTCTGTATCTGCTGGTATCATATACTGTTTTAGATTTGTGACCAAAACAGCACTGTGTTAGAGCTATTGCTGAACACTGCCTGTGTAGCATCAGGGCCATCCCTGTTTGTCCCTTCACCTGCAGCGACGAGGCTGTGCCCAAAGCTGGGGGGAGCACACCGGGACAACAGACCCCACGGATATTCTGTGCCATATGGTCTTGTGCACAGCAAAATAAGGAGGGGATGGGGGTTTCTAGCAGGGTGTTGTTGCTCAGGCACTGGGTGGGCAACAGTGTTATTTTTGGGAGGTGGTGAACCATTGCTTTTGCATCACTTTTTTTTCCTTTATTCTTCTTTGCTATTAAACTACTTTTGTATCTCAACTCACAAGTGCTTTCTTGTTTGTTTTTTTTACTCTTCTCTCCACTCCCATCCTGCTGAGGGGGAGAGAGCAAGCATTTGTGTGGGTCTCAGCTGCCTGCCAGGGTCAGCCCAGTCCTGGGAGGCCCTCAGTGTGTGTGAGATCAGTGTTGTGAGCCTTCTGCTTGTTGGACTTGCATCTAAACAGGATGCAAGCTCTTCTGTTCCTACCATGTTTGCTTACTGCTGTGGGAAGGCTTCTTTTGAGCAAAGTATCTGATGTAGAGGATCTGAGCACCAGTTCTATTCAAACGCAGGCCAAATTAATTTCTCAGTACCATCTATTGTCACTGAGCATAGAATTTGCAGGTTGTAGAACAAACTCATGGCAAACTTTGCACTAAATACGGAGAATAGAGGTTAGACTCTGATGGAAGGTGACTTTACAAGAACCACACGTTTGAAATAATTACCTTCATGTGCATACACCTGCTCATGATAAAAGTTAGGATTCTGTGTCTTTTCATTCCTAAAGGAACAAACAGACTTGTAAATGCTGGTTTGTTAAGGGTTCTGTTAAGGGTTCAGCGTTGTGTGGGTAAGTTGTCTGCCCTTCAGCAAAGTCTGATTTTTTTTTAATCACCCTTTTGGTGAAGAGATGTCTGTGTAATGTGTGTCTGTATGCATGCTTAAAAAGCTGGGCAGCAGCATTTGGCTTTAATGCTTCCAGTAGTTGACAGCATTTGCTGTTTGTTATTCTTAAATGCAGTGTCACGTTAGTCAAATACCTGACAAGTTTCTTGTCAACAATATTGCACTTACTAGTATATGCATGCATGCTTTCAGAAAGTGTTTCTAGTGTTTGGCTGTCAGGACATTTCAGAGACTCTCCTCATAACCTTACCTTGTATTTGTAAGTGGACTGTAATATATGTTCCATTAAAATGGCTAATGATTTAAATTGCATTGAAGTTGAAGAAGAGACTGCAGTCTGATTTTAAGTTCTTAGAATTGTACTATTTCAATAGCAAACACTTCTGTGCTTAGTTTTGCATTTCTTTCTTAAACCTCTGAAGCTCAGGATGCATAGTTAGATATTCTTGAAGCCTGCTGGGTTGAGAAGGTGATGGCTTGCTCTAAAGATAAGATTTGCAGTGGAGAGTTAGCTAGGTATAGGTTGGCATAGATCCTTAGAGAGAATAAGGAGGAATCCTTATTTTTAACTGCAAATGAAATATCCACGCGTGAGGCTAGAATATATTTCTTTTGACACATCAGAAAATCCAAAGTATTCCTCTAGAGAAGTGTCTGTCTTGAGTATTTTGAATATTTGCAAATTTATTATTGTTTTGAAGGATGACTAACCAGAGGAACGAATGTCTCTTTGGCATTTTAGCATTTTTATTTTTTCCGATTCTTTTGCTGACTCTGACACTCCTTTCTACCCATTTAAGAGCTACTTGAAAAATGAATCTCCCGGTTTTGGTTAACGTATGTATAATATATTCAAAATAACCCTTCTTGAATGCATTCCCATTACGTGAAGCTAGTCTGTGTCTTCCACCAACTAAGTTTTAAAACAGATTGGTCCAGAGAAGCAGTTAAAATTGAAATCTGACAGGAAATACTGCTGTTGAAACTAAAAATCAATTTTTGCATTTCAGGGAAGCTTTTTGTCTTAGAATCTAAACATGAGAAAAAAAACTTGAGCGTGTTCTCAGCTCTCATTCTTGTATTCCAGAACAGGCTTTTGTTATTCCTCTTGTCTTTTAGGTCCCTCATTGGGGGAAGAGAATGGTAAACAATGAGGGGAAACAAAGCAAACTGTTACTGAAGAATTCTTTAAGCAAGATTCTAAGCCTGAACGTCATATTTTCAGCCAAGCATGAATAGGTTGGGGTAGGACCACACAGTTCTCTGACAAAGGAAATTGATTTGAGTCTTGGCAGAGAATACTGCCACGGAAGCTGAATTTGGTTTTGTGTTTTAACCCGTCTGGCATCATGCATTACTGTAGTGTTATGGAGTGTAAGATTTTTTTAAAAACTTCTAAGCAAATATTAATCTACAGCTATTACATCTAGAGATTAAAATATGAGCTCTGAATGTGTATTGGAAAGTAACAGAGAATCCCTGGATCATTAAAGCATGTGCAGAACTTGACCATGTCCACTTCTCGTGTTCGAGACTTTCACTGTCAGCTGTTAAGCTCATCTACATGTAAGTTAAATGACAGTAAACTGCCTTGGAAAGAAAAGAACATATCTATTTGGTATTTTCACTTTTTGAAAGTGAAAATGGAATAGTGTGTATAATAAAACATACATATGAGGTCAGCCTAATATTACCATGATGATTCAAACCATTTTGCGCTTTTCAACCTATCTTCAGCTCTTGTTGCAATGAAGCTTTTGCTTTCTCTTCTTCTGTCATTCTTTTCTGTTGATTGCATTTCCCCCCAGCTCTGTATGAATATGTTTAGTAATGCTGATAAAAAGACTTTTAATTGTTTCTCTCTGGAATTAAGGTGGTTTGTATGTTTACAGTCTCTGAGGTTGCACCATCACAAAGAATAGACTTACTTATCTGCAGCAATACCAGACAGTATTTCTTCAGCAGCAATTTTACTTTCAGCTAAACAACAGTATTGTGCGAAGGTTCTGAACATGAGGTTCCCATGCTGCTCTTTGTCCTCTCCTGCCTTTCCCTGCTGGGATCTCCCTTTAGCTGCAAGACTTGGTGGGTATACCCAAGAAGATGTAGTGTGTCTGTTGTAGAACAATATTGATGATAGATGCATTGGGAATTCATAAAACAAGCCTTTAGGTCAGTGTGAAGTGAAATTTTATGTTAAAACATAATATATAATAAACCAGATGCTTGCATTATGCTTGTTGTATACATACTGGTTGTAGTTTGTATTTTACCTCTATGGATTTTGAGAACAGCTTTAAGGAGGTGTTGATGTTCTTGAGGTGGTTCTAGCTGCTTTAAAAAATCAAAATATTATTAGGAATTGCAGAGTGAGTGCATAAAAAGAGCAGTGTATTCAGGTGGTTCTCTTTTTTGTGAGGGTTATGATAGCCCCATGCTCCTCAATCTGTTAGTACTCTTCATTAAAATCAAAATACTTAAACAGTGTTTGACATCAAACATCATAGCCCTGAAGCAGAAAATCTGTTGTAGCAACTGCACAACTTTCATCTACCAGAGGGTGCAAAGGAAAGACAAAAGCCATCCTTGACATGGAAACTGTGGCAGAAAAAATCCTCATTAAGTTTTAACCTGTTGCAGTGCACCTGGACAGAGTATGCTGTTACTCTTTACCCTCTGTCCTCCCCTCCTCTTTTTCTTTAGATCTAGAAATTGCTACTTCAGACAGGAGCTCCTTGACTGGAAAAGTGAGAGTTATGTCACAATTATGGTCCAGTCCGTTATGAAATACAGCTCGCATCAGCCCATAATTCAAGAGAAATTATCTCTGCCCATCTCTTGCAGTAGGTTTCAAATGGGTGATGGGTAATGACTTTGGATTATTATGTTCTGTCTGCTTTGTGCTGGTTAATAATAGGCTAGCAGACACCTCTGAAAGAACTTGGTGTTGCTTCAGAGAATCAGAAAAGGATGCTATTGCTATCCTGTCAGATTTAAATAAGGTAACTTCAAATTTGTGATGATCAGGGTAATCATTGCAGAGATCTACAGCAGGAAGCTTGTGTGAAGTGCTGAATGTAGTGTGTGGTGCCTTAAGCATTACATTTCTTATGTCTTCTGAGCAGATTGTGCCCTTTAATGGCTTGAGTATAGGTCACCAAAGGTGTATTTTTTAAAATTTTGTGTATGCTCTTTATCCTGAAGACTAACTATAGGTCTAGCCTTAACTATTCAGGCCATGGTTTTGAAGTCAGTTTGTCAACTGAAGTGTGGGGCTGTCACTGGAGGGGATGCACTTGCCTTTTGCTGTATGTCCCAACCAATCAGTTGGAGGAACTACTGTTAGCTTTCAGAGAGACAGCTTTCTCATCCAGCTCCCTACGCAAGTGCTACTGTGGGCTCAAGAGAGAAGGACAGCGAGCTGTTCTGACGTGAAAAAGCAGATACTATTTCTTCAGCAGCGCTTCAGGCTTTGGACTACATTTTGTCATGTGGCCCTCTGATGGCTAAAAAATGAAAATGTGGGTGAGGACTTTTCAAGTTAAAGGAATTTTGTGCAAGGTTGAGATGTAATGCTATGACCTTGATTTTAAATGTCAGTAGAACTGAAATGAGTCTCTCAAAGGAAAAGTAATTGAAATGACGTACAGAAAATAGTGCTTTAAAAGAGATTCTTATGCTGGCGAAGTAGGGATGTTGTTTTGTCCTCTGTTTCTTTCCTTGCTTTTTCTCCTGGTGTTTCCTTCTGCCATGTTCAGTACTTCTAAGAAAAGACACTGGGATTTATGTGCATACAAAATGTGACTCTCTGTTTCGTTACTGGGAAGGCTACTCAAAGTGGTCTTTTGAGTATTCTTCATGATGCATCGTGCTGTGTAAATGTGACAAGTAGACTCTGACAGTTGTGCAATTAAACATATAATTTACAGCAGCAGATTAGTATAAATTGCTTTGCCCAGTCTTACATATAACCCAAACTGACTTGGAAGAACTCAAAGCCCCACATTTGATTTATCTGGTCCATCTTAGGCTATACGTCTGACAACTATTTTTCCTTGTCCTCATCTTTGACGGAGAAATTCTGTATTTCTTACATCTCCAAAACCATGGTTGATGAGCAGACCATGAGGTCTCCAGCATTGTATTTTTATTATGCTGGCATGTAAATTTGGTGAAGTTGACTAACGAGACTTGGTATAATTGACCTCAATAATGCCAGCAGGCCCAGAATGTTTTCCATGTATGTTTTGTCATCTCTGATTTCTGAGAATAGTTTTTCACATATCAGAAAGAAGGCAGTTAAGAAACAACTGTTTGGGAAAGCTACGTATCTGTTTATACATTAACATAACAGTAGTTTTGTGTCTCAGAGGTTTTATATTGCTACCATTGACGTGGTATTTGAATGCCACCCATGCAGAAATAATAAAAGTGGGAGCAAACTCCAGCAGAGTTCAAGAATTTTAGTATCTATCTTTCAACTTACAAGTAGAGCTGGCTTAAAATCTTCCTCTGAAATATTCTTCTGCTGGAAAACAGACCACCTATGAATTTTGAATTTACTCTGTGCTAAAGTGAAAGCTTTCTTTAATCTAGATTGTGCCTCCTAGTTAAGAAACCCTGAAGTTAGGGTTTTTCTTGTCTTCATGGTAGACAGTCAGATATATTATCTTGAAACTATGACTTTCAAGCCGTGCAGGAGCTGTAATTGTTATTTATCTTGACTTTCTGTTACTTAACAGCTTGGCCAACTTCTCTTCTGATGGGCGTGCTGTGGATGAAGAGGGTTACAACAACATTTTATTTCTGGTGCCTCAAGTTTCAGAAATTGCATTCTTTACTAAATTTTTGTAGTCTTTTTGTTTGTGTATTTCATAAAAGAAGAATTTGGAATTTCCTGAGAACAGGAATGTAGGATTTTGGATAGCTTCAGTGATGTTTCTTGTTTAGAACGTTCCCCTTTAACTCTTTGTTTTATATCAATTTTGTTACTATAGATCATTTGTTTTGCTTCTAAGCAGAGTATGTTAGGTGAGGGCTTAAGGAGTACTCTGAAGTTCAAATATAAAATGAAAGGCTTTCAGAGAGAGAAGTTTAGATTGTGCAGCATTACCTGTGTTATCCTGGAGAAGCTCCACTGTTGTGGTTCTCCATAAATCCAAATGAGTCTGAGTCTGAGACTTTGACCTGATACTGACTTCTTATGCTGAATATGAATCTGTGGAGGTGAAGATGGGCCTGAGGGGCCTGTTCTGCTCTAAATAAATATATATTTTTTTGGTGAGCAGGTAATTGTAACCCTCTCTAGCTTTCATGGGCTATTAGGTAGCTTCATGATGGTTTCTTAATTAAAAGACTTACAAAGCTCATGTTCATTTGCTTTGGCTCTGTGGTCTGTCAGGTAATCTGTAACAGCTTGAGACTTGCTGCATTAGATCAGGGAATGCATCGGGAGCTGCAGTCTGCAACGTGCTGTGCAAGGTCCTGTGAACAGGTAGCCCTAACCAAGTAGGTCAAACATGGTTTGTGTTACCATGTGCGTATCTTGAAGCCTCAGGGCTGGAGCTCTGCAAGTACTTGTCTTCTCCTTTCTTTTGAATCTGACATTTTTCAAACTTCCCCACCATTTTCTGATCTACGCTGAGTATAGTGGAACTTCAGGTCTACTGTTACGAGTTAATTGAAGAATTGGAAAGAGGATGCTTTTTCCTACATTGGGAAGAGGTTTTTAGTAACTCTTACAGGTAAAACAAAGTGCTCTGAAATAAAACTCATTATGTGGTCCCACACAAGTCTTTCGCACTCATTTTTCAAATGAAGTATTTTTTTAACCTTCACTCTGTAATCCGTTAGAGACTTTTTCAGTCAATATTTTGAGGTAATTTCTGTAAATGTGAAACAGCATCTGCAATTTAATTGTATTTCTTTGCCTTGCTACTGCTGGATGGCTTTAATTTGCACTTGGGATAGAGAAAACACACGCTTGATAATTGTCTGGAAGCAGGAATAAGGCAATGGGACAGATAGCTGAATGGCTGCTCCATGAATGTTGGCTGTTATGTTCTAGTTCTTAAAGTAACATTGATTGCTTAGAAGTCACTAACACATTTGATGTTGATCTTTTCCAAATACCTTCAGTCGTTCTGGTCATCTTAGAGTCTCCTCATTCTGATTATGTACTTAGTGCTAGTGGTCATTATTGCAGCAGCTTCGGGAATCTGAGAGAAAGTGTTGTCTTACTACTTGATTAAAAATTTTTTTTTTAATATCTTCAGATCATGGAATTTGAGTAACTTACAGATTTTAAATATCCAGAAATTTATACTGGGGGTCTTGCAAAATTGAAAATAAATGTGTTTTATAGGAGTGTACTTTAGCAGCTGTGAAACAGCTTCTTCTGTAATAGTGCTGAGTGATTCAACAAAATATTTGAATGGACTCCATACATAGAATCCGTTGGTGTCATCACTGCAAGGTGTGTATTTTTCTCTGTACAGTTTGCCTACCTTGCTGTGTCTTTCCTACAGCATAAACAGATGCCACTAGGATTTTTAAAACCAGGGTGATGTTTGAGCTGCTGAAATACATTAGTTCTTTTTGTCTGTGCAGGATTTCTCATAATTTCTAGTAATCCTTAAATCCTTCTTTGCAAGTCTTAGGACCCTATTCCATTTTAAATATAGCTTTGTGAAGTCTGAGAGTTAAAGATCTTGGAGGTGAGCTGGGTAAAGACATTAGGGAATGAGTGAAGGTGGTAAGGGACTTCAGTAGGACCTTTCCATTTAGGGTCCCTTCCTTCCCCGTGGGGTGTGTGCATTAAGGCTGCCTCCTGTTGTACTCCACATGTCAGCATCTGTAGCAGATGGGTCATGGTATATGTCTACGCTGTTTTATATACAGACCCAAGCTTGTGGGTTCCTACAGCAAGTAGGAAGGAGCTGCAGGAGCTTGTGCTTTGCTCAGCATCTCCCAGCTCAGTGTGTATGGGTAAGACTTGCTTTAATGTGTGCCAAAACAGTCCTACGGCTTTCCCCCTCTCTTGGAGCGGAGACTAGAATAAGATGGCTGCTCAGCATAAACAGTTTAATGTCTGCTACCTTGTCTGCCCTGTCTGCCTGAACAGATCTAAGGAAATCCATGAGGGTCATAGAAACTCTGTCCCTCGTAAGTTCAGAAGTGAAAATTTAATGTATTAACGTCACAGGAGCATGTAACAGGGAAGCAGGCTGCTGTAGGAGAGAGGGTGTCACAGGTAGGATGGGGACGTGCAGCTGAAGAGGCACAGTAAAAGCAGGGAGTGGAAGACAAGGTGGTAGCGTGGGTGACACCCAGGCATAAGGCCGTGGTCGGGAGATGGATGGTATTAAGTGGGAGCTGCAGGGGATTAGCTAGCTGCTAACTGAACAGAAGACCTCTATAAGCTGGGTAAGAGGAGAAAGCAAATAGATACTTCAAGGAGTGATGGGAGATAAATGCTTTAATGAACATGGATTTTAGATAACCTATTTTTTAAGTAGGGAGAAGTTAGACTTAGCTCTGTGCTTTGCTATGCCTTAGTGGAAATTCCGTGCTTTCAGAGTTAATACAGCAGCAAGTTTCCACCCTAAACTTCATTTTTATTCCCCTTTATGCTTATCTAGCAAAACTGCTTTTCATATTGGAATTTCTAGGTCAGCTTGGATGAAAACCACTTTTGTGCTGTGTTTCTGTAAATAAACATGACAGTTGTAAACATTCTTTGGATCGTTGAATCAACGTAGATTTAAAACAGGCTTATGAGCTATTCATAGCTTAGTACTATTCTAATGTGATTGCTGTCAGATAAAAATAATTCGCTACCTTGTAAGTCTTTCCCCACAACCATTGCTTAGCAACTTTAATGAAATAAGTATTTCACTGAGTTAGGATGTTTGTAAAATTAGAAAAGACTTGTAGGAAGACAGGTAAAGCAAAAATATTTGGGGGTGGGAATATCAACGCTTTTTAAGAATATTAAATAGTGAAATGACTTGCACCTGTTGGTAGTGATCTTTGTTCTTTAAGTATTTTGAGACTGCTAGGTATTTGGAACATAACATGAAAACGGTGTTAAAAGGTCAAACTGTCTTCAGTACCCTGTAACTAGCAGTGGCCAGGCAATGTTCAGGGACTGAAATTAACAGAAAGACCCTCTTCCTTCAAATGTGCGGTGGTTTCCCAGATCATGAGCTGCTTACAGAATCCATTTCAAGTTTTCTTTTAGTAACTTTTGCCTCCCAGTAAAGACGGTCAAATTCTTATGCTCTACCTAACCTGTCAAAGGCCAACTCCTTAGAAGAGTCAGTTTCAGTTGCTGCCCTCTAGATCTTGCCTGGAAGAAGAGAAAATAATTGCTTCCTGTGCAAATAGTATATTATTCTATACAGCTCTTCTTCCTCTCTGTGTATTGGTATTCTTTCTATCCTGTTCATTTCTCTTTTCTTCACCGTTCACCGTTCACCTCTTTGTGAGGCAGTAGTTCTGTAATGCTGAGCATTATTTTTTCTCTTTTCTGTACACTTTTCTAGTTATGATGTATGTCATTTGAGGTGACTGTCAAGGAGCTGTTTGCACAGTTGAAGATGAATGTCTGCTTCTATTTGTTTCAGCCACACCAGGAAGTTTGAGTTAATTTAAAAGATTATTTACTCAGGCTGTTGTGTGCTAACCTGACCTCTGAAAGTTCCTTCAATTGACTGATGTCTTTGCAGAAGGTGCCAAACATGAACAGTCCATCTGCTTGAAGTATCTGGAAAGACCAGTTTAATGGATTGAAAAATGTTTAGAATGACCCAGCTTGTTATAAAATACCTTCTTCCTTACTGTGTTAATATGATCTCTGTCTAATGAAATAAGGTGTTCGTTTTCTTGTGGATCTCCTGCAAACTCTGAGCCTGAAAAAAAAAAAAAAAAGTGAGGCAGTATGCCTTCTCTTGGCTTTAATGTCATCAAACCCACTAGAGCAAGCAGTTCTGTTTGTGACGTTCATAATCCTTTTGAACTGCCTTTCAGGATCACTTGATTAAGCCATAGAATGGTTGTGCAGTCTCCATCCTTGGAGGGTTTCAAGACCTGCTTGGATAAAGCCCTGCGTAGCTTGTTCTGACTTCAGAGCTGAACTTGCTTTGAGCTGAACATTGGAGCACAGAGTTTTCTTGAGCTTCTTTCCAACCTGAATTATCCTGGGATTACTCATTTCTCTGCAACCCACAGCCTGTGGCCATATATGCTGAGTAATTGCTGGAGCAAAGGATTTTACACCTGATGATTGCTGTCACCTCCTTGAGAAACACTTTGAAAATAAATCTGTTTTTCTTATTAAACAAGAGAGGAAATTCTAGAACTTAAACTGTTTGCATAATAATAGAACACTTTGAGTAGAAAGAATTACACATTTATCAAGCCGCAGCTGTTTGTCCAGTAGATTTTTAATTTGCATATATGTTGTCTGATTTCAAAAGTTCTTTTTTATGTAAAGAGCCTGATGGGACGTAGAATGTAGGAGTTGTCATTTTTTTTATCAAGCAAATGCTGCACCCTATCTTAGATGTTTTTTTTTCTTTTGACAAATGTCTGTTGCCAATGAAAGTTTTATGGAATGGCTGACTTCTGACAATAGCTGATGCTTGCAAAATATCAGTTTGGAGTAAGAAGTCTGGTTAGATAACTTCCAAGATGCCTTTGCAACCTTGCATTTATGGCCTCTTCAATAAACATCTGACATCTCAGTAATGACTCTCAAGAAATTCAAAGTGTCTGTGGAATTTTTAGAAGTACTGTTTGTTTATATAATACAGCTCTTGAAAACATCTAAATGCTAAATGAGAACAAGTATTGTGTTCCTAGAAATCTATAATGGCACACATTAGTTGGTGACTGGCTCATGTATGTTTCAGTGGATTTTAGGTATGTTCATCTGGTGTATCTATACATTGACAGCTTTCCTTTACAAATAGGGCAAAGTTGTATTGCTCGTTGTTTAAGCTAGTCTTTGTTACTGGTTAGGGTAAGTTTTATAGGAGTGCTCTTTTGCTCTCTTTGTTTTGTTTCCTGTATTCCAGAGTGATTGTTTTTGCAGAGAAGATGCATTGCTAGAGGGTTTTTGAAAGGTCTTTCTGGATCATGCGGATCATGCCAAATGTCTCTGCAGTCATCTCTCAAAAGAGAAATCATTTTAAGAAATGATTTTGTCTTTATTACAAAACTCACGAGCTCTGTAAGCGTTGGCTATTCTCTAATTAAAATGGAATCCTTTTCATAAGTCTTTGTCACAATTGTCAAGCAGGGGAGTACAACAATCAATAAATGGTGTTTCTAACTATTAAGATCAAATATTCTGTTCTGCAGACAGCTATCAATGCAGAAATATAGGCAAAGTGTGAAAGGTTTGGTGTGGTTCATAGAATGAATGTGGTTTGCAGTCCATGTAAGAAAAATATGCATTATGTGTGAGAAACGTGACTGTTTTCAAAGGGTCTCAATGACAAAATAGATGCTGTTCCTGATGTTTGTGCGAAAACTTCTTATTCTCTTTTGGCTTAATATGTTCAGCCTGGGAAATTTGTTCTTTGGTTTGTGCTGATTGCAGTATTTGTTTGATCTTTTCATTTACTACAGTATATTCCTGTCTTAATATTGATTCTTTTTTTACAGGTTATCGTTACTTCAGTGCCATATTGTTTATGAATGTAAAAGTGTGTTCGTGTTTATTATAAAACTCAGATAAGCCTATGAGATACTAATAATGCAAAATGCTTGATGTCTTAAACGTGTATTATTTTGGCTACAGCTAAGCTATGTAGCCTACCTTTCTGTTTTGTTTTGTCACTTTTCTGAAGCTTCCCTGTTCTTCAAAGAACAGACTAAGCTTCAAAACTAACAAAGGATGAGTGTTTCTATTTCACATTTACAATATAGGAATGATGGTTTTCTAGCAGTGCTACTTCAAAAGTCTATGAAGGCAAGAGAACTGCTTAGAGAACACAGCAAACCTCTTTTTCTGTTTGTTTTCGGGTGGAGGTGGAAGTGTCTCACTGTCTTTCATTCTTCACAGGGTTACACATCATTCTGGAATGACTGTATCTCATCTGGATTGCGTGGCTGCATGTTAATTGAATTGGCATTGCGTGGGCGTCTTCAGCTAGAGGCCTGTGGAATGCGGCGCAAAAGTCTATTGACAAGAAAGGTAAGTGGAGGAAAGTGGTCACGTCTGCTTTCGTGTTGTGTTCCAGGCAGTGCAGTGGCTGTAAATTACAGTAAGTTGTAAGGAAAGACTTTTTTTAATACGGGGTTAGAGACTGAGTGGTAACTTAAGTTACATGCACAGAATTTCAGTGGCGAGCTGAAGTGCCTTGGAAAATCATTTGTACTTACTCTCAGCTCCTGCTTGTTCTCTTTGACGTGTTCCTGCTGCTGTTGGGTATGTTTCACAACTAGCTTGCAGTGGCTGTGGCCTGGGTGTGGTGGCAGCAGTTGCAGCTGGGAGCCAGCAAGCACCAGCTGTAATCTGCCAACGGAACTGGCTCTTGCAGTGTGGGGGTGAGATGTGGCTGGGGCTGATGCAGATGGCTAACTGACAGTGTGCCAAATGCATCCCAGCAGCCTTAAGTTTCATGCTGGTGTGCACGGTGCTGCCCTCCCCACTTTGTAATGTGAGGAGACATCCTTGTACCTTGAACCCCTGAGAACAGACAACTCTAGTGAAAATGGTTATACTCACTGACCTTTAGGTTGGGCAACATTTTAAGGTTCTTTATTGAATTAAGCTGAAGATTTGAAGCTTCAATTTATTACTTTTGCTGCTGGATTTTTCCTTAGTACAAAATGTTCAAAGCCACACTCTTTGAAGAATTTTTACTTCATCAGCATTAGTGGATACTTATAAAATAATTTTATTGAATACATGGTCAAATATTTCTATTCACCACAAATAAATTATCTTTTATGAGCTATTTCCCCGTCAATATTAACCTTTGCTGAATTCTTTAAAGGTGAACTTCCAAATTCCCCAAACTTCTCCCAGCTCCCTTCTCTCCTGAAGAATTGACCCTCTGTTCAGGCAAACAGCTCCTACCTCTTTTAGCTTTATTTAAGCATATTCAGCACTGATTAGTTTGCACAATCCTTTTTTCCCCCACAAAGCTTTTGGCTTCTTGGGCATTCAGGAATGTTCTTCAGCAGTTACTTTCTTTCTATGCAAACCTTGTCAGGTCTGTCTAACTGAAGTTAACTGTGTTTTTTAGGAAAACAGGAAAATAACCCATGCATATCTTTACTACAGCATACAAACCAAATTCTTGTCTCCCTCCTGTGTTTTTTTTTTAAACTATGTGAGTTTTGGGTCTGGGTCTGTCTGTTTCTTGGTGTATTTATTTATTTTTTTTTTCATTCTTAGGGAGAGCTAAAAGCTACTTAGTATTTAATGCTTTGTTCTTGTTGTTGAAAGAAACTTTAGAGATTGTTTAGCAGACAGGAGAGTTCTATAAAGATTTAATATAAAATTCAAGTGGATGCCCCCTCCCTGGAAGCATTCAAAGCCAGGCTGGATGGGGCTTTGGGCAGCCTGGTCTAGTGGGAGGTGTCCTTGCCCATGGCAGGGGGGTTGGAACAAGATGATCTCTAAGGTCCCTTCCAACCTGAACCATTCTATGATTCTGTGATTCAAATGTAATTGCTTTTTGGTTAAGGAATTTCATGTAAGCAAAATCCCTAGCTACCAATATATAATCTGATGTTTCTTCTCCCCTGCTCCACCTCTCAGTATAGAAATCACTCTTGTGTTGTTTCCTACCTTAGAGATTTTGCATTGTTTAATACCAAACTGCTGTCTTGCACCTGTATTTGTGAGATTTAGCAGTTTCGGCTCTCTGGAGTGTCCACCTCCTCCTCCTCCTTTGGTGTGAAGTTTCAGGCTTTGCTCACTTTGCCCTCAATTTCCTCTGTCAATTAAATACTGGACTTAGTGAATGGAATGAGCTGCTGTCTAGTTGTATCCAAGGTTGTGATTCACTGAGGGGTAGCACCGGTGAGACCATTGACGCAAGCAATGAGCTGAGGAGAAGAGGAAGGGTAGAACTGAGTTCTTTGGGCAGTAGTGCAAATACGTAATCATGCTTGAATGGCAGAGGCAGATGAGACTATGAAGCTTGCAGCTGGACTTGAACTTTAGGGAAACTTTTAAAAGCCAATATGATGTGTTCCTATGCTGCAACATCCTTGTAAGTTTGGCTTGAGAATATATAATGACTGCATTGTTTTGGAGTTCTATCTATTGATATCACTGCTGAAAACAAATAAATGAAAGTTGAGGTTTATATGTAAATAACATTGTCTAGGACTAGTGGTTACTGAGGATAGAAAATGGAACTTCATGCTGCATTTACTGTCTCAGAAAGCAAAACCAATAACTACAGTTCTTTGAAGTAAAAGAAATCAACAAATCCTTGATGGATTAACCTTATTTTATAACTGACAATTCTGAGTTATTCATGTTAGGGCTTTTTTATTATTATTATTAAATCTAAATAATGAAGGATTTACTCAAAAAATCAATGCATGAGGTGCTTTATCTTCATCATTGCTTAGTTGCAGATGCAATGCATCTGCATTGTAGAAAATGCAAATTAAATACTCTATATACTTATTGTTAGTGGTCAGATATAAGGCATGTCTAGTACATGATAAATTCCTGAAGAATTGGGGTAAAGAGAGATTTCTGCAATATGGCAAAGGATCATCATCTCTGGAGAACCAGGTTCACAGAATCACAGAATTGTAGGAGTTGGAAGGGACCTCTAGGGATGATCAAGTCCAATCCCCTAAGCTTCTTTCTCTACTTTAGTTCATCTGTTAAAAAGAGGAAAAAATATTCCCCCTATGGATACTTAGTCTTCTGTGATGATTCAATTCACAGCATGCCTGACCCACTCAATTGTCACTGTTCTTGTGCTCCAGTGACTTAAGAGAATTAACCAAGAGACATTGGTCAATAAATCCTTGTCTGAGAAAGCAGATCCGTGAAAGTAGCAGAGCTCCCATTATTGCCTGTCTCTGTGCCCTGAGAAAGGGAGACAAAGAAAAATACTGCAGAACTGTAAAGCAAGATACTTCTGTTTGAGGGGAAGAATAATTGGAAGAATCTGTTTAGTGAATATTAAGTTTAGCAGAGAATTGAGAAGAAACAGTGCTCTATTGCCTAGCTGCAGAGAGAGAGAAATTGCCGTGTTTTGTGGCTTTCCAAGAGCCTGTGGAGTCCTGACTGGGTTGAATGATAGAGTCTTTGCTCCTCATAGCTCTTTCCTCTAAGTGCCATTATGTTTAGCTCATACTGTCATGATGGATTGTATGCAGACTAACTTCCTAAACTTATTTGCAGTGGGTGTAAAAGTATCTTCACTCCAAATGAACAAGGGAAGCTTTTTTCTAAACCTCTTGAGAGATCTTATTAATGAGTGAGCGTGTGTGTGTGTGTGCGCGCGCAAGCTTGTAAATCAGAAAGATAAATGTGGTGTTCTGTGTGTAGTTTCAAGTAGGGGTTGTCTGGACTAATATTAAACCCTTTTAGCCTGTCGTTGACTGTTTCATTCTTGCTGATTTTATTCAGATTTTAATTTTTAGTGCCTTATGTACACTAAAATGAACGTAATAATCCAGCTATGACCTGCTAGGTATTCAGAGATTTCTTCTATGGTTTTCCTGTTAGTACAGCTTAGAATGAAATTTTCACTTTGCTGGAAGACTTAGCTTTTGCAGATTTATTTGGTTTGCAGCTGCTGCTACAATTACTTGTTGTTCTGCTATTCTGAATTATGTGGTAATTCATTTTATCTTCTATTTCTCACCCTAACTAAAGTACTCTCTCATTTCTCTCTACTATGATCTTCCTGTGTTTGGACACATCTCCAGTTAAGGATCATCTTGCCATTAGGCAGCTGCTTTACTGGTACAACTCATTCCCATTCATTGTTATCTGCAGACCCTTCAAAAATATATTTTACTCTTCTGTTGTTTCTAAAGAGGGTTATTAAAACTACAGAGCTAGGCTTGGGTTGTGTTTCAGTGGAACACTTTTACTGGCTGATAACAAGCACCTTCCAGCTACTGGAGAGCTGTACTGAAAATAAGCTTTCATCTGCAGCTTCTCCTTTGGATGTGGAATTGTTCTGATGTGGTTGGATTTTTGTTTCCTGTTATCTCTTTACCTGTCGCTTATGAAGTGCCAACTTGTAAAACAATTTAAATTTCCAGATTTAATCATTTTCATAAAAAGCTTTGTAACTAGTAGTAAGTCATCTTTTCCTAAAGAAATAGTGTTGGGGGAGAGGTGTGGATGTCTTTTTTTTTTTTTTTAATATATTCACTTGGGCTAATTAAATCTGTATGTTTTTACTTTGCTGTCATCTTTCTAACCAGAAAAATTGCTGTCTGTACACTGTTTATATAACTGCTTGTACTTGTAAACAAGCACTTACTCATTCTTATATTTTATGATGTTACTGTGAACAATTTTTTTTTTTTACTGTGCTCTCTAGGGAAAAGAATTCAAGTAAATAATTTTAGAGTTAAGTGACAAGTATAAATCACTGTAATATGTGATATCATTTACTGTATGTATGTATTTTGCTTAACTGTTGGTGAGTAGGATGTAAGGCTGCTGATCGTGTTCTTCTGAGCTGTAAAACTTACTGATGTTATTTTGAACACATTTTTATCCATTGATCTGTGGGAGAAAAAGTTTTCCTGTTTTTTTCAGTTTCTAATTGATTTCTCAATTGCATATTGCCTAATTGTGTAACTGCAGTGTTTTGAATAAATTGATTTGAAACAGTAAAGTAGTTTGCTGCCAGAGAGAGCAATTTAAAACTGTAGTATAGTTTGTTTTGAGGAGGAAGGGAAGGACCAGGTTAGTGGATTATCTTCCTTAAATAAACATCTTCCTTAAATAAACAAACAAAAATTAGGTATTAAGCATATATTAGTAGTATACTTTTCATTAATCAGCCCGCTATTTTGGTAATAGAGAACTGACTTAACATGTATTTTTGTAATTAAAATTTTAATTTGTTTTTTAACAACTAAATTTTTTTTAAAAAAACTTAGGTTTTCTTAAAGGAGATTCTTAGCCTTTTTTTATTTCCATTTATTCTCATTACAGGTACATCTTCCTGGATTCTTTGTTGTTGGATATTTATGGTTTATGAATTAAGTGAAAATACTGTTTTTTATTCTGTCTTAGGTGATTTGCAAGTCAGATGCTCCTACAGGGGATGTTCTGCTCGATGAAGCTCTGAAACACATAAAAGAGACCCAGCCTCCTGAAACAGTACAAAATTGGATTGAACTGCTTAGTGGTAAGCCTTGGACATAATGTATTTGCTTTTCCCCCCCTTCAATAAAGCTAGTTATGTAGAATCACTAGGGATTAGACTGTGAGATTTTGAAGGAGAAATTATGCAAAAATGTAATTAGTATGTCTTCTAGAGTAGTCTCTTGTTGATTGTAGCCTTTAATCAAATGTAAGTAACTGTTGCTTTTAACTTCAGTTGGTACAGAAGGGATCTAGATGGAAGTGTCAGAGAATATCTCAACTCTGTGGAAAAAGGTGTCTTCTAGTCATCTAAAGTGAATCAGGACGGTGCCCTGCAGATATAACTGTCCTCCTCTGTAACTGGAAATGAGGGCTAGTGGAATTCTGGAGTATAGCATGTGGATTCAGTATTCAGAGCTTTTGGTAAGGGAAGAAGTTAAGGAGCTAACCTGTAGTGATGTAAAAATTGCGGGTGAAAATTTAGCCAAAGGTCATAAAGAAACTCAGAGGAGTTTTTTTTCCATTAACTGGAGAAATGTAACAAATGCATTCAAATGCTACATACTTCTAGCTGTTCTAAACAAAGTCTGTGGGCACAACTCTTCCTATAAAGCTTAGAGTCTGTTGCCAAAAAAAGAGAAAAGAAACATCAATTAGATTTCATCTTTACAATTGCAGTTAAAACTTCTCATATACCTCTCCAACAGTTATATTCTCCAGCTGTATAAAAGAAATTTAAATGATCAACAGCCATCTTTTATTTACTGCTTTTCTTCTTGTTTATTTGTGTAGCCAAAAATCTTTACTAAGGCTCAGCTGTTCTCACAAAACACAGGAAGTGCAGCTTCTCTGTAGAGGTTCTGAGCTGTACTTCAATTATGTGAACAGTGCAGGAAAAAAAACTTGTTTAGTCAACAACATGACCTTGGGATGTAGGAGCTAATGAGACTTGAAGTTGTTCATCTAAATTCGCCTGTTTGTTACATGTAACGACAGATAAGTAGGAGTTCTGTAACTGAGCAAACAGTGTTCTCTGCCTTCATTTTTTCATTATGTTCTTTCTATATTGCCTGAAAAAGTCTTCATTGCACTCTCACATTTTCCTGCACAGTTTGTCCTTTATCTTTCTTCCTTCTTGTTCTGTGAACATTTGTCAGTGGGGAGAGAACTGAGGACAAAACAGTTCTTAGTTCTTGTCAGTAGGGGGCATGGCTGCTGCACGTACCTGCAATTTAAAGTCTGTTACTGCTCAGATCTCCTTTACTTCTACAGCTTGCAGAAGCAGTTGTTTTCCTCCCAAATACATATTGCACTGACATTTTACCTTGTCTCTCGGTGCAGAGCACATGAAGTTAGTACTGATGAAAAAAAGGTCAGCTAATGAATGATCTATATTGTAGGTTTTCCTTGAGGCGTGAACCTGATAAGCCTTGGCTCTAGGCAGATTATTATCATTAGTGCTGTGGCTGAGACTTGGATCAATCCTTTTTACTAGCAATTTAATACTCATGTGCAAGTTCTTCAATGGCATTAGGGTTCTTTGCATTTCTTGTGATTGAGAGCTGCCCTTTGAAGAATATTTTTAATCAATTCTCTTAGAGCTTTGCTTTGGAGTCTGATCCTGGAAAACAGTTATTCCAGCCATAGTTTTCAGACATGCAAAGAGTACTGCTTAAAGTTCCAGTGCATGTAAGTTTAAAGCCATTGTGGAAATATTCGTATGGACATTTGAAGCTATATTTTCTAGGTCGATCTTCTTTATAAGATAACCTCAAAGAGAAGCAAGTTTAGAGAATACAGAAGTTTGGATCAAAATGCCAAGTCTTCCTGCAGATACGTCAAACATCTGTCTGCATTTGAACAAGTGTAATAGTGGAGACTAGTCACAAGGTGTCACCACAGCACTGATTTTTTTATTATCACAGATGTACCGCCTACCAAATTTAAAAGCATCTAGGAAATAACGTTCACTCTGTGAAACACTAAAAAGATTTCCCCCTTTTTGGGGGGTGTTGGTGGTGTGTGATAGTTTAGTTCAGCTAGAAGATCTCCCATCAGAGACATGTGGGACCTACGGGACTTCCATAGTTCAGGCCTGGGTAGGTTCTTGCCTTTCACTATGCAGTTGGTGTCACCTCATTTGTGTACTTGGCTGTTACTTGGATACGGTTTGTCACCTTCCGGCAAGTGGGAGAAACTTAAATTCTTGTGGTTTTTTTATTACTAAAAATTAGCCAGAAAATAGAAACAAAATGCTATAGAAATTGTCATATTGTTTATGGAAAAACTGCTTCTACATAAGTATATATATTTGTATATATATATACATTAAATGCTGTTTCTTTCCTTGCCTGTAAAAGTGCATAGGCTCTTTAATATCAGGAGAGGATTTTAATACTGAAACACTCTGGTAGGCTGGACCTGAAAATTTTATAGCTGAAGTAAACTTTTAAATGGAGATAGATTTCTCAGAGTGCGTAACAACTTTAGCTTTATATGTAGCTCTTGATGTATTTTCTGATTCTAAAATTACCTTCTCTTAAGTACATGCACGTGCTCTGAAGTGCCAATTTCTCCTGCCTTAACAAAAAGCATGAAAAATAATTTTCATATAAACATCAAAGCCCTTCCAACATTTGTCTATAGACTATGTGAGTGTGGATGTGTTTGTGTGTGTTTCTCCTCAGGAAGAGCAGAAACGGAGAGAAGAGCCTAAACCTGAATAAATAGAAAAATGAGTCATGTAGCATAGTTATGCCTTAGCTTGTCTTTATGGCAGAAAGAAGGGCAGTAACAGTTCTTGCAGAATCTGAGTTGATAAGTCCTGGAAGCAGGCAAATGTTTTAACTTTTGGTTAGCCCTGAAGAGGTCAGGCAGTTGGATTAGACAACCTTTGAAAGTCTTCTTTTTAACCAAACTATTCTATTCAAAATGAACAAGATGGGAGGAGATAATTTTTAAATTTTAAATAGTAAATGTTTTTATTATTACTACTGAAACCCTTCATGACCATTTTTCTTTAATACAAGTGTTTATTTGTCATATTCTTGATCAAGACATGAGTTAACTAGCATTTCATCCCAATTTCAAATGTACAATGAAAATCCTGGTTCTGTCTCTCTGCATATATCTGAATAGGTCAGAGATCAGGGATCAGAGAAATGCTGACACGAGCACACTTGGTGTAATAGTCGGCTGTGTGAATTTGACAGCTCATTCTGTACTACGGGGGGGGGTAAAATCACTGTAATAGTTCAGCTTAGTTTTTGCCTGACCATTGGCTTTTTGGCTTGTTTTTCTTTTTTTAGGTGAAACATGGAACCCGTTAAAGTTGCACTACCAGTTACGAAATGTCCGTGAACGGTTAGCTAAAAACCTAGTGGAAAAAGGTGTACTGACTACAGAGAAACAGAACTTCCTTCTTTTTGACATGACCACGCACCCTCTCACCAACAACAATATCAAACAGCGCCTCATCAAGAAGGTTCAAGAGGCAGTTCTTGACAAATGGGTGAATGACCCCCACCGCATGGACAAGCGCTTGCTGGCACTCGTTTATTTAGCCCATGCTTCAGATGTTCTGGAGAACGCTTTTGCCCCCCTTTTGGATGAGCAGTATGATTTAGCCACAAAGAGAGTGCGGCAGCTTCTGGATTTAGACCCTGAGGTTGAATGTATGAAAGCCAACACAAATGAGGTTCTGTGGGCTGTTGTAGCAGCTTTCACAAAATAACTGCAATCAGACTGAAGTGTTCTCTTTTCTTTCATGTAAACCAGTTGTTTCTCTTCTATTGACTATTCATATTTTCTGTAATTTGTACCTTCTCACATGATGAATCAGCTCTTGTTTAATGGGGATTATAAGTTGTGTATTCCTTCCTTCTCTGTGCATCTGTGTACAGGATTCTGCTGGTACAAGAGACCCTCCTGTTTAAGACAACAACAGAAAAAGGTTTTACTGCCATATTGGCATTCCATTTCCTATTAAATTTGAGTTATCCGATGTACTTTAGTTACTCTATTTTTCATTTTATTATTACTGAAGTGGTTTGACATGGAAAGCACCTTGAGGAAATGTGCATGCAATTGGATCACTAGTCTCAGCTGACACAGATGTGTGCATGCATCAGTACTTCTGTAGTGTGATTCATAACAGATCAAAAAGGGCCTTTTTAAATCGCCAAAGCTCCATGTTGAAGTGTCTGTCAGGGCATTTTATACACAGACATTTTTTTCAATTATATCTAACAAAATTATTTCAGAAGCAGAAATTCCATTGAGCAGCTTTGCCCATAGTTCCTGTAAGATGCCCCTTACATTTTATTTTTCATGTAAGTCTCTTGTGTACTTATACTTTCATTAGAATGATAGCTGAGTCACAAGGCTAGCATAGAAAGGTCCAGTTGTTTCATAAACCAGTTTTGGGATGGGATACATTCCATTGTATTGTATATATAGTTCAAGTTGTATATTAACAACTGCCCCATCTTAGTATTTTGCAAGATCTTAGTTGTACACCTGGTGCCCCTTACTTGCTGTTGGTCGTTGCCATTTGTTGGAAGGAAAGGCCTCTTGCAATGAGCACGTATGTGAAAGCTTTTTGTTTCCAGTGTCTTCAGAGTTTGCCATCTGGATGTTCTGAGTCTATGCATTGCCTTTGATAATTAGTGTACAGAAAGAGATCACTTTCTGTCATTGTTAGGTTTTTTTTTCTCTCCTGTATGGAAAAGGCTTGTGACCAGTACAGTTCTTGAGTGCAGTTTTTAATTTTGTTTGTACACAAGTTAATGTTTGTCTTTTAAACGTCATAATCTATTTTACACTTTAAAAACAAAGTCAGTTCTAGCAGGTGTTGCATGTAAATGGTTAGCAAGTAATGACTGCAGTTCAGATGATTAAGATTTCTGTAATGGCACACTCTACTTATTTTAATTTTTGTATACAGTTATGCTGATTAGCACACTATTGTGTAAAAAAAAAAAATGAAACAAAAACAATTATATAAAACTTCAGCTTTTTAAAATTTATTGCCTCTTTACCACTGCTTGTTACATCTCCCATTGGTTTCACAATGTAAATATTATGCATTTAACAAATAAGCATTGATTTATATATATTTTTTCCTCATAACAGATTTGTAGCGGGGCTTACAGGTGTTTAGAAACGTTATTGGTTAATATTCAGAGCAAGAATACTAGATGGTGTATAACTGTAGAGTTGAAATTTAAGGGATCTCTTAATCTGTATACTAGCTTTTTACCTACAGTAAATAAACTATGATCTTGAAAGTGCCTGAAACAGAGCAAGCATGTCATTTTTATTTTCTGTTGCTAATTAGGAAGGTTTTATCGCTTAACTGAAAGCTTTAGTTAATATCCTTCTTATTAGAAAGGGCGAGCTTATGTTACGTAGATTAAACTGACCTGACCAGCGGCGTCGCTCCGAGCTGCCGGGTTCGTGGCTGAGACAGGCCGAGTTAGCTTGTGAGCGTGCAGCCCTGCCCGCCAGGGCAAACCTCTTCTGTCCTCAGCACAGCCTCAGCCTCATCTCTGACCGGACTTCCAATTTTGCTCTTCGTATTAAATCGTTTAGATGCTTAAGTGGTTGACTTTAAAACACATTAAATTCGTCATACCTGCATAACCTTTTTTTTTAATAAAGGTTTTTAAAATACAGTCCTTAACATTCAATGCCACACTGTTCTTGCAGTTCCTAAATGCTGTTTCTTTGGGGAAAAAAATGGAATTATAAGTATATTAAGGTATTTCAGACTCTGGTTTACAAATAAAAAGATAAACAGTGTTTTCTGAGTTGTAAGATGCTGTTTAAAACTTTGAGGAGCTTGAGCATGAACTTCCAGCTTAGACATTTACTTTAAACTTTTTCAAGCCATGACTGTTGTAAGTGGAGAAAAAATTAAAGTTGCTGTGTTGCTCTTATATGTGACAACTTGCAGAACAGTTTCTCTGCTGGATGGTATTTGCTGTCTCACTGCTTTCATCGTCTCTCTGGTGGTGGTTTCTCGTTTTCTGTAGGTCTTTGAGAGGAGAGAATAAATTAGTTGGAAATGTCAGAAAAATAGTGAAGTACTCAGGAGCAAGCAGAGTACACGACTTTCAAAACAGCTTTGAAAAGCCAGACTACTTGAAACATGCTCCGGACTGACATATTTCATAGTCACTTTTCTGTCCTCTCATCCTTCTGTATTTTTTATGTTCCTGCTGGGTTTTACGTTAGGTTGTGGAAGATACAGGGGTTTTGTCCCCCTTAGAGCCAACACGTTTAAAAATGTCCCACTTCTCAGCCACCTCCAGAGACAGCTAGTGTCCCCCTGATGCACACGCAGATGATAACTCCTTACAGCACCACCTTAATTTTCCTTCAAGGTAGAACCTGTTTGATGGGGAGAGCCTGTATTAGATGTATCAGAGAGCCCTCTGGTAAGTTTGATGGAAGTATCGAGTCTGTGCAGAGTGGCAGCATATTTTGCTGATACATACCTTGGTGTAGGTGCTGGAAATGGAAGAGCTTATGCAGTTTTCTAAATCCGATGTGATTTAAAAATTCCAAAGCCTCATGAGTGCTACCGGACCTGAAGCCTAACAGTGAGGTAAGTTTGGTATGTTAGCAGGGATTGATTTAGCAAACAGCCTTGCCATTGTTGCTATTTCAGGTTCTAATAAAATGGTTGAACATGGGAGACTGCTTTGTTCTGCTGAAATTTGGGTAGCCTTCTTTCTGTTAGCTGCTACTGCAGCTTCACGAGTCTGGTTTTGAGGGTTTTGGCTGCTCCGTGTCCAACTTCCAGTGTCCAACTTTCACTAGCTGCTTAGGGTGAAGGCTGCTAGCTGTAGCCTGAAGAACCTCAAGGGAGAATAGATGTTATTCAGGGACACGTTCTTTTAAAATACATTTGCATGTTAATGTCAAAACCAGGATTTTGAAAGATAAATCCACAAGTGGCATATACATTTAATTTTACAGTCCTTGAGATTTACATCCTCCCCTCCTGTGTTTCTAGAAATGACTTTTCAGTGCTCCTATACAGGGTTTTAGTGAAAACACTGTGCCATGCATGATGCTTTCAAGGTGAAAGTTGCATAATTCGGCTGTAAAAGACTGGTGGCTGAGTGCTTGTGTTCATGCCCATTTCTCCTACAAAGTGAAGATATGTATTAACTAATGTGTTCTCTGTGAACTGAACTGAATCTGTACTGAATCAAAATAAAGCACCCTTTCAAGCTAAGAACTGCAAATGGTTAATGTGTATCACATGCGTGCCATACCTAAAGGATTTTTTTTTTCATTTGTTTGGTAGGTTGCAAGTATTTTTCTTGAGGTTCTGGATTTCACCAGTTTGGTTTGTAGAACTTCCATATTTTCTTTAAAGCTTCAATTCTGTCTAAACTAGGCTTCAAGCACTTCAGGTAATCAAAGCCTGCTGTGTCCTAGTTTCCTCTTACCATGCCCATCTTTTCAGAGAAGTACATGTTTATTGAAAACAACTCATTCCGTGGCAATGCTTAAAGTATTAACGCTTAGTGCTCTGGAAATGAGATGCTGTCAAGTGCTTTGTAAATGTCAAATATTCAAATGTGATTTCAGGTGGCCTTGGGTAGAAAGGGAGGCTCTTTGGATGGGGAAGGGGCACGGACAGAGCTACTGCCTGTGCTGATCTCTGAACAACATCTGGAGTTTCCTCCCATTGGTTTTAGTTTTCTCCTTTCTACAAAGCAGCAACATGAAGTCTGTGAAAAGCTGAAGATAAGTTTCTCCTACTCCTGAGAGAACGTTATAGAATCAGTTGAAAGCTGGCTTCTAGGATGGTGGAAAAAATAGGGAATGACATGCTGATGAGCAGTAGCTTTGGGGTTTTTTTCCCCACTACCTTTCTGAATTTCCAAACAGTTTGCTGTTTCTAGTTTTTTCTCTCTTGACTTTGGCACTTGGTCTTCTGTTTCTTTTCTTTATTTTTTCGTGACTTTCCTGTTTGTGCTCACAGCCTATGCTAACTTCCAAACTCGAATGTTGCCAGTCTTGCCTTTTTATTTTAACCTTTTTACTACTTTCAGATTTACAGTCAACTTGAGCTCAACTTTCCATTACCTTGTCCTCAGAGTTGCTTTCACCTCTGGTTCCATGCTGATGCTTGGAGGAGCCTCCCCTTCACAAATACCTTTGTCCATGCTAGCTGTCTCTTTGGCTGAAGTGAAGCAGCTGGCTTTCTGACAAGATATAGTTTGATACAATGAACAAAATAGGCACTGAAACTGCTCTTTGCTCACTCCAACAGTAGACTATTGACCATGCAGCAGGGAGGACTTGCAGCTGGCTATCGTGACTTGCCACTTGTGTAATGTGAGCAGATCTTGTTCCTGAGTCAGTGCCCTAGGGACTCGCTGTCTCCTGACTCAAGCTGCTCTTATAGTGAGGGCATACACAAGATTAATCTTCTCTTTTGGGCTAACTATTTGCTTAAAAAAAGGTTTTAAAAAAAATAAAGTGAGCTTGTGTTGCAGCTCTGAAAAGCATCTTCTCTAGTTGGTTGTTTCTTTTATGGAAGTTGTAGACAAATTATTACAAAGGTTGCTTCTCTTCTATAAAGGGACAAATAGGAGAAGGAGGCACGGATATGCTTACAGTGTGGTCACGTAAGGTCCATTTTCCTGGTAAAGCCGGCTAGAATATTCTACGTTTCCATATTTACTTTCATGACTCCCAGTACATCACTCAGTTCCTTCCCTTCAGGTGCATTTGATGTCTACTCAGAAGGGATTTGGTGTCACCTGATGCACTGATCCAGCAGGATTTGGAACATTCTCTACTTCTTCCTTTTGTACATTTCTCCCTTTTCCCTTGTCTCTGGATGTTAGAAGGCTTAAGTAGTTTATGGTAGAGTCAAATGGCAGAGAGTTTGTAAGCTTACTTTGCTGCTCTCAGAGTGTCTGTATGGGTCCTTCTTTGTTTTCTGCATTTTCAAATGGAATCATGTTACAACCAGCTTTTAAAATTCTGTTCTGACTCCTTAATCTCCTGAGGACCTCAGTCACTTCTGAACATAAGATTCAGCTAAGTCGTGTGTAAGTTTTGCAATGCTAAGTAGAACAACGCCTACGTGCCATTGAAAATCTCAGACCCTACATTCAGAGGACTCGCAGGAGAAATTTAGCAAACCCAGGTCATTTCTCCAAGCAGTGACTCACAGCAACCTACCTCAGCTATGGAGAAATCAACTTGATGGAGAAGTCACACTGGTGTCTTTACAAAAATGGGTCTGAGAGGTCTTGCTCTCCTGGAAAGCCCTGAGATTCCTGAGGCAGCTTATGCAATGTTCTCAATGGCATTTCAAAAAGATCTTGTGTGGATGCATGCTTTATTGCTCTTTGCTCACACCCATGTGAAAGTGGAGTTGGCCACAGGCCAGAGGCGAGGAGGTTTTTGGTGGTGCAGTGCTTCCTGGTCCAGGCAGGCTGGGAGCCCTGCGATGGACCTGGGCATCTTCTTGGGAGCTTACTCTCACTGGGATCCTGCCCCGTGTGCACCAAGGAGACATTTAGGGTGGAAGTGTTTCTTTGAGCACAGTGGAGGAGGCTGGAGGGCTGTGTATAAAGGGGTCTGGCTCGAGCAACACTGGTCGACACACTGCAGATGTCTGGGGTGTGCTCGTGGCTGCGTGGGAGAGGAACAGCCGGCTGTTCACCAAAGTTTCAGTCATCCAGGAAAACACCACGTCTGGGGAGCGAGCGGTTGTACTGGAAATGGAAGAGTGCGTGTGACCTTCCATGAACTGGAATGCAAATAAAGCAGACTGAAATGAAACGGAATTATAAACACATTTGGAATAACAACTGAGGTCTGTCTGTTGGATGTATTGCAAACAGGAAATGGAGCTAAATTTGCTGCATTAATAAATTGCTTGCTGCAAATATGTTGCCTGATGTTAGGGACCAGCACTGAGAGTAGTCCAGCTGAAGATTTACACGTACTTTAGTGTAAATCTGACACACTCTGCCAAACAGATACTGGATCCTCTCTGCATGAGCTGACGTGCAGCGGAATTTGTACACTGTGTTTACAGATACGCATTTAAGCTAATTTCATACATTTGTTTTTGAGAGAAAGCAGTTTTCTTCTGATAAACACTAAAGTAACTTCCTTTTCCCCCTCTTGTGTAGAAAATATGCTGCCAAGTTCACATATAGCTGACAATCCTCACTAGGGTTAAGGATATGTGAGCCGCAAGCAGCAGAAATATCGGGTGCATTTCCACTTGCCCTGCACGATGATGGAGAGGAGCGCCCATTACTCCATCTTTAATTGAAGTGTATCTTCAGAAGGCAATTGCTTGGATGTTAACTAAAGGAAATGAGCAGGTTGGTGACTATCCTGCTCTTAGCATGTCTCGGAGGCAATGTTCATCAGCTGCAAAGAAAAGAGTTCAGAAATCCAAGCGTTCACACTGAGGGGTTATGGTAAGGGTAATGGTGGCGTTCTAGTCTGTGGCTCTCAGCCCCGTGGCTGTACAGTCAGATGAGTCCCAGCTCTCCCACATGTCTCTGGGCCCCTCGGGGCTCGCAGATTTGCCTCTGGCCGCTCTCAGATGTGCAACCAATTCCCCAGGCTGCCATGCTAGCTGCTCCCCTCTGGGCTCACCTCCACTCCCAGTGCTGTCAGCCCCAGGCCTGCAGGCTGCCCGGGCCTTCCTGCACCCGGCCTGCGGGTCTGGGTGCAAGCTGCGTGGGCTCCGAGTGAATGCGGGTGAGGGAGACAACCAACATCAAACATGGAAAATGCTGATGTAAATTGACAGAAAAGCCTAAACCAGAGCCCTGACAGCTTGGAATGGAGAGAGCAGCCAGCGGAAGGGACAACTTGGAGGAGCTGCATGTATGGAGATCCTTGGGGATCTACCCACGGGCTTCACCCATGAGCTGAGAGTGATGGCGAGCTTCAGCCAGGACAAATCACAGAGGCTCAGGGATGTCCTTGGGGACAGAGAAAACATAAATATTATATTTGTCTGTAGGACAAGGAACTTGGCGCAGTCAGACTTACCTCCAGTGCTGGGCGGGTACAAGAAGCATGTCCTTGTGAGTCTGTTTCCAAATGTGTAACAGAGAGCAAGGTGCTTTGAAGTTGTCAAAGATTTATGAAGTGCAAATTGTGCCCGACCACCTCAGCTGCCTCCTGTGATGAAATGCCTGGCTATGGAGTCCGGGGGGGCAGTGAATGTAAGACCACCTGGTTTCAGCGAGTCTTTCAGCACCATCTCCACAGCACTCTCACAAGAACGCTGTGAAAGCACGGGCTGGAAGGCCAGACTGTTAGGTGAAGTGAGAATTGGCTGGACCATGGGGTTCCTATAGTACACTGGGGCTCGTATAGTTCAGTAGCTTCATTAGACACACGAGGAGACAACATGAATCTTTGGAAATCTTGTGGATGTTACTAAGTTTGGGAAGAGTTGTTGACACTCCAGTGGAAGAACCTCCATTTAGAGGGACACAGAGGAACTTTAAACTGAGACAAAACACATCCGAGGAAGTTCAGCAAGGAGAAGTACGCAGTCAGTGTTCAAGAGGCATTTCGATAATGCCTCAATAATTTGTTTCAACTTTTTGTTAGCCCTGAAGTGTTCAGACAGTTGGACTAGATGATCTCTGACGGTCCCTTCCAACTGAACTGTTCTAACACAGAGCTTTAAACATCCTTCTCAACTAACATTTCTGTAATCCTGGGATCAGCTCCATCACCTTGACTGTGGCTGCTAAGCTGGGTGCTCCAACTGGCTTCCCATTCGACAGGCTGGTCAAATAGCACAGAGAGAGATTGGGCTACAGTTGTCTATCCTTGTTTTATCTGAGCAGGGATAAGAAGCAGTACTCATGGCATTATCTGTCTTCTACACCTGCTAGAAACATTATTCAGTTCTTTCATAGGTGTGGATTTAGATGCTGATTTCTAATGTCTAAGCTGACTGATGGACTAGGGATACTGTCAGCCAAATTGCCAGCGTCAACATTTCTTTTGTGAGACAATGCTGGTGTCAGGCAGATGAGGCTTCAAGGCCGTCTCATCCAGGCAGCAAACCCCATACAAGGCACCATGCCCACCTGCAGCATACTGGGGAGTTGGGTGGCGAGGGAGGTTCTGCACCTCCAGCCATGGCTGTTGGAATAGCTCGGGCTGAAAAATGTTTGAGCTTCTGCAAAGCTGAAGTCCATTGGTGTTATTTATAAAGTTGTTTCTCTACTTCAAGCATTTATATCCTGTGTAGAAAGCATTTCTATTGTGGATACTGCTGTTAAACAAAAGGAGGTGAGAAACTGTTCTGCAAAAGCGCGAATTTCTAGGATATTTTCAGCAGATATATACATCTGTCACTTTCTTCAAATACAGAATTATGTATCTACACCAGTGAAATACTTTCCTGTTAAATACCCATCCGCACTTATGCATGGGTATCAAAGAACTTAGAGATGGAGCATGAACTTGTTCTCCATGTGGAGGTCTCTCTTCACGTACCAGTCTGTACACCACGAGACTGTCACTCACACCATGGTTTTCAGCTTACGTTCTTGGCATCTCTTGATTTTCAAACCAATTTTACTAAAGCCAGTAAACAAATTACCACCTCCATCCAGCCTCCCTCAGGAATAGAAAAAGGCTCATGTCACTCCAGAAACGGACAGTGGGAGCACCCGCAGAATAGCTGCCTTCTGGTGTTCCGCTACAAGGAGGAACATCAGCCAGGGCCATTTACGGAGAATCAAAAAGGGAGTCAAAAAGCAAACTCAGCTGTAATCACAGTTGGCTAAAGAGTTGATTCATATCGTAAATTGTGGTAATTGTTTTTTGATTTAATTAAGTGCACACATAGCTAAGTAATTAAAAACCATGTAGGCATTCTGCATTTCTTTAGGAGCTACCAAGCACTTTCATTCTTGCTTTCTGTCTGCTTTGAGTCACAGGTGATGTGAAGCAACCATAGTCATAATGCTTTTTTCTATGTGGACACAAGGTCATGTATAATCAACTATCTTTTATCTCAGTACAGACCTTGTGTGTGTTTCAGTAAGGGCCTCACATTTAGGTTGCTCAGTTTTCTAATATATGAGCCGGGCTTTTTAACTTTCACTTAAAATACAACTTCTTTGGGTGCTTCTTGCTTCTAGGACTGAAGATGCAAATCTTGGTCCCTTTCATGTGTTTTCTTTGAAGAAGTGACTTCGTGACCAGTTACACTGCAGCACTCGGCACTAAAATACATAGTAGGACATGCGAGTCAAATATTCTAGGTGGTGGAGAGTCACTGGGATATTTCTGCACAGCCACACCTTCACTTGCCTTGCTTGATATATGAAGTAGCAGGTGCCTTCCTGAAGCCACAGCAGCTTGTGCAGTGGCTGCTAACGAAGAGGACGTTGAAGGAGGAGAGCAGCTGAGTCTCGTCCAGTCACCTGCCCAAAGTCTGTTTCTGTTTCCCACTGTGTGCCCTGGGTTTTGGCTAAATCAGATTTTCTGGTAAGACGTCCTGCGTCTTACCAGACGTGATGATACCAAGGGATTGGGAGAGGCATGTCTCCTGTTTCGTGCTTGGGTGGTTTTATTTGTGTAGGGTTAAATCAGTGCCGATATCACGCAACTGTCCTACATTTCTCTGGTTAGTCTTCCGAGTGTAACTCCCAGCTGTTATATTGTGCTATTTTCCCTATGAAGATGCATTTATATTGTAATTAAGTCACTTCCCAATGTTTTCAAAACCAGACTGAACAGCTTAAACTCCTTAAGGGCATATCAGTACAGACGAGTAGACAAGTCACACTGGCACGATTATACCAGGGAAACAAAACTGCCAGGCTCCAGCAGAGCTCCCCACAAGGACACTTGTTCTGGGGTAGAAGTTCTTTTCTTCTAAACTTCTTCCAAAGGGATGCTGGTGGGAGGCGGCTGCCCAGTGCTCTCTCCTGCCTGCAGTGGGATTTTGGGGTGAGTGAGGAGCACCTGGGCTTTGGCCACATGTGGGTTGGGAGATGCCTGTAGAGACTCTGTGCTGCTTCCACGATCCCCTTGGTTGTGGGACATGAGGTTTCACGAGGATTAAAAATGCTGATGATTAAAAATGCTCATGTCCCATACCTCTAGGTAAGCCCAGCAGCTCAAACACTGCTGAGATCCCACTTGGCCCTCATGGCCCATGAGAATCATGGACTGAGCTGCTATGGTGTATTTTCAATCATTTGCACGGAAGAGCCATTTCTGATTTAAAACTCAAGGATAGGGCTACCTCTGAGGTTTTTCTGTAAGTTCAGAGCAACCTGAATATAAAGACATGAAAGTTCACTGGAGCCTGTTTCAGCCTGTAAGTGGGTCACAAGACGCCGAAGCGCTGAGTGAAATAACACCCACACAAATCAAATAAAAGAGTAGCTAACCTGTATTTAAAAAAGAATAATCTTTCTGGGTGCCTTAGTCATAGATGTCTTAGGCATGAAAAATTCAAGAGAGCGAGCACTTAGTGGGGAAACGGCCGCAGAGTATGCCTCAAACCTAAGCACAAAATTATCAGGCTGACATTAGCAGGTAAATCACCTTCCCTCGACGCTCCAGGGTCCTGGGGTGTGTGCAATTTCAGTGGAAAATAATGAAATCCCTAAGTGTGAATCTTGGAAGTGGTGTCTAGTGAAGGCTTTGGAGGTGAAAATCTTGACAAAAATGCCTCATACTGGAGCCTGCCTTTATAAAAAAAAAAAAAAAGAGAGAACTGGAGAACAGGTAAAATAGGATGAACTTCTGTGCAGTGCCCCACTGACGCTGGTTCTGGAGGGATGCAGCTGTGGAGAGCGATGCTGAGCAGAGCAGAGCCATGATCTCAATAGCTTGAGAGCCTGCTCGCGGGTTTTGTCTTTGTTCCTGGTAATTACAGCAGAGCCCCAAACAGCACTGCAGTTCGTCTGTAATTACTGCGGCCCCACAGGGTTCCTAGAGGAGGATTTGGATGTTTTGGTGGCTGAACCCGACTGCTCAGAGGCTGTGGGTGCACATGGATGGAGCTGCCCCAGGGCTGTGCCCCAGGCAGGCTGCCTCGCCCCGTGGGGAACAAGGTGGGGGTTTCCTGTGCCAGACGTGCTGAGCCCCCACGCCATGGCTGCAGGGTGCAGGGCAGCAGCACTGGGATGTGGATGGAGCAGAGGGTCCCTGGGGTTTGATTCAGCTCTGCTGGGAAATGGGGATAAACAGAGGCAATGCAGTTATTCTGCTCTGTCTTTGTGCGGTGGTTTCCTCTTGAACAGGAGGAAAGTGTTTTTCCTACTGTACAAATGCATTTAACCCGGGCTCCTGGGTGTCTGACAGAGAGCAATGCTGTCCTCCTGTCAAGCACTACCCGTGATTTCTTATTTTATTTTTTCAGTTGACAGTAAAGCCAGAATGGAAAAATTTCACACAAAATGATAACAACTCATGTGCAAGACAGCAGGGACGGAAGATTATTTCCATCCATTGTAAAGCTCTGCATGCATTGTCCTGGCCACAGAAATAGGCCTTCCTCAGAAAGGTGTTTCCCACCATCAGCCTGAGGCTGAGCTTCGGTGCAGCCGTCCATGAGCAAACCCTGGGCAGTGCTCCCTGCACCACTCACTCACTGGCTGGAGAGGAGGGTTCTCTGTGTCAAAAATTTGGGATGCCAAAAGAAAGAACAGCAGTATGTTATTGAAACGCTTTCTATATTTGTCAGAATTGCCTCCTGTTTGGCATCAGCTTACGGTCAATGCTTTCACGGTCCTACAATGCTCGGAGGGTATGTGGCTGTGCAAGTGCAATTAGTGGGGTTTTCTCAACAAGCTGTGGTTGGGCTCTTTTTTTGGATGCTGGTGAGAGCACAAAGTACTTCTATTGCCAATAAATATGGTCACTGGAATCGGTAGGAAGCCCACTTTGTCAGCTGAAAACCCACTTTAGGAAGAAAACGAAACCTCTCGACCTTGAAATAGCATCCAAATTCTAAAAACAGCACATCCAGCTAGCTAGCTGCCTTCATAACAGACATTAATCACTGCCGTATTTTACACAGCATGTAAAATTTAAGTAATAGAATCACAGTCCCCATCACTGAATTTGCAACTAAAAGCTGATAAGCAGAAGCACTGACCTCAGCTGGTCAATTTAACCCGATGAGTCATGGTCTTGGGGCCACATATGCTTCCTCTGCTAATATTCTTGTTCCTATTTATTTTTTAAAAGTGTGCTGGCATGCTGTGTACCACAGAAGAGCTTCTCTAATGGGAAGATCCAGAAATAGCAATATCCCATTAGTTCCCTCTCCTCCGTGAGGGTTTCATAGTCACTGCTCATCCTGCACAGAGCTGCAGCATCACCAAGGGACAAGATGGGGACAGGGACTCGGGCACAGCCAAGCAGCGAATTCCTCTTGAAGTTCTCTGCTGAGGAGCACCCTGCTGTCTTCTTGCTTCCGGCACTGTAGGGAGCTGGGCTGTACAGGAAGGTGCAGCAGATGTATGGGTGCTGGCAGGGCTGAGGGTATGTAGAAAGAGTGGGATGGAGATGGGTGCTCAGCACCATGGCACACTGACACCCCACAGCAGAGGGGCTGCTCCTGGGCTGCAGCCCTGGTGTGGTGCTGCCTTTGCCCCTCCTGCAGGCACCTGCCTAAAGGAGCAGAGCAGTAGCGGCCACTTGCATGCCTGCAGCCCTTTGGTTTAGGTACCTCTTCAGGTTGCAAACCAGCAATTAAAGATTTAAAAAAAAATTTTAATAAAATGTATATATGAAGGCAGAAGCCCTCATAACAGCCCTTTGTATCACACAAGGATCACTGCATCACTTAGACCCCTTTGATGTTCCTGATGTTTACAGCACTCGGGCTGCTTCGCTCCAAGCAAATTGACTCCACATCAGGCTTGGCCTTCCATTAGACCTGACGGATTCACAGTGCGGAGGGGGCTTGTTCATTTACTGCTCTTGGAAAGAAAGAGGAGCACAAACAGCTGTTGTGCTGACTCACTTCCATGTGCGAGCTCACTGGGCTGGGATGGAACGGGCCGCTCACCCCAGCCCTGAGCTGTGCTGCATGCCCCAGCCTCCTCCCTCCCCTGGTGGCAGCTCACTGCCGTCCGACTCCTTAGCGCATGGGTGTCCAGCCTTCTGGCTTGGCTGGGTCACATTGAGAGAAGAGGAATTGTCTCAAGCAGCATATAAAATACACAGTTAATGTATATAACTAACAAAACTTTTTTTTTTAATATTTTGTATTAAAACATGAAAATAACAACAAAAACGTAAAACTAGTGCGGCAGCAGGGAGCAGGCCACGGTGCGGGCTGTGCCAGGCCGAGTGCGGTCTGCAGGCCATGGGTTGGACATGCCTGCCTTGATGTCACAAGAATGGGATTTTTGTGGGGGATATTTAGCCGAATTGCATTAATTTTTGACATTTCATCTCTCAGAAGTTTTCAGCGATGTTATTTGCAAGGGTGGTTTTTAATTGCTGCAGATTGCAGTTCTTCAGGAGCAGTGTAGCAGTTTAATTGCGGAGGTCTGCCTCTGTGTCTCTCCCTGTCTGTCAGGACTCCTGGTGATTTATGTGACTCGCTGCTCCCTTGCTTGTTACAACGCACCCAGGTCTCAATGACACAGAAAAATGTTCACTCAAAGGAACAACCCTGGCTTGGTACAAAAATAGAACAGCGGAGAAAACTTTTTTATTAGAATTCAGAACTTGAGACCGCAGGTAGTTTGAGCTCAACAGCATGCTTTACTCAAAATGGGAAACCAGATATTGGCTGCTGGAAATGGCCACGGAGGTAAGATCTGGGAGTGCTCAGGAGAGACTTCTGCTCCTCCGTAAGACTTCACATCACATGCTGTGAGCACTACAAAAACTCGGGCATGCAGCTTTTCCATTAGCCAGCTGATGTTTTCTTGGCCTTGTATTTCTCTCTCTCTTTCCCTCTCTCCTTTTTTTTTTTTTTTTTAAAACAAGTAAGCACAAGAAACACAAAGGAAGTATGAGAAAGCGTAAATGAAAAGGCACTTGGAACCGGATGCAGTGTGTGTGTGATGACAAAGAAATGCCAACTGCAGACCGGTTGGTGGTAATTTGTGTTTGTGGGTTTCTTTCAGAAAACTCTCTGATGAAGTGTTTCCATCAAACACAGTTTGGGGAGAAACTCAGGAACAAAAAAAGGATGCTGCATGTATCAGAGTAAAAACTGGCAGATTAAACCGAGCCCCTCCTGAATATCAAATCTCTGCACGCAGTGTTACAAAGAACTTCATAATACCCAAAGATGCTCTGAGCATACACTTCATTTTTGCCTTGCCAGCACTTAATGGGCTTATTTTGCCTTTCGTTAGCGTTTTACATCTGAGATTCCCAAGCTCTTGCAAAGCACCTGCTGCAGGACCCTGGCTAGGTGGGGACGTGCTGCCTGGCGTGGCAGAAAGCTCACACCGAGCTGTGATGGGCTGAGACCCGCTGAACGTGACCTGTCTTTGGCAGCTGCACCTCTCCTAGCTGCATGAACTTCCAGATAAATTGCTGCTTGTGAGCAAAAGGATTAAAATATCTCTTCCCTCTTCTTGCCTGGTTTAGAAGCAGTTACTGACAGATGGCCTATGATGCTCAGCGCTCATTCAAACAGCACTGAAATGCCAGGAATTTATCTCCATGTGTACAGACGCACACGGACACACATATGCACACAGGGAAACAAATCCAGGCGGAGTTTTAACGTAATTGTCAAATCAAAGCATACCACAGGGCAGACGCCAGGCCAGATTCAAGCTAAATTTGTCAGCTGAGCTCATCGGATGAGCACCAGTCTCCTGCAAGAGCCTCTAATGATGAACACGTGTGACGAGTTTCCGATGGAAGGACAGGCAGACGGCCTGTGGGCTCTGTCCGCAGCAAGTGCTGGCTGCTCTGGGGAGGAAAGACAGACATTTATAGACATTGGAGCAGTACTTCGCACTTCCCAGCTGTAGGTTGAGGTGAGCACACTGAGGGGCTCTGCCCTTGCCCACCTGTCATGGAACTGGGGCAGTCCCTTGGCTCCGGAGGCTGTGAACATGCATGATGGGGAAGGCAGGAGTGCTGCCGTGCCATTGCTGGCCATGGGCAGCGCTCATCAAAACCTTCACCAATGGCTCAAAACACTTTGCACAGCCCTTGGTTGATGTCATAGTGATCAGGCATTGACTTGCCCTCTTTGTGTGTTGAAGATGTGGATGTTTCCCTGCAGACAATTTGCTGCGGCAATGGTGTTTCTATTGCACAGCATTACTTCATACATGGCGCCAGTTCTGTGCAATAGAACTATAAAATCATTAAAGCTGGAAAAGACCGCTAAGATTATCAAGTCCAACCATCAACCCATCCCCACCATGCCCACTAACTGTCCCTAAGTGACACATCTACACATTTCTTGAACACCTCCAGGGATGGCAGCTCCACCACCTTCCTGGGCAGCCTGTTCCAGTGCCTGACCACTCTTTCTGAGAAGTTGTTCCTGATATCCAACCTGAACTTCCCCTGGCACAACTTCAGGCCATTCCTGCTCATCCTATCACTGTTACCTGGGAGAAGAGGCCAAACCCCACCTTGCCACAACCTTCTTTCAGGGCATTGGAGAGAGAGATAAGGTTTCCCCTGAGCCTCCTCTTCTCCAGATAACAAAGGGCTTCATCAGTGCTTGCTGTTGTGTCCAGAGAGTAACTAAGTAAGTAAGGTAACAACTATGGCAAACAAAATATTCCAGTTTCTCCAACAGGCATGTAAAGATACAGATTTTTGTGTATGGTCGAATTTAAGAAGGTGCTTTAAAATGGTAAATAACTCCATATGTGTCCCCACGTACTTAGCAATGAAGTCCAATAAATCCTAAAACACACAGGAAGAGGGCTGCAGACAAAGGGAGGAATTATGAGTTGACCATCTAATAATAGAAATCAAAGGATTCCAAACTTCTCTACTTCAAAGAAAAATAAACACGGCACCAGATCAGGTCTGATAACCACTGCACAGCATCAAGAGGATGACTAATTTGCTAAGGAAATTAGAAAAAAAAATCTTGATGAAGAGCTCCAAGAGGATCTTTAGTACTTGATCTTTTTCAGCCTTACACATTTTGTGTCTACTTCTTGTAACGTATTTGGTCCCTGCAGTTATTAAATCTATGCTCACATTCACTCATGAATTTGACCTTTGATACCTCAGTCCACTGTAATCAAAATAAATGATGATCTTGGAATTATATGAAAGAGAATCTTCAGAGAACTGTGTCTTATGCATCTTGCAAAATAATCTTAGAGAGGTTTTACCCTCAGGAGCTTGGAAAATGAATCCTTCTATGAAGATCTGTAGCTGAATGTTTGAATCTGAGAAACTTTGACCCTCACTATTGACTTATTTTGTTCTGTTAAGGGTAGTACTTATACACAGTATGCATCTTAAACTTTTGCAGCAAATGAATAATTTAATAGGTAATATCCACAAATGGCTTCCAGTAAATACATCCGAGTGTATGTTTTCTTTAAAGTTTAGCTCTCATTGATGGCAGCACGTGTGCCCACCACCTTCACTCCCTGATACGTTTGAGGCAGATGATAAAGTTATCTTCTATGCTTCATGTTAATTTAAGCTAAGCAGTTCTTAAGGTTTGCACACTTCTGTGCTCTGGGGGAAGCCCATTGCATCTGGGGAACCTCTCATCCTAGCAAGGCTTGCAGTGAGCCTGGGAAGACACAGGAGGAAAGGCACAAAGAGAGAAGTCCCTCGTGATAGATTCACAGCTATTAGCTTATTTTTTTCCCCTTGCTGCAAAGCTGTCGTAGTGTTTCAAAAGGCAATAAAAAAGTACTGGATCAGCACTGTGATTTTTTCACTGTTGTTCCCACTTGTGGTGGGCAATACAAATTAAAGGGGGGTTCGAGTGGAGTGCTCTTATTACAGACGACCGCAGGCTCTGCAGGGCCAAAGCTGTGACTGTGGCTCTGAGCATGCCGTGATTTTCCACGTTCTGTGCACGGCTCCATCCAACTTCAGAGATTTATCTCCTTCTGCACGTTCAGTCTCGTACTTACTGCAGCGCAGTGTGGAGGGCACGTATGCAATGTGTGCTCTCTCCTGGGCTTTGCTTATGCAAAGCAAATCGCTGTCAGCACTGCCGCGGGGAAGGGGTGTGGGTACGCTCTCTCAGAGCCAGGCACCATCCTGGAGAAATTACTCTGCTTTCGGGGTAATTATTTCCAAACAAAATTGGAACAGAGCGTCCACCTGAGGACCAAGATAACTCTAGGTTATTACCGTCATCCTGCTGGTTAATTTTTCCACATAGATAAGGAAATCAACAGGATAGTTCATTTTAGCCTCCTTGTAAATGGAAATTATAATAGCGCAGCCCGCAGTGCCTTGTCCTTGCTCTGCTTTGTACAGGGGAGAGCGCGGTGCCTGCAGAAGGGCAGAGCTGGGGGCAGAGAGCAGTGTGTTAGCACTGCAGCTTTTCCTCCGCACAGACAGGAGAACTCCGGTCCTGGTACCGGAGCTCACAGCATGCCAGGAGCCACACGGAGGTTTTCAAATTGCATCCCAAATTTTGGGAACTGCTTGGGGTACGTCCCAGTCCTGGGTACTCAGCTCCAGAAGCTTTGTGGTGCCGGTGATGGCAGCACTACGTGCACCCCATTCTCCTTCCATTTGCACGTTCTGGTCTGCTTCCCGCCCACCTGTCCCCAGGTCACCAAACACAGCAGCATCGGACCATCAATGTGGCACAGTGTGACCCCTGCCCAGGGACAGGGGGCAGCGGAGGGCAGGGACAGCTCAGCACATCCGCACAGGTGCCTGGATGTTGCCATGGGTCAGGGCAGAGTGCTGCCTGCAAGGGCAGAGTGTGACAAAATTACGGAGTGCTGAAGCTGGCATCAGGGTAAAACGTTGTTAGCACGATGAAAATCTGCCACGCAGTGACTTTGAGAGTGCTTTCTGGAAAGAGGCCACCGAAATTCGGTCCGCTGATACAGCCATGTTGGGTTATATGATCTGAATCCTGAAAGCTAGATATTGCTCCACACGCTTAAGCTGATTTTCCTGGCTCTTGGTGTCTTCCCTTGTCCTGGGCTCCTCCTCCAGTTCCTCTGGCATCCAGAGAGGTATTTTACGTTCAGCATCCTTTCCTCATCTAAACTAAAACAAAGCGAGATTTGGGGCACTCTCTGGGTGGAAAACACCCAGGGATAGATTTAATCTCTGCCCAGCTGGTGCCTGAGAAAAACACAGAGTGCTACTAATGCTATTGATGTCTGAGCACGATGCAAAACACAAATATCGCAAATCCTATCCATCGATGTTGGGAGATCCATACTCATGAAACCTCATTTGATCGGGACTTTGGTGCTCACATTGCAGAAGAGGTGTGTAACCCTCAGGAACAGCAGGAGAAAAATGGCACTTCTCAAATGTGAAAGAGAAGAATGTAGAATATCGCTGGCGGCCTCCAGAATTCCTGATTTCAGCTATGGATAGAGCTGACCTTTCCATAGAGATCTGTGGAACAAACCCAACACGTACAGCATGGCATCTTTTCCACTTTTTGGCCTGGTAACAGGAGGTAGAAGCAATGACAGATTTGCACCACAGAACCAAATGCCAGCAGCTGCCTGTGAGAGCACGGAGCGAAAAACGTTGTTTATGAGCATCATCTCTGCGCCGGTGGCGTGATCCTGCCAGGAGCAAACGCTCGGCAGCAGCAGCCCCAGGCCATCAGCACTTCTCATGGCTGAGGTGGAAAATGGGGAAACGTGTGCCTGACTTTACTGAGATTAAATGATGTCGCTGTGTAAGGAAGATAAAGCAGAGACCCATGTTCTGAGACCCGGGAGTGATCAGCAGTGGCAGCAGAGCATCCTGGTGTGCGGGTACCTGCCACGGTCTTTCATAAAGGAAGTCCTTTGGAGATGCTCTGGTTCTTCTGAACTCTTTTTTATTATTTAATTTTAGATTCGAGGCCTGTAAACACACCTCGGATGGGGCACGGGTCAGGAAGGGACTCTGGCTTGACAGCAACGAGAGCTGCTGACTGCTTCCTTTTGTGCTGCCAGGAAAAGTGGACCTGACAAGCAACCGCACACTGGGAAACATGTTTTTGCTTTAACAATCTGAAGTTTCGAGTAAAGAAGGAACTTTTTAAATTAAAAAAGGATTGTTTTAGCTCTTTAATGGGTAATTCAGTGCTCATTTCAATCCTCTTTGGAAATAGCACTTTCTGCTGAGTGAGAACAGAAGTTAA
>WBMW01001358.1:283165-363029 GCA_013396635.1 Penelope pileata
TCCGCCGAGGTGAGTAGGGAGCGCGGAGCGGGGAGAACGGCCCGTGCTGGCCCCGGTGGCCGCTTCGCTCCCGCGGGGAGCGGGCGTACCGGGGCTGCGCTGCGCTCGGCGCTGCCCCCCCGGCTCCGGCGGGCTCCATCCCCCGCGGGCGGAGAGGGGCGTGGCCCCGGCCCGCTGACAGCCAGGCTCCGTCTCCAGGGGGCGGTGGGTGCCTCTCCGTTACCTGCGGATCCATCTGCTGGGGGTTGTAGAGCGCATGCCGCAGCCATGGGACAGGAGTGCTTCGCCCTCCCTTCCTCCNGTTTATGAGCATCATCTCTGCGCCGGTGGCGTGATCCTGCCAGGAGCAAACGCTCGGCAGCAGCAGCCCCAGGCCATCAGCACTTCTCATGGCTGAGGTGGAAAATGGGGAAACGTGTGCCTGACTTTACTGAGATTAAATGATGTCGCTGTGTAAGGAAGATAAAGCAGAGACCCATGTTCTGAGACCCGGGAGTGATCAGCAGTGGCAGCAGAGCATCCTGGTGTGCGGGTACCTGTCACGGTCTTTCATAAAGGAAGTCCTTTGGAGATGCTCTGGTTCTTCTGAACTCTTTTTTATTATTTAATTTTAGATTCGAGGCCTGTAAACACACCTCGGATGGGGCACGGGTCAGGAAGGGACTCTGGCTTGACAGCAACGAGAGCTGCTGACTGCTTCCTTTTGTGCTGCCAGGAAAAGTGGACCTGACAAGCAACCGCACACTGGGAAACATGTTTTTGCTTTAACAATCTGAAGTTTCGAGTAAAGAAGGAACTTTTTAAATTAAAAAAGGATTGTTTTAGCTCTTTAATGGGTAATTCAGTGCTCATTTCAATCCTCTTTGGAAATAGCACTTTCTGCTGAGTGAGAACAGCAGATAAAAGCGATACGGGGGAAATACCGACAGCACTTGGGAACTGCCTGAAATTACCAACACCCCACTCCGCGCGGTGCGTGCCCCTGGGGGCGGGGGCTCCGGGTACCGACCCCAGCAGCCCCCGTTCCTGCCAGCGGGGAACACCGGAGCGGATCCCGGGGGGTGGGGGGTGGCTCCCGGCGGGGCGGGTTTGGCGGCACCGCCCCGCGCAGAGCTCCGGCGCTGCCCGCCCCGTCGGGGCCGCCNCCGGCGGGCTCCATCCCCCGCGGGCGGAGAGGGGCGTGGCCCCGGCCCGCTGACAGCCAGGCTCCGTCTCCAGGGGGCGGTGGGTGCCTCTCCGTTACCTGCGGATCCATCTGCTGGGGTTTGTAGAGCGCATGCCGCAGCCATGGGACCGGAGTGCTTCGCCCTCCCTTCCTCCCCCCTCCGCTCTGGGGGTCACTGGGGCTCTTCCTCCGTGACTCTTAGGGCTCTTTGAGGCGCATTCCCCAGGGACCAGCGGGACTCTGTGCCCAGCGGGGTGCATCATTCCGTGGGTCAGTGGGGCACAGCCCCACAGGTGTCTGAGTCCATCCCCCAGAGCCTTAGTGGGGTGCATCCACTGGTCTGGAGGAACCCTGACCCGGCTTTGCTGACCCTATTGCACCCACGTGGAGGGCAGGGCTCTGTCCCCTGCTGTGTTGCTGTGTGCCCTCTCTCTGTGCTGCAGATCAGGTCCCACAGTGACCACGTGTGTGAGTGTTTTGCATGGCAGTGGCCCTTGGGATATGAGCAAAAGGGGTGGCAGTCGCATAAAAGCACCCCCTTGCATGCAGCAGAGTAATGAAATCAGACAGCATGAAACATCTGGCTGATTTTTTTCTCTCCCCCACCCCCTCTCCCCAACTATCAGAAAGTAGTTCTGTGTGTCATGAAGTACTCCTGCCCGCACAAAGTGGGCTGTGAGCGGTTGTGGATGAGATGTGTAAGAGGAAAGCCTCAGGAGCTGACCTCGAGCTCTGAAGTTCAGCGTGTGTCTCTCCTTCGGGTGGCTGAGGTCCTCGGTTCAACCTGTCTGCAGCTCTCTGACCATTGTGCTTCGCTTTGGAAAGCTCTTGTGTCCCTTTGAAGGAGTCATTAAGTGATAAATGAGCTTCATACAGTACAGTCCCTTAACCTCCGTGCTTCCCCTCGGCAGCCTTCTAATGAACTGTGTATTCCTCGGCGGGGTGTTGGGTCCCTGTGCTGGCCGGGAGGGAGGGGAGGGGACATCTCCATGCCACCCTCGCTCCCTGGGGATGCAGGGATGTAGACACAAGGAGTTGGCACTCTGGAGCAGGTGCAGCAGGTCCGAGCACCGTCCCTGATGTCCCTGGCTCAGCCGCGTGGTCTCAGCAGAGCCATCCGGGCTTGGGCTGCTGGCAAAGGAGCAGCTGTGAGCAGAGCTTGTTAAACTCTCCCACTTTGGTCAAAGTTCCTTTGCCTTCATTTTAAGGCAAGCAGCAACACCTGTGTGTTCTGTGCAGCCCTCCCTATCACGTCCACGTCCAGCTGCACGATGGTGCTGATCCCTCTGGGGAACTGACCAACTTTGCTCTTTGTAGAGTGGCTTCTCCCTCTCCTGTGTGGCTCTTGCACTGGACAAGAGCTCTGCTGGGTCACTGCAGCTCACGGTGCGTGGATGCACAGCCTGCAACGTTACCGAGTTAATTTTCTGAACAACAAAATGCCTGAATGCAAATAGAATGTAAAACGTGGCTTTGAAGTCTTTCTTTAAAATTATTCAATGCTTAGCCTAGAGGAAACCTATTTTTTCACTTTTGTAAAACTCACCAACATTTTACAGAAGTGGGATGTGATTTTTTTTTTCTATTAAATAAAAAGAGCTTAAAGTCTTTCGATTTTCGTGACGTGAGGCCTGTTTTATATTCCCTTTACAATGCTGGTGGGGGATTGCTGCTCTCGGAGCTGTGAGCAGATGTGCATGCTGGGGAGGCTTTCCTGCAGACGTGGAGAGCGGCAGCGAGCTCACCCAGCAGGTATCTCCTGCGGGATTGTTCGGCACTGCTGGCCAAGTGCAGTGGCTGTGTTGTAAGCACCAAATTTAAGAGGACTTTAGAGTTGCACATCTTTACGATATTGCTGTCAACGTCTTGCTAGATTTTTGGTAGCTTCATAGAATTAGGAAATGGCTCCGGGCAGGCGTCTGGCTGGGTGCAGGAGTGCACAGTGTGTGACGGGAGGCAGAGGCTCTAGTGCAAGGTCCATCTGCCTTAGCTAATCGTCATAAGCATTGTGAAATGCTTTGTTCATTTTATTTTCAGTAGAAGTGAGTTTCTGCTTCCTGCCTTTAAGATCCAAGTCATGACATCTGTGAAAAAACATCTTGCTCTTATTTTTGTTGCTGTTCTTGCTGTAAATCTTGTATACACCATGCGCTTTGGCTCCTGACAGGTCAGTTGAGTTGTCCTGAGTCAAAAGCTGTGGGTTTTAGCTGTGGAAATGCACAAAAAGGTCTTACAGTGCAGGCACATTTGCAAATTTTCTGAATGTTGTTACTAAACATACATTGCTTTGCTGTATTTGCACACATTTCTGTACCAACGCTTCTCAGTCTTGTTCCTGAGAACAGCACTGTTCTTCAGGATTGGGCTCATCCTCTCTCCAGGTTTCCTGTAGAGGCTAATGGGTGCTCAACATAGCATTCTTACCCCAAATGGGTTCAAACCTCTTACAAACTCCATTAGACAAAGGGAGAATTTAAAAAAGAAAAACAAACAAAAACCAACAAAATTTGAACTGGGAAGCATAAAGTCAGGAAATGCAGAGGCTGAGGCTCCAACAGCAATATTAACTTGGCTGCAATGCACATCCTGTGAGCTCTTTAATGGCATGCATCTCATAATGTAAACAGGAATAAGCACGTAGATTAATATATGCAGAGAGAATAGAAAAGAGTGTTCTTCTGAGTTTGACCCACTTGTCCATGTGAGAGCTGGCTGCTGCGGGAGCCCGGGACAGCCTGGCACTGCCTTATGCTGCGCTGGGCAGCGCGCTCGGCTCCGGCTCGGACGTACCTGCGTGCTGATGGACTGAAAGTAACTGCAGGGAATAAGTGATTTGAGTTTTGTTTCTTTGGAAACAATACCGTTTTAATGAGCTGTTCTCTTCTGTACAGTTGTACAGGGTGTGATTCTCAAAGCGTTTTGTTATTCCCAGCTGGCATGGCCCTGGTGGGCTTGTAGCAAAATGCTGTGGCTTCATGTTGCGGAGCCTCTTCCTTCTTCTCCCGTTGCCCATGTGCTCAGTAGCAGCTCTTCTGGCTAATTTTGACGGGATCATGTACAAAAGTGATTACATGAATATTGTACTTTAATACAGATCTGCAATGGACCAAGCAATATTGCTCTGCATTATTCAGTCCTCATTAACAATTGCGATACGAAGACATTTTGCTAGGTTGATGCGTTTAGCCTGGAGGTCGAGCAGTCTAATCTGACCTTCGCCATGTCACAAGACATCATCTTGTCTTGTGCAGTCCCTGCTGCACTGAGCCTGAGGTTTGCATGCAGCCTGTGGCCGTTCAGCAGCAGCTTCCAGCAATGACAGAGGTGGCTTGGGTGAATGAAATTAATTTGTGGTTACTCACCGGAAAAAAATAATAATTATTTTCTGTTTAAAAAGGGCTCCTTAATCTATTATCAGTATGCCAATATTGCTGTCTCGCTTTGCCATTGTAAAGCTTTGCGAAGGAGACAGGAGCAGGTCTGTAATTCCACAAGCTAATGCTTCTGCTGTCATACCTGCTAATTGCCATGGCTCCCCGTCCGTGCAGCCTCCCAAATACGCTATGTTGTGGTAAGCTCTGCCAGTTGTGTTTAATTTCATTACTGTGTGCTGTGGCCAGCACTTGATTAACTTTCCCTGCAGTGCTAGACGGTTAGTGAAGGGGATTAATACCTGGGTGGGTTACAGCATTTATTGTGTGTGCTTAATCTAAACTCCTCTCGAAATGGAATTGTATTAAAGTAATTTGGCAAAACTTTGAAATGACACTAAGGCTGCTTTTGGTAATTGATTTTTTTTTTTTCCAGGAGAGTAACTGTACATTATTAAAATGATGTTGTTTCTCAGTCAGAGTGGTTCTCTCTGGATCTCGCTGGGCTTTGGCTTTGGCCGATTTTGTTGGCGTGGTGGGTCACATCGGGGCAAATGGTCAGGTGTCCTCTGCCAGCTCCCAGAAACAGCAGTGCCTGCCAGGATTTGTGCTGGGGGAGCTTCCAGAAAGAAAAATGGAGAAAGTGTGGAAAAGAGCATCTCTATCTGCATTAAAGATTTGTGAAACTTCCACCACTCTGCAAAAAACCCACAATTTGACAGAGTGGAGCCATCCTCCCCGTCTCAGACAGGAGAAAAATCTATTCAGCCTTACATTTTAATCATATTCCACACAAAAGACTTTTGCTGTGCTGTTTAAAACCCCGGCTCCTTTCAGCCTGTGCTCTGTCGGGATGTTTTCATCTGAAATGGACTGCTGCGGCTGACTGGAGCAGTCTGAAAAAACGGTGCTAACCTTCCTTCCTGACACTTCAATCGTGCCATCCTCCGTGCGAAACTAGGGCATAAATGCATTAACGCTTGTCACTGGGAAGAAAATCCCATCCGTGATGGGGACCAGAAGAGAGCGATTCTTAGATTCATGATACAAATCGGTTCATTATTTATTTCAATCAAAGTCTGTAGGTGCTGTTAAAATGAAAAATTGAAGCGCACTTTGCAGAGTAAATGCGAACTGACACTGCAACAACCCCAAAGCCTCCCTGACCTACAAAATAAAGGAGAGCTTTGATGCTCACTTCACGCTTCCGAAAGTCTCAGACAAACAGGCTTTGCCCATAAGATTGACAGAGTGAAGCCCTGTTAAAGCAGATGCCGAACCTGCTCTGGTTGCCGTTGTCTTCTAGGGAAAAAATCCTGTTGTTGCCCCATGGGTGTTAGACATCTGCACAAGAGCAGTCCAGCTGCTTGCTCTTCTATACGTACTGTAGTTAAGTCTGTTGTGAGATATCGTCTTATCAGTACCATCATCCCATTGCAGGTTGTCTTGAAGGTTCAGCGATGCTCTCGCCTACTCAGCCTCCAGGGCAGATGGGCAAAATGCAGCCCGTGCCCCTCTGGAGCAAGGCTCTCCTCAGCTCCAGCTGCGTGCAGGTGTAACAGCTGTTCAATCAGTCATCGCCATCTGACCGCAGCCAGGGTTCATGCACTGCTGCTTCTCTCTTCTCCTGGAGCAAAAGTGATTGCCTGGTAGAGCGGGACAGGTCTAGCTGTAATATTGAGTTATGTATTCTAGTTGTTGTGGTGGTCTCGGGATGATCAAGGAATGTGATCTGTTGGGATATTTTGGTCTTAGTATAATCAAAAATGAAAAAGAGACTTTAAAACAGTGTGGGTTTTTAGAAAGTTTCTGTCCAAAGATGTCCCAAAACCCAAAGCCTCAAGGCTTTGCTTACTTAATGCAAGCCTAACTCTCTAATTCAAACGGTGCAGCCCCAGCAGCTCCTCAGTGTCCCCTGTGCTGGTAGAGGAGGGTGCAGGGTACCTGTGGCAGCTCTTGCTTGTTGTAGTGCCTGGCTTTTATCCCACCAGCTGTCACTGGGGCTGGCAGGAGCTGTGACGGCAGCTAACCTCGTATGGAATACCGAAGTCCATCTTGTCCATGCTGAGCTGCTAACGTGAGGGATGTCAAGTGTGGACAGGTACTAGGCATTAAGCAGCTGCTTGGCTTTAACATGTGAATCCTGGTCTTGTTCTTTTTTACCTGTTTTCCCATTGTGACCAAGGTTGGAGGACTTGAGGCTTTCGTCATTGATAAGATATCTCATAATCATCTGTATCCCAAGTGTGCAGTGCAGGTTTCTATCTCTTGAGCATTCACAGGTATTTCTGCTTGGAACATGCTTGCCATGTTTATCCAACGATACAACCACATGGGTGAGCTGACTTCAGGCCAACTTCCAGTTTGCCCTCCAGGCTCCCAGCAGCATGGATTATATTACCCCTCCTTTAATCTTCTTCCCCGCCCTTTACTCTTCTATGCTTTGCAGCAGAAAAGCAAAGCATCTCATCCACACCACAGAAGAACCTTCCTCCATACACATTGCAGTTGAGGAGCTGAGCAAGGACATGTCTGTGTTGGTATGATGGAACTTGGGCTGTGGGATGAGATGTGGCATGTTCTGTTCCAGCAGCAATCCACCTTCCCTCTTACATCAAGTAACAGACCTCCTCCTCTTTGTTCTCAGAAGAAAACTACATCCCCTATTTCGATCCTTTAGCACATTTGGAAGTAAGTAAATGTCACGAGCAAATGGGTGGCACAAATGAATTATTCTGGCTAGTGTGCTGTCACTTCCGACAGGTGTGGGCTATGGGGAGCTGGGTGTAATGAGCTTGGCTTGGCCCACAGCCTTTTCTTTCAGTCCATGCCAACATGTTCGTCAAAGGATTTAAAACTCTGTGCAGTGCATAGAAGTAAGTGCGATGAATGACAGCTCCTGGATAACCAGGATGGAAAGGGCCTGCTGGGTCATCGAGCCTTTTACTTTGTTTTCTAAAGGATCCTTGCTAATTAAAGCATGGCTACTGATTGCAAGATGTCTTGTTTGGGTGGTTTAATGAATTACCATCCTCTCTGCAAAAGCAAAAGTGTATTTACTAATGCGGCTGTAAATGTCTCAGCTGTGGGGTGGTTATTTACTGCACTATTTTAATGCAAATGTTTGTGGTTGTTTACATTGATCATACAGGCATTGCACAAATTTTTTTTCGTGGAGTATTTAGGCTTGTTTTTCTCCTTCTTGCTGTATCTGTTCCACTGTACGCAGCACAACAGAAGCTGCTTGATGTGTAATTGCCTATCATTCAAGTGCCATTTTACAGTCCAGAGATATATCAATGAAAATATTCTTCCTCCTCCAATTAATTTTAATTCTTGGGGATGAGTTATTTGTATTCGTCTGGAGTTCATTCTCTTAAATCACTTGATACTTCATACATATATTACTTTTAAATGTATTGTAAATGAAAGGTAATGGCCTGTAGTTATAACTGCAGTAAAGAGCATTCATTGTAAGAGCCATGCAGCTGACCGTGGTGCTCCTGGTGTGGATGCAGCTTGAATGCTCCTGTATGAGGGATGTGAAGTCGCCAGTTGTGTTCTGAGAGGCTTGTACACTGCCAGAAAGGCTCTTGTGATGCAAGTCTTGGGGCGTGAGGTAGTTAAAGGTTTAGATAGCACAGCTGTTTTGCCAGATGAACTATTTCTTGAAGTTTGTTCATTAGTCTTAAACTCTGTATCTCTTCTTTTGTGGGAAGCATCAAAAATGATGGCTCAGCTTGAGAAATGTGGAAACCCTCTAGGATTGATACTTCTGCTTCGGAGGGCTCCTCTAATGCAATAGTGGCTTTTCTCTGTATACAGACTTTGGAGAAATGGAGTCTGTTTCTTGCTTTGAAATAGCCGGCTGTATGATTAATGATTTTATCTGCAGCCTTTTAATACCTCCTCTAGATGGGATGATAGCTCAGAGACAACCACTCTGATGGAGTGCAGAAAGCATTACGGGTTGGTAGATGTGACGTGGTGTCTGTTAATGTCTTTCCTCAGTGTTCAATAGGAATAATCCTACCTCAGGATAGAGGCTGCCTTTACATTTGATGGTGCTTGGACTAGACACTGATTCATTTGTGTACCTAATCTATAGTGGTTAAAAGTGTTAGTTTGGAACTTGCACAGAGAGACATACAGAAAAAATGTTAGGAGACTTTTTGAACTTTATGTATTATTTGATAGTCAAGACATCAAATTATTTTATATTATAGTCGAGACAATTTATTTTAGCTCCTTGCAGTGATACCACTATGGGCTTATACTCATAGGACTATGACTGGATTAATTGACTTTTGTTGTAGATACAAGGAAGGAGAGGGTTGTAACTTGTATTAAGAACTGTAAACTGATAAGACCAATTACATTATTATTCTTTTAACTGTTAGTTGAAACATTAACTTGATGAAGGCTGGAAGCACAACAGAAATGACAGTTTGTCTTTCAAACTAAACTCAAGTTCATCTATGGAAGACCTAAGACTGGACTTAGAAACACTTGGTTTCATTTTGGCCTGTGACAGTCTGAGTCCACCTGGCATGAACCACGGGAAGTGGTTGGTTTGTTGAGTCCATTGTGTGAGCTGTGGGCACGAACACTTGTGTAGATTGTGTCATGTGTCTGCATCCCTTATGTATGGAAAAAAATTTCTTCTAGAGCCAGAGCAAACCTGGAATGGAGAGCCTGTGGCTCCTAAAGCCTTCTTTTTTTCTTTCAGTTCCCTTCTATTTATTTTATGAAGCTGCTGGCACCACAGGGATGGTTTACTCTTCTTCTGCCACAGATGGAAACTTTCTGTTTGGTAGGAGGTACAGCTGCAACCTGTATTTGGCAGTTTATATTGAGGGGTAAACTGAAATTCCAGTTGAAATGAGGTGCTGATTTTCTTAAATAAGAACTTGTTTAAATGGAATCAGGCTAAAAATCAAGAGTCTTTATGGAAGAGGTTCCAGTCTATACTTGGCATGGTGGAGATGTGCACAAGTTGCCAGCGTTTGGGAGAGGTGACCTTCCACAACAACGTCCTTGTCTGCTTCCTGAAGCTGGCCAGGAAGAGCAGATTCTCAGTTAACTCTGGCCAAATTCTGAAGCAAGGTTGAGCTTGTGTTGACACAAAGTAAATGTAGATTTTCTGCCTGTTTGTTTGGGTGTAGGATAGGTCGGGACAGACTGATCTGGCTTATGAAAGCGTTTGGGCCTGCAGGCAACTGCTTTTTCTGTATTCTGCCATGCTTTCTTCTGATTTCTGGTGGGCTGATGACAAGCTGCCACTCAGTCAGGACCACTGCCTGAAGTGATGCCCTGAGGACTTCTGTGCCCTTGGGTGACAGACGTGAACCTGGAAGAGAACCTTTTCCCCATGCTACAGCATGGAGGCAGTGTTCTTGCTACATAGCACTGTGCATGGCAAGAGCCCAAATTGCTGTCCAAAACGTGAACATGAAGGTGGTCTCAGGAGCTATACCTGCCTCTCAGTTTTTCTCATTGCTTTGGTATTTGTAATCCCCCCCTTAGTCCTCTTAATCTCCTGTTGCTACGAAGAAAAGCAAAACAGACAGGACAGACCAATTACGTGCTGGAGAAACAATGAAAGTTTATGGTATAGGAAATGCTGCCAAAACATGAAAAGGAAAGGGAAAGGATGAACCTGTAAAAAAATATTTTTTTTCGTTTCTTACATTGTGCGTTTCAGTAATGGGTGGAAAATTATTTCAGACTAAGCTGTGAATTTTGTTTGTCCTTATAAAAACACTGTAATTTTTTTGGGAAAAGCTTCCCTTTGAGTATTATGACAGCCTAATTTCACAGTTAGATATATTCATCTCAGTTAAATGCAATGGACAAAATCTGCATGAAACAACTGCTTACAATTATAAGTAGCTTGCATAAACATGAATTATTAAGGTCACAAAAGCTCCTAGAAACCAGCAGAAATGAGTGCACAGTTGCATTTCTTTTTCAAAACATGCATTAATTAATAAGGGGCTTAGTGCCCAGCTTGTTTCTCCCCCTGCTGCCCCCATCAGATTTTGCTTTCATCAAGCTGAGAAGGAAATTGTCACTTCTCTGTCTCCCTCGCCCCTTTCTTTGTCCCAAAGCACAGGAAGGTGCCAGACTTCAGCCTATGCAAGTCCGTCATTCACAGCTGTGATATCCTAAAACAGTCACTGAGGTTCTGTTGAGGATGTCACAACAACAGACCCTCCAAAATGGCCATGGGTTTCATTTAATGCCTGCCTGGACTGCTTTCATGCCTACTGGAGTAGAAGATTGAAATAAATTTGCCAGGAGCTAGAGTAGCGATGTTAGTTTACCTATCTCACTGAGAGGGCAAGGTGCCCACAGGAGCAGGGTTGGAAGAGGAGATGATCTACATCATGTGGTAGTACTCAGAGGTCCTTTCCTCTCTCTGCTAGTGCCACACACCTCAAAATATAATGCGATGTCTCTTGTCGGTCCTCTCTGGGTGCTGTGGGCATAGGCACCAAGTGGCAGTCACAGTGCCCACCAGCAGCGGGGCTGCAGGAGTGTTTGGAGGGAGCTCCTCTGCAGCGCTTTCCTGGAACAGGGAAGAAGAACGAGGACTTGATTAGGAAATAAGACATGTAGGCTGCTCTGATAGAGGACTCTTTCCTAACCTCCACCTGACCCTCTGCTGACACAGCTCCATGCCGTTCCCCCGGGCCCTGTCGCTGTCCCCAGAGAGCAGAGCTCAGCGCTGCCCCTGCGCTCCTGTGAGGAGCTGTAGGCCACTATGAGGCCTCCCCTCAGCCTCCTCTGCTCTGGGCCCAACAGACCACGGGGCCTCAGCTGCTCCTCATTTCTCAACTTTAGTGAGGTTAGGCAGGAAGAAACAACTTAGATGAGAGTTGGAGCTGATGCTTGGGAGAGAGGATATATTTAGAGGTGGCCATAAAATATCAACATTACTAAGAGGCAGGAAGCAAACTTGTGTGTGAAGGGTAGGGCTGAGTCTTGGGGCCCTGGAGACAGCGGACAACTTGAGACCCTCCTGCACTGTTTGTGCTTTAAGTAGAGCCTCTGACAGTCTTTGTGTTTATTGTGAGTCAACATGGAGAAATGGGGATGATGGTGGATGGCTGGTGATTCTCCTGCCTGGGGTGCTGGAGTCTGCAACTCAGGCATCCAGTATCTGGCTTACTGAGCTCCGGAGGCGTAACATCAGTGCTTCTTGGATTTGCTGGGTTTTAGTGATTCCACTTGTGCTTTGTGCCGTAATGAAATATAATGCAAATGTCAAGACATCAAATATGGTCTTTTACAAATCTTCTTGGGTACTGCACCTGCTTTTTATCTGCAAGGAATCTAATTTCTTCAGCCACTAGAGAAACAGTTCAAGGACAGACAAATGTTAAACCATTATTCAATGCTTCTAGTCTGGGGCTGGTACCTAGCTTTGGCTTGACAAACAGCAAAGAGTTTCTTTGGGCTGAGGTTGGAGGTAGAAACTGATCTCAAGTGCTGCAAAATAGGGCAAGAAGGCCATAGTGCAAAGATTAACCCTGTAGGATAGTGCTTATGGGGGCAGCCTTGTTAAAGAACATGAAGAAATGTTTGTCTCATGCTTTATTCCAGCATGGCTTCTGAAAATAACTGTTCAGGGGTTGCTTTTGATATATAATAAAAAAAGTCTCTAATCAACAAAGGGGCTTTAAAACAAGCAGAGACTTGACATATTTGTTAATATGCATGGTATCAGTGCATTAATTTTTAGGCATGCTTTTTAGTCTTTTTTTAAAATGAAATGGGGACACTAATTAAAATTAATCCATTTATGAATCTTTCTGCATCCAATTTTAAAGCGTAAATAAAACATTTGCCTTGTCTGTCTCTTTTCTCATCATGAGACAGTACAAACCTTGTAAACTTTAACTCTTTAAGGTAATGAGTAGAGAAAGCTGTCTTAAACAATTTACTAGAAGATATGAAAACTGGTTGCACAGCAGAGATGGCTTTTAAAGTGTGGGGAGGATGGCAGCAGGAATGTTGGGGGTGCCACAGAGTGGTTTTTAATGCTTCCCTCTGGGAACAAAACTTAAGTGAATTCATCTCTGTGTATTTTATAACGCACTCTGTTAGCAGTGCACGTGAAGGAGGGGAGCCAACAGCTGACTTGTTTTTGTGAGAGGGCTTGAAATGAAGGGCAGGGAGGCACTGGGGCGAAGAGCAGCTTGGTTTGGCAGCTCCCAGACCCAGGAAGGGCTGGGGAATAACAGAAGTAGCAGAGATTAGAATATCACTTTATAAAGGTGCCATATTGTCTTAGTCATATTCATTAACTCTGTGATTCAAAAAAAAAAAAAAAGAAAGCAAGAAAGCTTATGGCGAAGAAACTCTTTGAAGTTTTAGTTATATGACACTTGAGACTGCAGTGTTGTCGATGCTGAAGATACTGTTCTGTGCCTTAGTCTAAAAGGAAGCTAAACATGACCTTGGGTCTGTGATTGTTGGTGCCTCCTTAATGTATGTTAATTAGTAAAGACTGTGAGAAAAGTAGTACAGCTGCTGAGGGAACTATATATTCAATTTTTTTTTAACATGTTCCAGATATTATCAATTGTGCCTTAAGATCTTTCATACAGTTATGGTCATGTGGATAGTGTCAGTGTGTGCACAGTCACATACCATGCTAAAGCACTTGCACGCATGGTGATGGCAAAACATAGATAAAATATCTCTGCATTGTATTTTAAATGGTAGCATGAAAGCTGTGTGCCTCTGTTCCTTCTTAGGCCATGCAAGAGGAAGAGATAGCATGGTGCAGGTCTGTTGTGTGTGATGATGCTCCCCTCTGCTTTCAGATGCAGATTTTTAGTAAAAAAAAATATGTATTTCTGCTTCTCATCACTGTTGTTCCTGGGATGTTTTGCATCCTTTGCTATCCTCCCTCGGTTTCCTGCTCTTTGGTGTTGATGTCTGTTTTGTATAAACCTTTCAGCCTGAAATCCAACCAGCACTGAGCTGACTCCACCCCAACTGGTGACCCTCTGGGCCAGGACTTTGAGAAGCTCAGCAGCTGCAGACAAAGGGAAGGTAGGAGGAGAGAAAAAATAAAGGAAGATAGGAGGAGAAAAAGTGCAAATCTGAAGAGCAAGATCTGCAGACCTAAGCTGCTCTGGCTTAGAATGGAGTGGCGTGCTATAGCTCTGATCGGCACGCAAGTGAGCAAAGAGTTTCTGTTTAGTGAGTTAGCAGATGAAGAGTTTAGATAGAGTTGTCTCCGGCAATGTTTGTAGCCTAAATGTTTGACCGTGGTGAGGAGGTCCATTGTTCACCGTTCTCAGGATCTGCTGCCCAGATAGGGCCTTTTACTCAAGGCTAACAGGACTTAGCTTAATGATAACATGTTTGCAGCTCCTAAACTGAGTTCCTGGAGCCTGCTGGTTTGAGCTTTGCTTCTTGTTGTCTCCTGCTGGGAAGGCAGAAGATGAATGTTGCGATTGCAGGAGTTAGTGGCTCTGCTCAGGGTCTTTGGCTCCCTGGGTACAGCGATGTGGGCGGACACAGGAGGACATGGCTGGTACTCACCCATCCCAATGCAAGGATTTGTTATTGCAGAAAGCAACTTCAACATCAGGCCGTGTTTGTCCTATGTGCTCGTCCTTCTGTTTTGAAGTGCTGTGCAGAATGACTTCTTTGCTTCCAACTACGAATTTACTGGTAGCTGTACTACCACAGCACAGCTGCTAATGCACAGATTATCCCCACAGCCAACAGCTTTAAATAATCAAACAGAGATAATTTTACCTCTGTGACCCAACAAATAAAAAGCAAAGTCAGGAAAATCCTTTTGCCCCCTCAGTCCTACCTAGGTTTTCAAGGGCAGGATAAAAGATTTCATCAAAACCAGTGGCAGTGGCAAGGTCACCAGGGTTGTTCTGTCGGGGGTGATGGTGAGATATGGTCATGCAGTGCTGGCAGGGGATGGGGCTGTGCTGTAACCTGATGAAACCATCTCTTTGCTGCTGCTGAAGACATTAAGTGAGAGGAGTGAAAGCTGGCAGTTGTGTATGCAGCCCTGTTTTCACAGGAAAAATTGTGGCTTGGACTGTCTTTTGTTAATGGCTTCAGTCTTTAATTCCAGTTCTCCTGGAGAACAGGCATTTCTTGCAGCTGTCAAGAAAACACAACTCAGTATAATATATCTCAACATTTCATCTGTGGCTTTCTTTGTGCCAACTGGTCACTGTAAACATTGAGAAAGAAGAAAGTTCTAGCCCAAAAGTCCTATCAGAAAACGTAAGCTTTTCATGATTCAGAAGTCTCTGTCTTTTTGCTTTTATTTCCCAGGTCAGCTCATTGTGACTATTTTATTCAAAATCCTAGCTGCTTGTAGCTTGTCTCTCATTCTCCCTGCTCTTTTCCCCTTTGTTCTAGTAAGCTCATTTCCTTATTCCCACTCTTAGGGCTACTTAGCATGTTGTCATTGGGAAGCAGTGCTCATTTCTTCATGGAAAGAAGCTACTTAATGTTTCATGTATTACAGTGAATAATTAAATAAAGAAAAATATATAAGCCCAGAGAGCTAGCTGGCAGCTGAAAGGAAGAAAGCATTTGCAGTCTACTGGGGAAAAGTGACACTCCTGGCCTGGTGTCTTAAACCACAAGGGTGAAGTTTAAAAATGAATATGTCTGGCATGACATTCAGAAATCTGAATTTTTCGACTTTCCATGCATTTATAGCATTAATCTTTAATTGTCATACTCTTGAGCCACTGGCTACAAGAACGGTGCTGAAATTTATGGGGCTAAGGGAAAGCAGGGTGGGAAGTGAAATGAAGTAGCCCCAGGGACCACAACCTTGCGAGCTGCCAGGGATGGAAATACTGCCAGCACTCCGGCAAGTGTGTGGCACTGTCGGTCTTCCTGTAAGATTTCTAAATAAGGGGCTTTCTTGGCCTTTAGAGTTCTCTGCATTCTTTCCTGGCTGCTACAGTCATCCCCCCTTTTCTTTTGATTTTGCAACAGATCTTATTCTGATGCATGTAACAGACAACTGTTGGGTGCTGTGGAGATGGGAAGAAAAGCTGTGGAGATGGCACTTCTGTGCCGGGGGCTGGGAGAGGGGTGATTGCTTCCAAAATGATCTATGTTAGCCATGGATTTTTTTTATTTATTTCTAACAGACCCAAAACTGAGGTGTAGTTTTGCAATGACCTTTACTGTTTTACAAAATGAGGACAGGCACCTGCCACTCTCGTGGCAGATGAAGCATTGTACTAACAGTAACTCAGGGCTGTAGTATAAATGGGGATGTGTGTTGCGTGTTTTTTTTCCCCTTATCTAGTTTTTCCCTTTGCTGCTTACATCATCTCAAACTGATAACACACTTTAGCAGAATTTGCTGAGACCGGAAACAAGTGAGGCTTGTGCAGAGCAGTAGCTGTCTGTGCCACCTTAGATCCCTTTGAATTTGCTCAGCGTCAGTCCCATGAGCTGAGGTGGGAGCCTTTGTGTTCTTTTTCTGCCCTTGTGCACTAAAGTGTGTTGGCTGAGTCATGTAATTTGTGTCTGCATCTTTTCACTGCTTTTTGCATTTTCCTCACTGGGTGTGATCTGCAGCTCTGACTGCTGCAGGGATGCAGTGAGCAGGACGATGGCAATGCCCTGCACCACCATGAGAATTATTTATTTAGATGTGGTGTGTGTGATATACACCAGACCAACTATTCTAATAACCAGAGGACATCCTGCAGCCCAACAGCTTTCACCACTCTGCCAGTGTGACTCCAGCCTGACCTCTGCTTGGAGTGCGAGCAGAGGTCCAATCTGCCTTGCAGGGTGAGGGTCAGGGAGCTGTTGCAGCATCCCAGAGAGCATCTGAAATGAGGAGAGAGGGGACTGCTTGGTTCCAAAGAGACTATCCTAAAATCTTGCTGAGGGTTGGGCTGCATCGATGCTATTAACTCTTTTGTTGGCTTATTTGTGCACTGCTGAAGTAGTTTATGTTGTGGCCAGCAGCTCTTGGCAAAACTGTCAGAATTTGCACTAAGTGGCTTATTCTTCATAAGACAGATACAGAACAAGTGATAAAAGTTTTGAGAGGAAATGTGGATTTTAATTACAGCACCTCACCTGTGGTAGCTCTATTTGAGGGAATATGCAAATAAAGTGGTGGCTCACCCATTTGTGGTTGGGTGTATGGCGGAAAGGGGAATGGTGTTTTGTATGTTTTCCTTATACAGATGGATTAGACTTTTTATTTAGACTCAATTCAGAAAGGTACTTAACCACACATCTCATTTGAATCACATGAAAAGTGCTATGGAAATCAGTGGCACTCTTCCTGCGGCTCGTTTAAGACGCGTGGTTGCAGCATGACCCAATTCCCACTGAAATAGGTGGAAAATTTCCCGTTATTCTGATAAACCCAGATCAGATCCTAAATCTATTTAACCGTTCAGGCTACTGCACCAATGTTCCCTTATCATGATGCCGCGTTGTGGGAGCACTACAAATACCACCGCGCACTGCACCGAGCCAAGTGCTTTCTGTAGGGTGTTCCGATTGAGGAGCTCTCTCGGGCCCCAGATGCTCCGCAGTTTCTATTCTGATGCTGCTTGCCGTTACTGCATGATTACTTCCCTGCCTCAAACTCTCTTGCTTTTAATGAGGAGAAACTGCATTTTCCCTGTGCATCGCAGAGCATCTTGTGGAAGAGACGGCGACAGCTGACAAGTGCTGGTGTGTGAGGAGTTAATTAGTTCCAGGCCTGCAGGTCACCTGTGGTGAACCTTGGACTGGAAGACTTCAGCTTGGTGTTGGACACACCACTGACAGGTAAGAGGAATCACCGGGACCTGTGCTGCTGGTAGGAGGACAGCCACTGCTGGCTCAGACCTGGAAATACGGTAGCCTTGCTATTATGGTCCTGGGAGTTAAACCCTTCTCACTGAGATGTGAGGCTAGCCTGCCAAATTGCTTTAAATACCAATGAGCTTTAAATGCCAATAAGCTTTAAAGAGCTGGAAATAAAAACATGCATGCATCTATTTCTTCTGCAGCAACTTTGTAGCTGGAGGCTCTTCCACTGCTGTAGCATAGAGCAGGGAGAGTCCCCGACCGAGACCTGGTGGCACTCAGCAGTGCTCTGCAAGCTGGGGATGGGGTTTTGTTTGTTTGTCGTCAGGATTAAAAGGATTAAAGACTTAACCTTTGTACAGCCTTTCAAATAATAACGTGTTTATGTTCCTACTGCGCGTCAGGGAAATATTTCCCCCCCCTTATGGTTTTCATGATGTAACTAAAGCTCTGAGAAGGGGCAGGCTTATGTAGAGTGAGGTCTTTGGCTCTGAACCCCCTCAACAGCTGCTGTGGCAGCCCAGCTATGGCAGTGGCTTTTTAAAATACGTTTCGGAAACTTGTGGTTTGCCTGGTAGCCCTTCGAGTGAGTGACAGTGGCTCTTTTTTTTTTTTTTTCTTGGGATTATTCCAACACTGCCTAAAGTTTTCAGAAGCATCCAAGTGATTTAACAAATTTAGTGTCATCTGTGGGGAAAAAAAAAAAAAAAAGAAATCTGGAATCCTATTGGCTTTTAAAAGGGATTCAGGGTCTGTTCTTAGCTGGAACATTTTATCTCATCGCTATGAGTGTTCCCCATGTGATTAAGGGAGGACTTAAGGCCACCTCCATGGCCAGTGTTCCCACCTGCAGAGATGCCATCTGCAAGCATGGCCAGGACATACTGTTCTTAGTGTTTGGGCCAGTGCAATGCTTGTGTGGTTTTGGGATGCCTGAGAGGCAGCTGTGTGGCTAGCAGGGTACAGGTGGTCCTGGGGTGAAGACCTCGTCTTCAGAGCCGTTTCCCCAGAGGCAGCGCTGAGGCAGGATTTTGGGGATGGGATTTCTTGCAGTTATGTGTGGAAAAAGCTCCCCATTGGCAGCTCACTGCCTGTTGTGGAAAGATGACTTCATGTGTTAGCCAGCATGGATAGAAGCACCAAGGGGTGCACTTCTGTGTGGACTGTTTCTCTACAGCTGGCAGAGCTGTAGGATTCCAGTAGATAAAACTGTTGGTATTGGGATCTACAAACAGTTGGTAAAATATATCTACATCTCCTTTTGACTTTCTGTTTACAACTGACTGAATTTAACAAAGATGGTTTGACTTTATCATCTGGATTAGATAACAGCTTTACCATCTGGACTGTCATCACGTTCAGTAACTGTTACCCCTCCATCAAACTGTAGCTGAACAGTTCTTTTCTAGTTGCAACAGTCAATATAAATAGTAACTACAATTCATAGGAAACCTATGGATCTACAAATCTATAGCCAAGAAGCTGTGGGATGCAGCCATGCTCAGGACCCGAGTGATGACTCTTTTCTTCCAAAAGTAGTGTGTGCAGTGTCAGCCTCTAAAGAAGGTTGTTAACATCAGGGCCTTTCCTCCAGGGAAATAGATTTTTCACAAACTCCCTTATTACTGCATAAAAACATACTTTAAAGAGAATCCTTAATCAAAGTGATGTAACAACAGGAGCATTTACTTTTCTACTCGACCCTGGAACTGGTAAGTCACAGCTAGTGAACTGTTCTCTACATTTTAGAGAGGATTTTGTCTTGGAAGGAATTTGCCCTACCCATGCTAACTTAGAAGACATGAGCTCCTTTGTATCTCCTGTGCACTGAAGGGAATAGGAATGAGCTTAAGCAATATATGTTAAATTTGCCAACAATTCTCCGCTGCAATAAATACATCTTGCAACATAATACTGAAATCTGTGGATTGCGAGCCTGTGCTTTCTGGAGTATGATGTACTTCATCCACTCTACCAGATGTGCCTCTGGAAACTAAATGAAATTAATTCACTCTGTATAAGGGTGAACTTGCACAGATGGTTCGTTTAGGATGCAAACAACTTGTTCTGGTTCTTGGCTGGTCATTTTTCTTAAGCAATTCACAGCAAGTCAGGCAAGTTGGGCTGGAAGTTAGGCCATGTAGTGGGTGACATGAAGAAATAGATGGAAATACGGTTACAAGTTAAAAGACTTTATTTTTGAAAACTCTCTGTAGCATTTCTGAGAGCTCCACTTGACCTAGAACCATTAGATAAAGGCAGTAAAATAGCTGTAAAGGCAATCAAAGTGAATTAATTAAAAAATTCTAGGTGAATATTAATAGAAACTGCTATATTCGACATTATACAAGCGTGTCTGGCATTTATAGATGAACTCTGCTGTTTGTTACTTATTACATTAAAGAAGATTCCTGAACCAACGTATCAAAATGTCAAACCAACACAGCATTTTTCTTTGATGTTCTTTTTTGTTAAAATGAATTATTGATAGCCTTTCTCGTGGCTAGCAGGAGAGATTTCTGATTTTTATTTGCTTATTAGATCAAATCTTCTATTCCTTATGTAGACAGTTCTCCTTACAACAATATCTAGATGGGATACGTGTAATTGGAGAACTCAGATTCTTTCTTGCGGGGAATGTTCTCCCCACCCATCCCTTGTTGCTGTTATTTCTTAAGTAGATATTTTCTTAAGCAAATATATAGCCCATCCTGGAGCCAGAGGTCAGGATGAGAGTGTGATGGCGTTATGTGGGTCCACAGACCACACTGGTAGATGTGTGGGTCCAAAAGAGGGAACTGAGCTGGTTTATCTGGGATCTGTGGAGAAAAATCTGCTCCACTGCCAGAGATGTGGCTAGGGAATGTGTTCTGATGGAATTAAATCTGATTTCTGGCAGGATTCAGAAAGACCAAGTGTGCATGGTTCTTATTGGAGGCACTGGCAAATTCTCTGTTAGCCACTGTTACCTGCTTCAGAAAACCAGGAATTTTTTGGTCCCCACAGGAACTCTCATCTGTGTGCTGGCAGTCCCAGGCTGTGCAATACCTTTGCCAGTGATATGTCATTACTGGCCCTTGTAAGGCTCACAGGTTCATAGTGTGCAAAACTCCTCCACTTTTCCAACATAACCCCAATTATGACCCTGGCAGTTGGATGTTTCGTGAGGGCCCACCTTGCTGTGGAGCTTGGCAGCCCCAAACCCATCTGCTACATTCCACCTACAGATGCAGAAGTGGTTTTGGCTTGTTTTACTTTAAGGTCAAAAGTCTCAGTTGGAGAAACAGAGGGAAAAAAACCAAAGCTTTCTTCTCATGGTCTGCTGTTTGTCCTGTTTAGCGTTCGTTGTTTCTAATTGCTTCCAGAAGATGCGCTGGGAGCTGGGAGCCCTAGCTTCAGAAGTGTTTTTGGGGCCTCTCCATGACCTCTGAGTTTGCTCAGGCACTGGGGAGGAAGGGGTGAGACCTGACCATGGGGCTTGTTAAGGGTTTTAAATTTGCATGGAGTAAAATCATCTCACTTGATTGTAGTCAGAATACTGTGAGTGGAGGAGATAGCCATAGATAGACGGCATATGGAGGGTGGAGGGACACATATGTTGTCTCCTACTCCCCCCAGCTACAAATGCGTCCCTGTCACTGCATTTCAGGATAGATGTGGGGAGACAGTTCCCTCACTGTGGTTTTGGGAGGTGGGACCAGTGGCCGTTGGCTTACTGGGACTTTCCCTGCCTCCCACCATGCTCACACTAAGTCCTTGTGTCCTCTCCTCATCCTGGTGACCCATGTTAGGCTCCTTGCAGCTTTGTGTGACCTTCTCTGTCCATCCTTCTGAAGAGCTTGGTGAGTGATCTGCTGCACTGTTTGGTGCTGACCCTGCCACAAAACTCTCCAGAAAAATCGTCAGGCTGTGTGTTCTCACTGCTTTTGTTGGTGTTTGGTGATTTCTGTCCTGCTTGGAAGATCCCAGGTGGTGTAGAGGCACTTGAGGCCTGTGTCTGTGGGATGCTGCTTGTAGTGAATTCCCTCTCAGCTGGCCTTTGGGAGCTTTCAGTACCAGTTGCTTTCATTTCCTTCTATGTCCATTTAACCAAGACCAATAATTCTATTTCACATCCAGATTTGTTTTCACCTGGGTGAATCTTCCTGCATACATGTGCTTTGGGGTGTCAGAGGCCTTTGTGTCCACACAAAGCTGCTTGGTGCTCCAGCAGCAAAGCCAGCCTCGAACAGCCCCTCAGCCCTTTAGCAGGGGATGGCATCTTGTGTTTCATTGCTGAATTTATGGCCTTTGCACGATATGTTCAGCCATGTCAGGGGGAGGTTAGCTAGATAGGGACACGTAGGGTCTTAGCCTTCTTGTGCAGCTGCATGGTGATGTGTTTTGTGTCCCCAGCACCAGCAAAAGGAGTTCACATCCCATTCCTCTTTCTCCGAAGGGCCATTTTAGTTGCAGCCATTCAATCCTATGGAGAAATGGGAAGATTTAGATTAGATGTTAGGAGGAAATTCTTTACTTTAGACAGGTGGTGAGAAAGTGGCACAGGCTGCCCAGAGAAGCTGGGGATGCCCCATCCCTGGAGGTGCTCAAGGCCAGGCTAGATGGGGCCCTGGGCAGCCTGATCTGGTGGCAGCCCTGCACACCGCAAGGGATTGGAACTAAGCCAATCTATGATTCTGCAATTCTGTGATTGATCCTGTGATGCTGTGATGCTACGATTCTATGAAAGGCATGGAACAATGGATCTATGGGTTATCTGCCTGGTGGCCGGCAGGTACAGACCGGTTTGTTCCGACTTGAGGGTATTTCCCATACGTGTGCTTTGCTCTTTGTCCTCTGCATAAGGATAGTCGCATGCAGGTTTTGCCCTGCAGGAGATGCCATCCCTGTGTAAAAAGCAGAAATTGCTTCAGTATCTCTCCTACAGATAGGGCACTTTTTTAAAAAAAATCTCTTTCGTTATTCATTCCTTTTCTCCTTGTATGTCTTCTACTGTTAGCCATAAACCTCTTTTCTCCTCTAAATGCCATTGCTGATTTCCTCAACTAGCTTTCAGATTTACTGGAGAAAACAAGTAGCTTCTAAAAATCAGTACAAATTGTATCTGGTTGTTAAAAGTGGGTGGGTAACAGCTCTGCAGATTTTCTCACCCTGGTTATTTTGTTCAGGGCTATCTGGCACAGAGGTGGTGGATGGGGCTCAGCTGTGCCAGGATGTCATTCTTTGCTTGAGATCGCTCCAAGGACTTGAGCTCTGCAATGGAGGCAAGTACAAAAACACTTCTGCCCGCACATGGTACTAATGCTTTATGTGTATCTATAAAAAAGGCTGGTATATTTTCTTGTTGATAGTGTATTATTGGAAGAATGGTGAGAGAGTTACCAAAAGGCAGTTCTTCCTGTCCCCGAGTAACAAAGGTATATTTCTCCTGTGTTGTCCAGTAACTGTGTGATGCTGAGGTAGAACACTCATTTCTGGATTGTCGTACTCCATTGGCTTAGGCACAGATGCTGGAAACTAGCACATTGCTCCCATGTTGCTGGGGCTGCACGGATGATCCCATGATTGTCAGTGAGTGGTCTTTGCATGTTTTTTGGATACTGGTTTGAGAGCTTGTGCTTGCCATACAGTGCTAATGCTGAATGATGGAGGCTAGATGTTGCCTGTTTTTTGGGCTGATATTGGACTGACTCCAGCAGGGCACAGCCTGTGGGACTGGGGTTCCTTGCTCTGCTTCTGCAGCAGGAAGAGAACAATAGGAATAGCTCAGTGTTCATGTCAGTAACATAAGGTTTAATTTTTAGTAATTTTTTTGAGTGTTTATTTATTTTTTCCTTTGCAATAGCTGCTTTGTTGGAGACAGTAGCCAGATTTATTGTAGGATGTGTTTTCTGTGTTCTTTTTAATTTAATGAGTGTACAGGTGCCTAGGTTTGTGCTCATCTGACCAAACAGAAATGCTCTCAGAGCTGTTGCTCTTGCATACAGTTCATAAAAACTGGCAGTACTTTGGGGCTGCTCAGATAGCCTTAAAGTAGATGTCTGCAAAAATCTAATGAATTGCTCCTTAAAAAACTCAGCTTTTCTCTGCCAATAATGGATGTGAGAAGAAATTAATCTAATCTGTAGTTCCTTTAGTGACAAAGTATCGAAGTGACTTAATACCAGCTTGTCCCAAGATGGCACTCTGTGTGTAAATCAAATTAATATTACAGTTTTGAAAGACCATATTTACAATACAAGCACCTTCTTTTCCTGGGGAGGCGAAGAGGGAAGAAACCGGAGGTGACAGGCGTGCATGTTACTATTGCTACACAGCCCTTTAATGACAGCAATGAGGGCAACAAGAGTGCTGTCAGAAATTGCATGGCCAAAGCTCGGAGGGTTGTAGCTGAAGGCAGACCAACCAGTGGCTGATGCTCAAAGCATGAGCTAATATGTTTTTATCTCTTTCCATTCTTTTCATTTATTGATAAGGTGGTGTAATTCCCAGATGTTAATAATATTTTATGCAACTGTTTTGCTATTCTTTTATCTTCTCCCAAAAAGATTAGGCATATGGGCACTGGCACTCCAGGGTATGCTTCTCTGATAGGGAAGGGAGTTACACCCAAAGCAGAATCTGACTGCTGAGGAAGCAGGGTTTCCAAAGGGTAAGTCCAAAATGATAAAAACTTTCCTCCTCCAGCATTAGAGGAAAAAATGCTGAAATACTCAAAAAAGTGACAGGAGAGAGGAAAAAATATGGTACTTTAACTTGACTTTACAGATATATTTTGGAAATTCTTAAGCCCAAAGGGATTAACAAAGGTTGTATTTTAATGAATACAAGATTGTCAAATATGTGTTTAACTTCATTTTGTGACTTAAGTTTCCTTTTTTCTCTTTGCAGAGTAATCTTTATGATTCTACTTTAATGATTTTCTTGTCTGTCTGGAAAACCGAAAAGGAAATTTTAAAAATAATTAAACTTTTCTCCTTATTCACTTTCTCTGTAGCTGCCATCTATAACTCTTTAATGATGTACATGCTTTGAATAAATGATATATTTTAAAATGATTTGTATAAAAGAAAAGCGCTTCCTATTTTTTCAGTGTGTTTCAATAACTTTTGTCAGCCTTCAAATTAAAATTTTTCTCCAATTTTGAACTTTCTTTAATAGAATGAGATAAAATCTAATTCTGTACTTCAGATACTCCATGGGCCAAATTGATCCCTTGCTTTAATTCCATTAAATGGATTTTGCAGAGGAGTAATTTACAGGAAGCACTTGGCCCCAAACCATCTTCAGAGTGACTGGCCGATCAGATACTGCAGGGACAGATGGAGGTGGATCTCGCTGCAGCTGCCTTTGTATCGATGAGAAATTAAGCAAAGTCTTGCATGGCAGAATCTTCTTCTTGAGAAGAAAGGATGTTAGCCAGCTCTGGTAAAACTATGCTGTCAGTCTGCTTGGGATCCTCACCCAACTCTGCCTTCCTGTGTCACCCGAAGGACACTGGCTGCACTGATGCAGACACTGATCACATTGCTCCACAGCTTTGACAGGGTGCAACAACCTGAAATTTGATGTGGCATGACAGGACACACACTTCTGCTCTAGTAGCGAGGCTGTTCACGTGCAGTGCAATCTATGGGAAGGTCTCCTAGGACAGTTCGGTCGTACCAGGTGCAGTTAAGTAGAGCACACTGTCTAAGATGAAAGTTGAATTTAAGAACAGGCTTGGTTTTCTCCCCTCCCTCACACTCTGTTGTTTTACCTCCACAATGGGATGTCTTCCTGCTTCCCCATCGCTCCCCAAAATGCATGAGTCCCCCTTCCCGCGTAGTGTAACTAATCTGGTTTGCTGACTGAGTTCTGCTGGGGCCTTTAAAGTGCTGCCAGCTACTACGTGCTAAATGTAGCATGGCAGCATTTCAGAGTGAAGCTAAGAACCCAAATCCAATAAGCAAGGAAATAACCGTAAAGATGAAGCCCTGGTTTCCATTCTGCCTATCCGCTCACTGCCTGATGGGACAGCTTTGCACTAAAAGTTGGCCATGGACCATATGTTAGAAGTACGAAGGCTTCTTTTTCTCCTCTTTAAGCTTGAATCTCTGAATAGACACATTTTTTAATCGTATAGGAAAATCACATTATTTTCAGGGATGAGCTCTTGGGCAGTTTGGATTCCTTTTTCTTTGTACTGAGATTAGTAAACAGCAGCAAAACTCCCACTCCTCTTTCTAAATCCCTGTTCAAAATGGAAGGGAGATTCTCCAAGCCCAGGTTTGGTTATTTTGAGACTTAACTGAAAGAGAGTATCAGTTCTGATCGTACGAAGTATTGGCTTTCGTGAAAATATACGGAACAATTTTGTAAAAAATATTTGCACTTCCAGGAAATCGGCTTAATAAGACTTCGGCAGTGAAGAAGTTTTGTGAAGGGAACAGGTTGAGCAATTTTTTATGTTTAGTTTTCAGGGAATCATAGAGTCATAGCATGGCCTAGGTTGGAAGGAACCCCAAGGATCATCAAGTTCCAACCCCCAGCCACAGGCAGGGCCACCAACCTCCAGATCTGGTACTAGATCAGGCTGCTCAGGATCTCATCCAACCTGGCCTTGAACACCTCCAGGGACGGGGCATCCACAACCTCTCTGGGCAGATGAGGGAGATGAGGACTCTGCAAATAAAGCAAAATAACCTCCAAAGTATGTCCAGTAAATATGGCTGTGGGGGCATGTGATGGGACTGAAATAAAAGGGCGTGGGGGAATCCATCCATAGTGCCAGGAATGCATGCTGAAAGCAGGAAGATTGGGGCTCTGTGGTCACCTAAAATGGCAGAGCGATGTTTCTCTTCTGCAAGGACACCCCGTGGTAAAACTGTTCTTACAAGGTTTAATCAGGCCAATTTTCATTTTATTTTATTTTAATTGAACAAAAAATCAGGAAATTCACCAGTGTGAGGAGGATTAAGTGTGGATAATCCATTTTTATGACTCATTCTGATAAGAAAAGAACTCATCAGCTCCCTGTAGCCTTGCATCTGAAGACAGTTGCTGACAGATTGCATAAAATATGTCTCTGCATTTTTAGGACCCCAAGACAGCTTCTTGTGAGCAGATAAAACCAAATAAAACCTGACAAACCATCTTTGTGCTGGAGAGATGAGAAAGAAGATGTAGATATGTTTTGTTGGAGGATTTGAATCTGATGCCGTGAGGAAAGGCACTGAGTTGTAATTTAAACTCCTTAAATGTTTTCTTAAACATGAAGGATCTCAGTTAATTAAAAGTTATTGCCTATCTGTTGCTGGGAAGTGAAAAGTTTATTTTTAATTATACTGTATTACATAATAGTTACACGATGACAGAGGCAGCAAGATGAAGTGATAGAGATTTAAGTATACCTTTTTTAATACACTGAAATTAAAAAGTGAGGTGTTGATGCATTCATTCATCCTTGCCTTGTCCCGCCTGCCTGGATCTGTTTCATGGGCTTTGCTTCAGCTCTAAGCTTTGGAGGCAGGATCAGTTTGTTCTGTACTTGTGCAGCCCGTGGCCATGGTGAAGACTTCCTGAACGTGGTGTTCAGCAAAATCGTAAATATTCTAGTCTGCTTTCAGCTTCTCATTTGATCTTGAAGCGTTTTGGCCAGCAGACCCATACACATGCATCTGTAACTAATATGCCAACAAATCACTTGTGTAATTTATCTTAATTGAAGTAAGCCTATTTAAGCTGGATGATTTCTTAAGTAACTATATATGAACTACATTATCTGCCTTGATACAATGAACAGTTGATTTCAAAAGCTGAGCGTGCAGCAGGGCATTCAAGTCTGTTATTTTTAACCAGGACAGTATCCACAGAAAAGTTGTTAACATGAGAAAGGAAGGTGAGATGGATAGGCTGTGAACTAAATTTTTGCATATAACGTAAGTAAAAAAAGCAAACTTCTTTCTTTGTTTCACTTAAAATCATCTCATACGAAATAATCCTTTCTCTCCTTGCTTTGGAGACTCTGCTCCCTATTGAACAGTGCTGGAAGTATGTCAGTTTGATGCTTTGGGTCATCAGAAACCCTCCCCTCTCTCCTGGAGGACAGAGGCTGCTGCCGGTCGCACCCGGTGGAGGTCATGATGAGACCCAGCTGGCTGAAATGGTGAGGGTTAGAGTTCAAGTTCAATGTATCATGTCAACATGCTCACCTGAAGCTGCGTGGGGTCACTGGGTGTCACCAGCTCCCAGGGGCTGATCAAGCTGAGCAGAAGACCAGCCATGAAAATGATGGCTGGTGGAGTGGTCCTGGCTTGACCTTTGTAGACTTAAAAAGGCTTGTTGCTGGCTGTGAGCAAACTGTCCATTTCCCTTTGCCTTGACAAGCTGCTCTCCTACAGCAGGAGAGATGATGCTGATGATTGTTGTTGAGTTGGCCTATATTGTGAAGGGGTTTTCAGCTAAATCGTAATAGACATGTAACAGCCCCAAGCAAATCCAGTGTGAGACTCCTCTTCTTTGTGGCCTTGGCCTCCCCTTCCCCTTATCCAAATTCTGTGATTTCTTTAAGTACCCAAGACTTTCTTGAGTTACAGAGGAAAAAACTGGAATTGATTTACAAGCTGACTTAATGTGGCTTTCATCAGAAACTCCAAGCTATTGAGTATTTCTGGCAAAGTCTTGTTAGAGGTTTAGAGCTTGCTTTGTGAATGGGTTTATTAATTAATGCCTGCCTTTCTTTCATAGCTTTGATTTTTTTTTCTGAATGGAAACCATCGCAAAGGACTTAATTGTAGTTATTTTTGAGTTCTTTTGTCTTAAAAGTATTTGTCAGCAAAGGGATATGAAATTGAATGAATGTAAAGACTAAAAATGTCAGATCCTTCCAATAACAGGGAATTCATTTAAAGAAGATCTGCAATGTCAGGTTGTATCTGCGGAGTCAGACGTGGAGAGATCCCTGTCTGAGGTACAGGAAGTCTTATGGCTGGGGCTGAATTTATTGGGAATTATGAGCTTTTCTAACTACTTGTGATGTTATTTATGAGCATGTTTTTACCCGATTATTTGATGTGGAAGTTAACTCTTGGATTGATACCACATGCCTGTTGTTGACATACACCTGTATGGACAGCAGGCTTGGTGCACTGACCTTGCTTTCCATACTTGTCCACGTATCTTTGTCATGTAAGTATGATAAAAGGAAAAGCAGTTATTTAAATATTCATTTGTGAGCTGTTGTCTGGCTGCCAAAAGTGTGTACTTCTGTTACTGTCCTTTTGAAGGACTTCATTAAATACTTTTCAGGTACTTAGAAAAAGGAAGGAAGGGAGGAAGGATGTCAGATCGTCTCTCTGAACCAGTCTGGTTTCCCGTTGGGAATCCTAAGTTTGGAATAAGATGCTGGTATGATTTTGAAGGTGGTATACTGCAATCTTGCATCCGTTATTGGCAAGGACTGTACTGTAGTAACAGGGCTGTATTGTGTAGTGTTTCTCTATTATTTTTCGTAAGTATCACAGGGGAGAATGTGTCAGTTGTGAAACTGAAAGCAGAGGCTTAACAAGAGTTGCAGCCAAGAGTGGTGCTGGTGTTTGGAGAAGAAATAGATGGGAGGAAAGGTTCAGCTGTGCACCCTCACACTTCAGAAATACTTAAGCAGGGAGGACACTGAGGAGGTGCAACAAGCAGTAGATAGCCCCATCCAGCTGCGTGTCCCAGGAACACATAGCTGTGTGCAGCTGGAGATGATGATAGTCACAGCGTGCAGGCACGGAAGAGTTACTGGATAGGGTTGTGATAAAAGACTGCAAAGAGTGATTAGTGCTTAGCCCTGACAAAAGCCTGTCAATCTGGCCAGCACGCCAAAACCATTGTGTCCTCAAAGGTGTTGAAAGCTTTTCTTTGCAAATTAGCTGGCTTTCCCCAGCAGCGAGGAAAAATAAGTCTCTGCTTTAAAGTCTGGCTCACTGAGCACAGCCCTGCAAATTAAAATCTGGTTGTGATCAAGACTTGTTGGCTTTTGCTGTGAGCTTGTTTAGAGTAAGAGCCGCTCGTTCTCTGAGGTTTGGCTCGAAATACGCTGCTGCCATCGCCATGTGTGTGTCCCAGAGATGGATAGTGCCTGCTGTCCTTTGCGTCTTACCCAGGCCTGCTGACATCTTACATGGGAGGTTTATAAATTGTCAGTCCATTAAAACGAAGTCAAAGTAGAGCTTAGGTTTGTTTGAGAGCTTTTGTAACTGTATGTTGCTAATCTTTAATGGTCTGTTTTAGCACTTGAAAGCCATTTTTTCCCAGGGTTATGAGACCTTTTGTGGGGTGGGAGTGACCAGTGAATTATTCATTTGTTTTTCTAGCTCATGGGTTTCCTCCCCCCAGAAACGTTGCCAGGAAGGAGGCGGCATCCCTTGGCAAAGGAACATGTAGGTTAAGTTTCGTTTTGCCGGAAATGTTTCTGCTTAGTTGTTAAAAACAGATTGAGGTTTTTGACAGCACAGTGTGGTGTCCAGCCCATGTGTGGGTGGCAGGGAAGACTTTGTAGGGGGGTACCAGATGTTTTCCTTTGCCTCTGGGAATTTCCTTGAAAATACTCACCCTTTTGGTGCGATCTGCTGCTGTGCAAACTGCAGAAATTTATGTGGATCCCAGCGCTGCCTGAGGAGAGTGAGCTGGTGCTTGTACCCACTGAGAGCTCAGTGGAAGCCAGGAGATGTTCCTACTTGGTTTGGAGATCTAGGGCTGTGCAGGTCTCTTGGTTAGCACCTCTAGTGTGTCACTTCCGCAGTTGGTTTGAGCTTGAAGAGGGTCTGTAACTGAGGTAATGTCACTCGTGGTCACTTTCTTGGGGATGGGAAATTACTGCTTTGCTCTTTCAGCACATTTTTCTACTAATTTTTGTTTTACCAGTGCTCAGGTGTGGAAAGATGGGTATTGGGTATGACTTCATGAAAAGCTGTTTTTCTGCATTGGAGTCAGTATAGAAAAGATATGTCTGTGTTCTTGTTGAGGATGTGGCAGTCAATAGTAGTGCACTTGGACATTGGGGTGAATCGTATCTGTTTTCTGCTGGATATCTATTTTTAACTCAAGGAGGCATATGGACCAGAAAGTTAATAAATTATATGATCAGAATGATACTGGGAACTGTGTGATCCAGCTGCCTGTCTTGGAGCAAGACCAATATACTTAGGCCATCTCTGGCAGATCCTAGCTTACTTAGTCTGTTCTTTTAAAAGCCTAAGGGAAGGACATTGCACAACATCTTTTAGTCCTATATTCCCCGTCCTTGCAGTTTTTTTCTAATGTGTAACCTAAATAGTCTTTGCTGGAAATTAAGCTGATTAATTTTTGTTTTACTCTCAGTGGGCATGGAGTACAATTGACTGCTGTCCTTTTTATAACCTTACACAGCTTTGAAGACTGTCACTGTGTTCAGACCTTCCTTTCTGAGAACAAACTTGTGTTTCAGTCTTCTCTCAAAGGAACCACAGCCTTGCAGAAAAATATCCAAAATCTGGAATATTTCTGTTGGTCACTGAGGTTGCCTTGGGAGCTTTCTTATGGTATACAGTGGAGCTGATTCATGGAGAAATGCTTGTTATAGTCTGTGATAGCAATTTTCATTTATAAGCAGTTTATTTATTCTGCATCTCTTTCTAAAGATGACTTTACCAGACATAACTACACATGTAAGGAAGAAATCTCCTTACTGATGGTCCTTTTTGTGCAAATGAAATTAAAATTCTACTTTCTTCCTTTCAAAATCTAAAATGCAAATATTCATGGAATCATACAGATTTCTTCTCCCTTTTTTCTTTGAATCCCCACTGCAGAAACTGTGCATCTTCTGTAATGCTACAGGGCAACATTCTGCATGTTGGGGCACCAGAGCTGGTGCTGGTGTGTGGATCAGAATGACTCCGAGCTACCTGCTTGCAGATGAATATTGGGGTGTTTAGATGGGTTTTCTAGTTACAATTTCTTCTCCAAAAACCAATGAAAAAAAGAGGGAAAAAACCACTCTAAGTAAATTCTATTTCCAGATTTATTCAACAGATCACAGCTTCCATACCATGGATACAGACTACCTCACCGATATTTCCAACAAAGAAAGGAGGAAGTGCCACAGACCTGCAGTTAATATTTCACTTAAGCAAAACGTTGTGATGTAGCTGTCCTGACTCTCCATATATTCAAAATCAGGATTTTTCAAGCACAGTTTTATACTCTGCTTTAGTTTCTTGGGAGAAATGTTGCAGCACAAACTGCTACTTTGTTTAGAAAAAGAGCAATTGGTACCGCATGGAGGGATGTTTGTGCTATGTGATGTGGTGCATCCCCTCTTCAAATTATAGGCAATCTAAGTTAATTGCAAGCATGATGCTGTGGCTGCCTGGCCTGGCCTTGTGATTGGCTTCCCGTGCTATGCACCCAAACCTTAAGCTGTGGGTATGAAAACTACACAGCAGGCAGAACACAGGCTGCTGCCCTTCTTCCCGTGGGGGAATCTGGGCACTGCTGGGAAGAATGAGCCTGGTGCCTGTGCCAATGGGATGGAGATGCTGTGAGCATCCCTGCGGGGAAGAGCAAAGGGCCCTGCGTCTGCATCCTGCGAAGGATGAACAGGCAGATCTAGTCCTCCAGCTAAGAAGGGCCTGGCTGCCTTTGAAATAATGAAGTGAAGCCTGAGGTAAGCATGTGCAATTGTAGAGGGGAGGGGCTTTTCTTTTCTTTTTTTTTTTACTTTTTTAAACACTTTTTTCAAACTCTCTTCAGTGCTGTATTGTGGCTGGTAAATACGTAGTTGACAAAGGCTGACAGATGCTGCTGTGCCTGATGCAGGTGCCTTTCGCAGCAGTACAGCTGGGATTACAGGTCATATGCAGAGAACAGCATGCCTATATCTTTGATTTGCATTCCCACCTCTTTAGAAAAACTAAAAATCTACTTTATAATTTTTGTTTTCTCTTTTTACCCTTTCACTGCCACCATGGTTTCAGGGATGCCACCAGGTGTAATCAGCAAATGAGCATTACATCCTGGCCTGAGCAGCACTGCACCCCTCTGTGTGTTGAGGGCTCAAGGGTGACGTTTTGCACACGTGCAGCCTATTTAGGGAAGTACTTGGGAGCTGCAGACCTAATAGGAATTAGGTTTGTTTTCTCTCCCATGGTAACCACTAGCTTCTGTCAACTAGCACAGCACAAGTTGTTGTCTTTCTTATGGCAACAAATTTTTATGGAGAAATAACTGATAAAAAAAAACAGAGCTACTGTCCATTTAGAGAAAGATCTGTCTTAATCACTACTTCTAGAGAAGTTGTTTTTCTGGTTTTCTTTTGCTTACTACTTCAGTTGGCACCCAGGCTTTGAATGCTTTGCTCTGGCTGGCATGACTTCCCAGTCTCCTCCCAGACCCCAGGACTCTCCCTAGAATTTATTTTCTTGAAAGTCTTCCTTACGACCTCATCTCAGATTGCAATTTCCTCTTCTCCTAGTCTCCCTGATTTTGCTAAATTCCAATGTTCCTTGATATGCTTTGTTATGTCTTCCCTGTGCTTCACCGATTTCCTTTGCCCTTCCTAACGTTTAGTCCTGAGGCTGTTATTCCTTTTGCCTATGGTCTTGAGTTAGTTAATGAGGGCTCTGCACTTGACTGATTTATCTTGCAGTATAATTTTAACTTGGATCAAGAGTGAGAATGCTGCTACTTCTGCTGCGTAACCATGGATGTTCTGTGTGTGTTCTCTGGCAGTCTGCGTGAGGGCGGCCCTCATGCACGCTGTGTGCCAGCTCTGAGGTGTCTGCTGATGGTTGTCTTCTCTGCTGGTGCAGAGCCACCTCTGCAGCTCTTTCTCTTCTTGGCACAGGGGACATGCTGTTAGAAACGCTGCAGCAGCTGTGGGACATTCCAGACTGGTGCAATTTGGGACAGTTCAGAAACTCTCCTAAATTGTTAAAAAAATTAAAAAGCACAGAGATTTGCCCAGTGCAGCTGAGGACCCTGCTGAGTAATGCTTAAGACGTTTCCTTCATTTGTAGGTTCATGTATTATGTTTTCGGACAGTGTCCAGGCAGCCCAACAAGTTCTGTTAACAGTGTGATCCTAAGGGGATTAGCTAATGACTTTCCATACTGATTGGGTAATGACTTTTTGGAAAGTGAGAGCTCAGCAGAAAACAATCCTGGCAATTACTGTCTGCTCATGTCAATACTGCAAGTGCTGCAGAGCAGCTCCATGAATGAAATGGCTTAACTTTGCAAATTAAGTCTGTCTTTCCAACCTGCCTACAGTCTCTTACTTTTATCTGATGGAAGAGTATCTTTTACACTCTGGATTTTCTTTGGAGGTGAAAAGGCATGTAACCTTTTCAAGCAGCCTCTTGCTCTGTCTGCCACAAGAGCTTTTTCTCAGCATCTCCTGGGTCCAGTTGGGATTTTGGGTGCAGTCCCATGATGGTGGCTGCTGGTAAGGCACACTCATGTCCTTCCCTCCTGTCCCGGCTGTGCAGATCCATCCCATTCTTCGCACTGGGCTCATGTGGGCTTTTCCCCCATTGCCCACAGAGGAGAGTGATGCTGTCACCTGGGTGCAGATGGAGGAGTGGTGACAGGATGGCTGGGGAGTGAGTCCAGCCTTGCTCCATTGCCTTCTGAGTATTGAGAGTGCGACTCAGCATCCAGGCTTGGTGAGATGCTGCTGGAGGGATGCAGGGCAAACAGGCATTTGTGCCAGCTGAGCAAGTATGCTGGCACAATTAAAACCACCTTTTATTCCTTTCCTTTTTCAAAATAAAAAGCTCAAAGTGCCCAAACCCCAGTAAAAGAAGGGATTTTAGGTATCCCAACCCAGTACTGGCACTCCTGGAGATATAAACATTCTCTTGAAGATGTGCTATTGAGTTGTGAGGAAGTCTGTAAGCTGCCCTGGAATGGAGAGCTGGAAGCAAGGGGAGAAATCATGTCAAATTCAGACCCTCAAACCTCAGAAGAGGGCAGGAAAAGGGCAAATTTGCAGCCAGACTTCTGATCTCTCTTCCAGAACAGTGGAGCCTAACCTCACGTTGACCCTTAATGTCAAAGGAGAACAGTTCTGCTGTAGGAGCAGCTCAGATGAAAAATGAAAATACACCCAAGAAGAGAATTGAACAAAGTGACACTGTAGGGCTTTGCTGTCTCATGGAGGCAAGGAAAGATGCAGAGCTCAAGATCCCTAGCTTTTGCAGCTGTTTGTACTTTTTCTAAGCACTTGTTTTGCCAGCCAGCCAGCAGTTAAAAGATGTGTCCATAGCTGCAACTGCAGCCTTTGGTTCAGTGCTGTCCATAATTACTTTGTATTTTACCATTTCTTTTATACTCCCAGTAGTCATAGTTGAGAGCCAAACACATCATTGAGAGGTCTTCTTGGGTCCCCTCTGAGGCTAGCTGACTGCTCTACACTGTGTGTTTAACCTCTCAGATTTGTCCTGGGACAGTGCAGGAGGAAAGTGGCCAGTAAGATTTAGTTGGGTAAGAATGGCCAAATGGGGCACGTATTTTGTGGTGGCTGTGCTGTGCTCCCTTCCTGCTTGGGCTTGGCAGTCTTACTTAAGCCTGAGGCTGTGTGTAAAAGCTGTCAACAATGTTCTTGCTTGCAAAATTGTTTAATTGTGATTCTGAGCCCACTTGATAGATTTGGGATCCACAACATCCCGTGGTAATGAGTGCCCCAACTTAATTGTGCATGGGAAGCTTTTCTCGCCTCATGATTCCTCTTTGAGCCTCCTGCCCTTAAACTATGGAAAAGAAAAGAATAAATGGAGGGGTATGAAACTGCTAGAGTATGATACATTATTTTTAACCTTAAATTTAAAAACATCATCCCATCTCTAAATGGGATGGCTAAATTTATAAGCAACGGTAGTCTGGCCTGCATGCAACAGTTCACACGCTGATGTATAGGGTTTATGACATAAATCTTTATCAGATAATTAGGAAGAGGAAAGGTTGCAGGTATATAAAAAATGGACCTAAATCTAGTTACTCCACTCTGAGTGTGTTCCTTTCTTCTACATTTGTATAAAAGTGAATGGAAATCAACTTTTGCATTTCTGACAGATATTCTACAGGAGAGACAATGAATTGGTTTCCACTGCTACTGCTACTTAAGCAGTGTTGGTAAGCTTGGTTATAGATAGTAGCTTAGAATTAAAAATGTGAGCTCAGAGAACCACAATTAAGAGAATTCTTGTGCTTGCTTTTCCTTATACATATTTCTTTGGAGAGTTACAAACATGTCCTCTGCCACAGCTGCTCTGTTTGGTCCCCACCAGGACAGTCACCGACTCCCTTCCTTGTGGAGGATCTTGCCTTGCGCAAGTTTCAGGGGAAATTGTTCAGCTGAAGTGCAATTATATTTCTTCATTGTTTTGTTAACCGTGCTTTTCCCACTCATCTTCAACCACAATACAAAAGTCAAGAGTATTTTTGTGCAGCCTGTTTCTTCTTCCTCTGCCTCAAGACAAGCAGTGGCAGATCTTTCTCTGGAGACCAAATTTAAGATGCTTTGAGCATGCAGACCCAGGAGAGCATAATGCAAACTGATTTGCAACCTTTGAGTGCAGTGAACGCTGCCAGCTGTTGGCCTCAATAAAGTGCTATTGTGTCCCTTGGTTTAGAGGCTGCTGTCATCTGCAGCCACGCAATGAATGGTGCCAAGCACATCCCTGTGCAACCCCTGATGGAGGGGGACATCCCTACTGGGTGTCCCCGGGAGCAAGTCCCCAGCGCTGCCGCTCATCTTGCTCTGGCCTTCGCTAAGCAGACTTGTCTGTTTCACTGTGCTTCTTTTCATTCAGCTGCTTTTGTCCTCACCTGGTCCCAGGGCAGGCTTCCTCCAGCTATTCTATTTGGATCACCTCTCTGCAATCCCACGTATTTTAATGGGCTGTGGGTAGTTGCTGGGGCTCCCCAGCATTCCTGCACCTTCAGCATTTTCAGTCTTGGTCTAGATCTTACTACGTGGGCCAATTTCTTCTATTTTCATTCCTTGTCCTGATTTTGCAGATTATAAATTTAAATGAAGGGGGCTCCGATTTTCCACTCTTTGCTGCTCTCAGGCCCTTGCTGCATAGTAAACGACCAGCTGACAAACACCGTGTGTAAAATCATGCATATTCCTGCTGACGTTGTTGACAGCAGAACTCATGCATAAAAAAAATGCTGTATAGCATAGGTAGCTCTGCAGACTTCTGCTCTATTTAATGCCGAAGTCAGAACGTTGGTCAAAGGCTCTTCTATGAATGAGAGATGACATTTCCCCATCTGCTTGTGTGAGGGGAGGAGTTTGTCATTTGAAAAGCAGAACAATAGTTATGAGACAAATGAGCAGGCCAAAGCACAATGTGCTACATGGGTAATTGCTCCTGAGCTGGAAATGTGTGCAGTGAGTAGGGGCTGTGTAGAAATGCTATTAGGAACACCTGTGAAGTCTTTTTAAAGCTTCTGGCAAAGCAGAATTAGACAAAGATTTCATAATAATTTTAAAATAAGGAGTAATAAGAAAGCTTTTATGCTTCTTTTCAAACCTGCCTTCTTCCTCTCTTCCATGAAATTCCCATTTACAAAACCGGAGACCTGAGGATGTGCTCCACAGCCATAGTGGTCCTGTTGCACGTCACTGCCTTCCTGCAGCTTATCAGCAAATTGTTTATCCATCGTAAAATGTGACTTTGGGACAAGCGCTGCCTTTCTTTGCCAGGCCATCTGCCTGAATCATGGAAGGAGGATCTGCAGTCAGGTAATCCCACAGCATCAGCACTCTCTGCCCACTGCCCCAGGGATGAGACCATCCATTAGGTTTCCTCTCCTCCGTGCAGGGCCTTTCCTGTCCTACAGGAGAAGGGTGCCATCACCCCAGCAGAATTAGGATGGTTCTGTCAGTAGGATGGTTCTGTCAGTATTGAAGTTTTTCCAAACTGCTTCAGCATTCAGAGAAGCAGGGATCTGAGCCCAGGTCTTGCCTTACATGTGCCTTGCAGAGCTGTTTGTGCTGACTACTGAAAGTATTGATAAAAAACGGAGGTTGTTAATGGGTTCTATCCAAGAGGGAGGTAGCCAGGATGCAATCCCACCACCCTGTGAGGGATTTAAAACCAATATGACAAATGTGTCCTACGGCATCTTGATAGTGGCTCCATTCACTAGATTTATATGTGAAAGACTGGGGATTTTCTTGCTGATTTTGTGAATTATGTCTAAATCCAGTATTCCTTTCCCATTGCTCTGCTTATGCTAAAATCATTCCCAAAGAGAAACAATCTGTTTTCATTGGGTCATACACTTACACATGAAGGAAAAACCACATGCACAAAACTTTTTAGCATTTTTTTTTGGCAAAGAAATACAAAAGAACTGTGTTGTTTTTTTTAGTTCAAATCTGCATGTGGATTTTCTCATGTTTACTTCTCATTTCTGGATTAGTAATGTAAGTGAAAAACCCTTTGTTGATCTGGCTTTGCTGTTACTTGATGAGTTTGTCTAAGTCTGATAATGTGTGATGATGGACCTGTGGCTCATCTGTGCGCTGCTGCTGCCTCACACCGCATGCAGTGTCAAAGCTTCATGCCAAGTGGTCCAGTGTTTCGTCTGATGAATCTTAATCTTTTTAACTGAAGGTGCAGAATGTGGCTCGGTGGGAAGGTGTGGGGTGCACGTCCTCTATCCACATCCACATGCACAGGTTCAGGTATCTCATGGCATTGCACCGTCAGTCACGCAGAGGAGCTGTCAGTCAACCATCTGTGGCCACGTCCTTTCATCGCTCGCCACCCAACGCCTATTCCTTCCAGAGCTCTGTCTGATGGGACACAGATGTTCAAAGGTGGTGGGAACGCCGATTTCAATATTCTCTAATATCTAGTAGCCCTTTTTGCCAAACTTTAGAGCTATTGCCCATGCACCTGCCGAGATGATGGATTGCAACCTGCTAGGTCTGGAGAACGGTTATACCTGCAAGTTGGGCTTATTAATGCGTACATTGGCTCCTCTGGGCAATGAGGCACCTGGAAGTGGTGCCTTTTTCAGCTATAAATGCTCAAAGCAGGAATGTTAAGTATTCCAGTGTGGTGTTTTCTTCTGGGCAGAGCATATTTGCACTGACCTGCCTCTGTGTGTCTATTGACTGCTGTTTGTGCTGTTGAAATGCCAGCTGGCTTCGGGCAGCCGCGCGCGGCCCCGCACTGTGAATCAACAAGCGCGGTTCGGTTGGATCTCACAAACAGCTTTTGTTCATTCATGGAAAACACGGCAATTATAAACACGCTAGTTTAATAACTGCGTTTTAATTAATGGCGGGTTAGTAAATGATGCAAGGAGGAAAGGTTAAAATTTACTGGAGTCTGTTGCTGTGTAGCTCTTAATTGAATTAAGTGCATATTAAGCTGGGCCTCTTCCCTGACCCCAAAGGAGCAGGCACGGCGCGGTGGAGCGTACAGATGCTATTGATTTCAGAGAGCTGTGGTTAAAGGCAGTACAGAAATGCTCTGTGGCCGCAGTCCAGGTTGTTTTGCATATATAATAAGACCAAGGCAGTGTTAGCGTAGAAAGTTAGGGAATATGTTGTGTGCTTAAGGAGTTCACATACCTGTGATAATTATTAGAAGTTGTTTCTCAAGTAGAGCTGTTAAAACAATAATTGTCCTACGTTCAAAATTTTAGCCTTACTTTGCAACCATTCGTTCTTTTTATAGCTATTCTCTGGGAGAATAGGCAGTCCTGTGTGTGTTTTCTCTTCCTATACATAAAAAAAGCACATATATATGTGTAGGCACGCTGTCAAAAGTCTGTTTTGTAACTGGCTGCCTGAGGCTGTTTCTTCTTGCTACTCTTAGAATACAGAAATTTTCCCATTCCCAAATCCACCTATCTACCAAAAGAAAAATATTCTGAGGAAATATCTGAAGGAAAATGGCAATATCCTGTTTTTTCAGCAGAAATAGGATGTGTCCAGTGAGACCATATGCAGCCAAGAAGAAAAAAAATCCTCAGAGAAGATTTGTGACAGGAAAGTCAAGGCAGGGCTTGCCATGTGCTAGGCATTGTATGCTCGTGTCCCATTTGTTTTACAGAAACTTCTTTCATGTTTGCATCATTTGTGTCCTTAGCACAGGGTGAGACACGCTTGAAAGTCATGTGTCTGCAGAGTGAAGGTTGTCTCAGTTTGCAAATGAGAAAATTATGGAGAAATTGCTCTTCAGTTAAATACTGCTGTTTTGTGTGATAGAGCCACTTCCTGTAACTTTCAGAATAAAAGCTTCAGATGGGCTTTTTAATGTGTTTTGAGGGCCAGTTTAAATACTGCAGAGGAACGTTTTCGTGTTTTATGAGTATGTTTGTGTTCCCACTGTGTTCATCTGCTCTTTCTGCAGCGTCCTCTGGATGCTGTTTTTAACCTTTGCACTTGCAACCTCTGCAAGTAGTTCCCTTGGAGTCAGCTTGAGTTTTATCAACACGACAAACCAAACCAAGGTTTGGTTTGGGATTCTTGTTTTTTTCCTCCCTCGAGATGCGCAACTTATGAAAAAGCAATTTGCCTGACCTGAACTGGTCAGTAGCCCAAAAAAGCTGTGAGAGACTTTGCAGAGACAGAACTTGCATGCATTGGTTTTGTAAAGGTCTACAGCATCAGAACTCAAATTCTTTTCTGAGCAGCTGGATAACTGAATCCCAAAAGGTGGGCAGCTCGTGCCTGAGTGTTTTTTTCCTTCTATTGCATGTGTTGCAGAATCAAAAACAATGTAAGAGGGCCCTTAGGACAAAGCTAGGTGAGCCCTCCTAGTGTTCAATACTTACCATTTGACCAAGCCTTCAGTTTGGACATTTTGTCGGAAAAACAGTTTTCCATGAGGTGTTTAGAAGAATTCTGTTTAAACGTAAGAAGTCAGAGATTGTATAGGATTTGTTTCCTATTTTTGTCACAGACCTTTTTCTAGTCATACACAAAACCAGAGCACACTGGAGCCTGCTCTCTCTTGTGCGGCTTGCAAACAGAAGTGTAATCACAGGAGATAGTTTTTAATGAAACAGTTAGGAGGCAGATTTGTAAAAGCATTTAATGAAAATCAGGTTCCCAGGAAGCCAGGCAGTTTAGGAAAGACCAGACTTTAAGAGATTTGGTTACCTGAATTTTAAATGCATGAAGTGTCTGCAAGAAAGAATAAGCTAATCCAAAAAGTAATTTACAATAATGTGCAAAGAAATTTAGTGGGATAAGAGGTTTGAAAAATTCAAATAGTAGTGGAAGAAGTGTTTAATGACAACTTCTGAAGTAGGAAACAGAGTGTGAAGACCACTGTGCGGGGCACAGTCCAGCTCTGCTCTCTGTTGGAGCCCTCCTCTGCTCATGCCCTGCGGAGTGAGGGGGAGGTTTGACCACTGTGAAAGCTGTGCTGGTTCCTGCAGCACTTTTCAGCCTGATCTTTGGATTGACCCCTGTGCAAGTGGATCTGGTGTGCTCTGCATACCTCTATGCAGGATTTGTGTACCAGTTCTGTGGATCATAGAATCATAGATACACTGCTTTTAAAAATCAGCACTAAGGCTTGTGATACACTGCGGCACAGCGTGAGTTTTGCTTTGGTTTGTTTTGTAGGTGAGTGTTTCGCCTCTGATGTTTTCCTGGGAGAAATGTGTCTCAAGAGAACTAGAGCAAGTTAAAACCGCTAAATCTTGCTCGTCTGGTGAAGTTAATCTTTTTTGCAGATCCCTTAATTATTACTCTTACTCTCCCCAAAATAATGTGGTCAAATATAAGTTGCTTCAAAGAAACTTTGCTGGTGATGGCTGCTTGTCACCCTACAACGTTTGGAGTAAACAGTAGGGAAAAAATATGTTGGCTGAGCTTTGATGCCTGGTACTGTTTGGAGCACATCGCTCCTTCCTGCTTCGGAGAGCTGCTCACAGCTGTTGAGAGAAGTACTTAGCCCCCAAATGCAAGACTTGTATCCCCCAGGGCAGGTGGAGAAGAGGTTGTGAATAATTTGACTTGAAGTCAAGGTGGTGCTCGGTGGAGCAGGAAATTAGGAGTGCTATTTTTAAATGCTGAAGAACTTATTAAAAAGCAGTAATAGTTTTCATTAGACAAAGAGCTCTGAGTTTGGGAGGTTTTGAGGTAACATCATTCATCAAGCAAGTGTTTTTTTCAAGAGTGCCAAGTAAATCTGTCTTTCTGGAAGTGTTGTTGACTATTAGAAGAATTAAGTAGGGAAGGCGAATCTTAGGGACATAAATCTTGGCATGCCAAGTATGTCTCTCTAAATTGGCAGCTGGTGTTGCCACACATTAGCATTTAGAATAAAGCAAAAATGACAAATTTATCTAATGTGAGAATAAAGCTAACACAGGAATTCTGTCCAGTGCGTAATTTTCAGTTCTCTCTCTCCTTTGGTCTGTGTCTGTCATTTTCTAAGAGTTTTGAAGATGAAAGAGTCGCTAGCACCCATATCCTCTCATTGTAACGCTGGATAGGACATGGCACATGGACATAGGCTTGCAGTAAAGAAGAACAGTCTAGACATGAGAAACAAAAATTCTGACCATAAGGGTGGGAGCTGCTGGGAGAAGTTACCTAGAGATGCTGGAGAGTCTCCATCAGTGGAGATAAAAAAATAAAATAAATTTGTGAAGGAGGAGTCTGCAGGGATGTGCTGGATCTGTTCAACCCTATTTCAAGCAGAAAGATCAGTCAGGGGCCACTGAGATACTTTCTGAAATAGGTTAGTGTGCTTTCTCTGACGGAAAAAGGACAGTCAGCTGTTGAAGGAAGGCACTTGTAGTAGGTTAAAATCAAGAAATCGAAAGACTTACCTCCCTTTGTCCTTGCCCAAGACGGAAAAGCATGTTAATGCAAAGAATATTTGACATTAAAAAATTATGTACAACCGGAGCAGAATAAGGTCCAGATCCCCATGGCTGCAAAAAGTCGCTTTGATTTTTTTCCAGACCTTTGGGTTTCTTCGCAGCAAGTTCTCTGCCTAAGGGCTTTTCAGTGAATGGGAGATCTGAAGCTGGCAGGTCTTGAGATTCATCTTGTATTTTCCTGCTGCATTTAAGTCAAAGAATATTGCTAGAAAGACATGTAGTAACCATGATAACACATATACAGCTCCACTAAAATGTCCTGATCCTAAGCAGGTCTTAAGCTTCAAAAAGTAAATGTTTTCTGTGATGTTTAAATAGCTTTTATTCTTTAGCTTTGTAAGACATTATTTCCATGGAGTCCAAAAGATTCTTATTTGGTGCTTCAGGAATATTTTGTTTGTTAGTGCCCAAGATGTCTCTTCCCTGCCAAACAGAGATGATTTCTGAGGCAGTCATACTCTTTGGCACCTGGCTGTGGGTGTTTGCACAGTTCCATAAGTGAGAGGTTTCCCTGTGCTGCTCTGTCGCTCATGTTCAAGGGTTGCTATATGCAGAAATCAAACTCAGGAGGATTTTTTTCACTGATTATTCAATGGAAAGCTGTTTAGCCAGACCCTGAAACCAGATATCCCCAATAGACAGCTCACAGCACTGTGTGAAACCTGGTTTGCAGCAGACAATAAAAATTAGAGGTGACTCGAGAGCAAGCTGCTATAATATGTTTGGAGGGGAAATTCAGGCTCCAGCACACAGTGGAGTTTGCGTCCGATAACAGTTCATGCATTGCAGCTGAGCTGTGATAACGGGCTCAGTGATTGTCTCCAACAACCTAAGACGGGTCAAATTAGAGGGCTGCTGTCCTGATAACTGCTGGTTGTGTTCTTGCGTCTTCCCTTTCTCAGGCACTATGTGTGAGGTGGTCCCCAGCCTGCCTGGCCCTGCGTGCGCACCAGCCCTCCTTCCCCCAAGCAGGGAGAGGGGACTGGCCCAGCCTTGCTACCATCTGCATCCTTGGGATGAGAGACCAAGTGTGAGGACATTGTGCATTGACAGAGCTGCGGCAAGGAGCTTGCTGAGCCGTGATGACCTGATGAAACAGGCTGCCAAGAGGTTGTGGAGTCTCTTTCTTGGAGATCTTCATGCCCCGGGGTGCCCTGCTCTGGGTGACTCTGCTTGAGCAAGGGTTGGACCAGATGGAGCCAGAGGTCCTGCCAACCTCAGCCATTCTGTGGTTCTGTGGTTGGGCTTTGAACTTCTTGTAGCTAGAATGTAAGACTTTGAATTTTTGTTTTCTCACCACGGTCATGACAACGAATGTTGTGTGTAGCCGCCAAGATTAAATGAAAATAAAAATTAAATTTGCCTTCCGGTGCCAATGAGGTTTGCTTCTAGTCTAGTGACTTGCAAAATATGTCTGAAGCTTGCTGAAGCTGCCTGTGATTTTTAGAAAACCATTGCTTTTAAAGTGAAGGGTTTAGGATATTTAAAGTGAGGGTTTTAGGGGTTTACTAAATGCCCTTTCGAGAGCGTGGAAAATCCTGCCTTCAGCCTTTAAGCTGCTGTGCTGATTCAGACTGGTGGGTCTGTGCAGGCATTACTCCAGGGTTAATAAAATATCCTGCAGCATTTGGAGTGGGGCAGGTTTTGGCCTTTCTCATTTTAGCACAATATCCAAAAGTAACAATGGGAAAACAGGGAGAGAAGAATGTTAGTGAGTGGAGAAATGGTTGGGAAGCCGCGTCGAGGATGTGTGGATGGGAGGTGGGGAGCTGTCTGCTGAAGAAGGAAAGTGAATTCCCATCTCTGAAGGCACTGCCCTGTGTTTGATTCATGGTGTGCTGGTTGAAAAGGGCAGCCCAGCTGTATTTCTGTCTGCTCTCACAGATATACCTCTACTCTTTGAAGCCTTTACAGCATTAAATGTAAAGATTGGTGTTGCAACTCATAGGGTGTCTGCAGCAGTGGTAGGCTGGTGTCCACTCTCTAGATTTTCGTGAAAGTGCATTGCAGTGGTTTGGCCTGGATGCTGCTTTGGGCTGTGACCTACTGTTGTCCCATAGGGGGTGAGATTTGCATGTGTGGGCCGGGGCCAAGGGGCAGGGACGTGGAGAGCACTGCTTGCTCTGCACCCCACGGGCAGCAGGGCTGATCTTCGTGCGGTGAAGCTGGATGAGATGTGCACCAGCCACATGGTACTGCCCTGTGCACAGCTCAGAACTTGCTGCTCTTAGTTTTCCTGCAGCATCCATAAGTTGTACCAGGGGAGGTTGAGGTTGGATGTTCGGAAAAATTTCATCTCAGAAAGAGTGATCAGGCACTGAAACAGGCTGCCCAGGGAGGGGGTGGAGTCCCCATCCCTGGAGGTGTTCAAGAAACGTGTGGATGTGGTACTTAGGGATGCAGTTTAGTGGACAATACTGGTGGTAGGTGGGTGGTTAGACTAGGTGATCTTAGAGAACTTTTCCAACCTTAATGATTCTCTCATTCTATGAAAAGTGGGAAAAATCAGGTAAGTGAGAAAAAGTGGAAGGTAGCAGTAATGGCTGGTTCAGCCCATCCCTGAAGGAACCTGCTGTGTCTTTGCAGGTTGATAAGGCAGCTTTGAGAGTGGCTTCAGTGTTCCATGGTCCTTCTTGATGTCTGCAGTGGGTCTGGCACCAAAATGAGCTTCTGGGTCCAGGTGAGAAAAGAGCAAAGCATTACGGAGCTGTAGTGAGGCTATCCTGGGTAAGGCAAACATGAGCACAGAGGCTGTCCTCCTCCTGCCATCTGCTTCAGTCACCGAGTGCTACAAATCCCCTCTCTGTTCCTTGCTTTTCGAGTCATCAAGCTGAGGCTGAGGGTGGTCAGCATGTTTCGGCAAGAGTTTGCATATGGAGAGCCCAGAGTCCCACCAGCGTTTCTGGAGAGCAGGTGCTGGCCCTTCAGATTGGACACGTGGTGAGATGGGGTGTGTGTGTGTGTGTGTGTGTGCGAGTGTGATGGGACCTCGTGGAGAATGAGGCCAACACCCAACCTTGAACATCTCCTTCCCTCACTTATAATGGTGAACTGCAACATGATGTATCCGGGCAACCATATTTTCAGCATTTTTTCCCCTTCCTCTCCGAGTGTTATACTTCTGCTTCAGAAGCTGGTCTGCTTTATTTTTATCCTTCTCACATGACAATCCAGAAAGCTTGCTTGCATCCTCTTGCATTTATTTTATTTTTTTATTTTTTTGGTGAAGTAAAATGAATTTTTAATGAAAATGAGCAGCTTTAAGACATAAATGTACATGTACACTGTTGCAATGCAGGAGTCCCAGGAGATCTCAGCGGGGCTGCAAGGTTGGAAACCCCAGGGATGCGTAGCTTGGATGTAGTGCAATGGTTTATTTATTTATTTAATTTTTAATATTGCTACCTGGTGTATGAAACCTACTCGAACAAAAGCAGTGTCTTCTGGCAGAATGCAGTTTTAAGAAGTCCTTTTTTAATTCTCCTTCTTTTCTTATTGGATTTCTGCTACGGTTTGCACTTGCATGCTTTTGGTAGATACAGTTTGCGCTTGCATGCTTGTTGTAGAAGTGCTGACAAATTTTCTGTCAGTGTTTTGTCAGTGGAGAGCACTGAGTCCATGATGGGAAAGCCTGCAGTGGTAATTTGTGTGAGGCGTGGTTCCCCATGAAAGACAACACCTCCTGTTCAGCTTGCCTCCTGCGCTGCGTGATGGGCTCTTCCCTTCGCTGGGGACGTGGTGTCACCAGCCTTGTCTGTAGGAGAGGCACCCAAACTCCTCAGCTTCTTAAGGTGGTGCATGAAGAACGAAAAAGGTAAAAGAGAAGGATATATTCTTATCTTGAAAGTTCTTGGAAATCTCAGTTCTGTACAGGGGTTTTCATCTGAATTTCCAGTGAATATGTCTCTTTAAAATACTAGGTTTTCCCAGTGGTTGGAAATTCCAGTTTTTGACTTAACTCTACATGATTGCTTTTTTAGGGTTTTCCATCTTGCGACTGGGTGTCTGACTTTGGCTTTCCTTTTCTGAGAAAAGCACTGGGAAATTTAAATAATTCAAGGAAGAAATTACATGTGCTCAGCAAACAGATGTCAAAAAAAAAAAAGCAGCTTAAAATCTAGGCCTCCAAAGTCACTTTCTTATATTTCCTTTTTAAATAATGTATTTTTAATTAGCTTTTAGAAACAAAGTGGCATGCTGACATATACATACTTGTCTGGTGTTTTATCATGGGACAGTACAAAGAAAATGAAACCAAAGTTACAAAGTATTGTGCGATAGATGTGAGATAGATGCTATGATACCTAATCAGTTCAGTTTACAAAGCCCAGAGTTACAAGACTGTAGCATTGCTGTTTTGCCTCTGTTTGCCTGCTCCTTTTCTTAGCCAGCCTTTCCAAACTGTACCGTGCAAGCAGCTGTTTTAAAGAGCTGCTATTTAATCAGGTTTGTGCTTGCTTGTTGTCAGAGAGGGGAACATGGGGCTTGCAAAGTATGAAAGCGTGTATTAGCTTTGTCCACTGAGTGGTGAAAAGAGCAACCCTTTCTTCATTGTTCTCCGGCTTCCCTGCCTGCCAGGATCTCAGCACTCACCTCCAGCTCCTTCTGAGCTTTCCTGGAAAGAGTTTTAGTGTATTTGCTCCTCTCTGTTGTTTTTCTTGTTGGCACTGGGTCTTCCCTGCCTGGGGGTTGCTCACGGTGAAACATTACTCATCACAGCACTGAGACATACGTCGTCACTCAGATGCATACTGCAGTGATGTGGCTATCAAATCTCTCTGGCAAGATCTTAAAGTCTTGCTTGGGCTGCTGCTTCTAGAGATGATTTTGAAGCTGAAAGTATTTAAGGGAAGCGTTTTCAAAAATGAAGACATGCAATGGATTTTATTGTGCAGAAATACATGTCAAGTATTGTGTATATTTATATAACAGTGTCTAGCAATATTCTGATGACAAGATATACATATTTTAGCTCCTGATCCCATGATAAATCTGCTGATGTGAGCAATATTACACAGCTGCTCAAGCTTTCGTGAAGGAGTGTGACTTTAGTTTTCAATATTTGGATTTTTGCCTGCAGTGCTCTTGCCTCTTTTCTTAAAACACCAATGAACCAACCAACCAAATAGGTATATTTAATTTATAATATTTGAGTCCAACATTGCAGTAGCACTTTTCTTAGTTTTGAAAAATCTGCTTGGTTTAAACGAGGCTTGGTGGCTAATGGATGATTTTGAAACTCAGGCTCAATGGTAGAAGTTTTTGGGGCGAAGTGGGTATGTGGCGGTTCTGTTTTGTGTCGTTTCTTTTAGTGGCTGTATCTTGTTACAAAGAATGATTTTGATGAGGGCTTATGTGGAACTGTCAGCTTGTTGCATGTCCTTAAATCTTTGCCATGTCTCAGAAAGCCCATCTGACTTCATTTAAATGTGATCTGCAGTTACATCTGAACAGCATAATACATGAAAGTGCACATGATGTTTCAGTAAATCCAGTGCATGGCTAATAGTGCATGGCATGGTAAAGATTATTATGTATGTGTGCTCCAAATGGACCTGCTCTGCTGTTGTTCAGTGTAGTAAGAACGTTGGCTCAGAAAGTTGAATATTTAAAATGCCCGAAGGCAAGACTTTGCTTTCCAGGCTTTTCTCCTTGTCTTTGCAGAGTTGGTGACTGCATAAAAACATGTGATTGGGTAGAGCATTGAATCATTACTTATAGACCATAACATTTATTTATGCATTTTTAATAGGGGCTTAATTCAGCACTGGAGTATTTTAGAGCACCAAAGGGACACATCAGCACTACCGTGCCAACTGCTTCTGTGCTTGAAGCCTCTGCCCCAGACTGTGTGAAGACGTTGTGAGATTGTATGCAGCCAGTTAGTGTAAATGGGTTAAAAATGAGTCTCCTAACCAGTACTCGGTGGCAAGAGGAGCACAGTTTGCTAGCTGTCTGCACAATGAGATCTGCTTTGTGGCATCTGGACCCTGCTGAAGCTTGCAGGGAGAATTCCAGGAGATGAACACCTCCTGAAATTGTCCTGGGAGCACAGGCTCTAGCAGTTGGGAGCAAGTCCAATGGTCCTGGCAGAAAATACTTTGCAGTTGCCGAAAGCATGGAGAAAACTAACGTTTCAATGCACTGAACTTGCCCTGTTTCTAACCTGCACTCTCCACTCCTTTTTTCTAAACAGATAATTTTCAATCAGCCAAAAAATTCATCTGAGAGAAACAGGGCCAAAGGCTGCAATGCTTCACTGTGCCCAGCTATGGCTGGAAACAGGGGCTAAGTAGTGTGAAACCTCTGAAGCAGCCTTAAAATTTGGCTGCCTCTGAAACCACGATCATACATTGCCCAAGAATCATAGAATCATAGAATGGCCAGGGTTGGAAGGGCCCCCAAGGATCATCAGGTTCTACCCCCCAGCCACAAGCAGGGCCACCAACCTCCAGATCTGGTACTAGATCAGGTTACCCAGGACCCCATCCAACCTGGTCTTGAACACGTCCAGGGTTGGGGCATCCACAACCTCTCTGGGCCGCCTGTGCCAGCACCTCACCACTCTCTCAGTAAAGAACTTCCCCCTGATGTCTAATCTAAACCTTCCCTCCTTCAGCTTAAAACCATTCCCCCTTGCCCTATCACTGTCTACCCTTTTGAAAATGGTCAGTGGTTTTGAGAATGGTCAGAGGAAGCTTGGTCTAGTGTCACGCAGGGTGTCTTGGTGGGCTCCACTGGAGAAGAAGCTCCTACGTGGGAGGGACATGATTTAGTGGGCAAAGTGGTGATGGGTTGATTGATGAGTGGACTTGATGATCTTAGTGATCTTTTCCAGCCTTTATGATTCCTGCTCTGAGCGGTCTGGCTGAGAGGAGATGAATGTGCTGCAGTCATAGTCAGCATCAGCAGCATCCTGTCTGTGAGAGGTGACAGCTTGCTGCCTCTTGTGAGCTTCTACCAGCAGGGCTGACCTTCAGTTTGGGAAAGAAAAATACAGTCTGGCATTCATGAGAAGAGTCTGGGAGGCTGCTGAAGTTCATTTGGAGGTTAAGAGGATGGGGTTATGGTTCAGTGGTTTATGTCCATCAGAGGTCACGGGTGAACCTTTGTCACCTGGAAAACCCCCACATTGACTTGATGGTGGAAAGAAAAGTGAAGCTGTAACTGCAGAGTGCAGAAGCTCACCCTCCAGCCGCAGAAATCCTGTGTTTTGGGTGCAGCAGTCTACTGGCTGAGATCAAGGAGATGCCCTGGATTCAGAGGTGCCCTCCCTAGGATTGTGATAGGTAGCAGGCTGTATGGAGGGAAGCCGGGCTCTGCCAACACAATGAACTGCTTCACATGGTTGAACTGACCCCTCATGGAGAATGAGTACAGTGTGACTATCTTGTGTTGAAAGCAAGTGTGTTTATTGCCTCCAGGAAGGTGTTTGTGATACTTGGAAGTGTAGATGTAAATTGGTCTCTGAATATCCTTAAGTTTAAAGGAGGTGCAGTTAAGTGAGAAGCAAGATATCCCTGTGATAATTACTGCGCAGTGTTACAACATCTGGCAGAGCCCAGGCAGGAAAGATCTTGGAAAACCCCTTCTTAAGCTCTGCTTGGCACAGTTGCCTGGGAACACTCACAGCACGCTGATGCTTAATTATTTCCAGTGCTGAGATCAGGTTAGAGTTGATTAATAGATTTTGGAAATGCTAATGTGGAAATTCGTCTTGTTGAATCTGGAAATAGTTTTGCTTGTCTTAATTCAGAATTAAGAGATAATGTAAGACAGCTCTTTTTCTTTCCCCTTTTTTTCTATTTTTTTTTTTAACTGTAGCTTTTCCAGTAACATAATAAAATCACAGCAATCCGTCTTGCAACTGTGTTCAGTTTTTGGGTTTACAGGATTTTAAGCTGTACATTTTCTTGGAGTTTATAAAAATTAATTAAAAAAATTTGTTAGGCACATTTGTTTTTTTTATAGAGTCACAGTATTAGAACATCAGATGTTTGTGGTTTGTCTGTAATTCTGGATTCATGACTCCTGCAGACAATGTGGTCCAAAGTGAACATGTTATTTGCATTTTCTTGTTTTGTGAGTAATTATTGCAGAGGTCTTTCCCACAGGAAGGTCTTGAGAAAAGTGGAAGCATTTAAAAATAATTGCAGATGCACACAATCTTTTTTGTCTTAATGTAAGTGTTGTTTTTAGAAAGAACTAATGTGTGCAGCAAATTCCAATAGGAGTGTTCAATATGTTACATGAAAGTTCAGTCCTTTTCTTCAGAAAGCCTTGCTGAAGAGCGATTTGGTTTTGTGACTGTTGAGGTGTAGATGAATGCTTACTTCAAGATCATATAGGAGTGGGTGACATTAGTGAGAGCTTTTGAAAAGTGGATCACTTTTTTACATGGTTAAATGTAAATTCACAGTCTAGCCCCGTTATTTATATTATATGTCTGTCATTTTGGCTAGTTCTCTGTGTGTGTGTGAGAGCTATGCTATTTTAAAACTCAGTAAGCGGATGTTTCTAGGAATCTGCATACTTAAAATTAGATTTCTTTTGTGGTTACACAACTGTAAAGTAAATCCAGAAGAGCATCACTGACTTTAATTATGTTACTCCAGCTTTTGCTTCTATAAATGATGTCAGAAATGAATTCTGAACACTCTGAAAACTTACAGTGGAGCTTCCCAGCATCAACTCTGAACGGTTCAGCAAATGGAAGAGATCCAAAGTATGATTGGGCATGCTGGTGTACAGAGGATGCTGAACTGAACTGGGGGATAGTATGGGTGCCATTCTTAAAAAACTCTTCACATGTAGCTCTTCTATCATTCAACAAGCTTTGCAATGACTTGTTTACTTAAGCAAGCTTTTTCTGCTACAAAATTTAGTATTCTTTAGGGGTCCACAGATGATAGATTTTTTCAATATCTGACAGCAATAGACTCTTGCTTTGATATAGTCTGGGACATTAGATTATGTGAGAGTTAGATGATTTTAAGCCTTGTCTTTGAAATAAGTTGTTTCATTCCGGTTTAAATGAATGCAGAGAAGTAAGCCTATCTTTCTTCAATGTTCAAAGTAAGTTCAGCATAAAAGAATACTGGAAAGATTTTAAAAGTCATTTAGAAATTGCAAAGCTTTTCCACACTCCCACCTGGTCCGAGGTTGGAGAAGAGGCAGGCTGTTGGAGACAGTGTATGAAAAAAGAGTGTGAGGACTGAAGAGAATAATTTGATCATACTAAAGGGCTTCTGTATCAGTGTCAGAAAGAGTTTTAGATTTGATCCTCTCATTAATAATGGATGGCCAAACGGATGCTTCCTCCCCTGCCGTCTTCTTTTTAATTCATCTGAATGATCGTGTAAAATATAGTCCTTCGGTTCGAGCCAGGCTGTCTCTCCAGCTTAAGAGCTCACTGTGTTTGCCTCTGGATCTACTCTCACACCAGAGCAGTTTTGGTGGGTTGAAAAATATGTTCTGAAGATCTCTTTGCCAAGCTGAGGAGGTCGAACAACCCAATTGTTGTTTAACATGTAAAAGACCTAAAACAGTGAAGCTGCATTGTTGTGGCCCCAGCTCAGAGTTTTCTTACCATGTGCAACACAACTGGATTTAGTTTTCCTTGATTTCAGATGTGGAGCTGCCTGTATGATTGCTCACCATCCCGAAAGCTGTTGCACCTCGTCCCCAGCCGCTTTAACATGAGCATGACTGCAGCAAGGGAAGGGCTCATGCTGCCTTACATTAGGCTTTGGCCAAACTCTCATTCGCTGACATACAACAAATGTTTTTCAGCATTCACTTGTTTGTAATATTTCAGTACTATCAGTAAAATCCCATCATGTTCCCAGTCCAGTGGAACTACTTTCCAGGGTAGCCTGAACCCTGAATTGTGGTGTAATCTCACTGGCCCAGTGGCCGTATGGAAGCTGCATTAATTCTGCTCATGTTTCAGCATCCACAATTTCTCTGTAGTTGGTATGGTCCTCAGTATGTTTTGGAAATATGTCTCTCCGTGAGAGCTCACTTGTAGAAATACTTACATGTAAGGTCTGTATAAAGCTATGGTTAAAGCCTTGTGGAGAATTCTGAGTAGAAAGTATCCTTGGGTATTGTGGGAGAAGAAAGAAGCTGAGAGAGCAGTGAGGTGGGAATGTATGGACATGGAAATGAAGCGGAAAGAGGCAACGAAGGGCTTCAGGACTCCAGGAGTAGCAACCAGCTCCTACCACTGCTACTGAAAAGGCAGTACATGGTGAAGTTTTTATCTAACTTTTGGGCCCCTTTTCCTGTGTAACATTTCCTGCACAAGTTTTACATTTCTGCGCTTGCCTGTGTCAGTGTCCTCTTCGTGAACCATTCCTTGTTCTCAGGGCTTGCATGGGCCAATACTGTAAACATCCCAGCAGTTACTAGGGTTGATTTAGGAAGTCTAGATGTTTGCATAGGTCTTTTGATTTTTGATTTAGTCAACGTAAATACTTAACAAATCAGTGAAGAAGGCAGTGTGAGGAACCTTTCTGCAAGAACTGACAGAATATTTGCCACTGCATTTAAGTAGCTATGCTGTACTAGATTTTTCTATGTCCAGATTTTTTACGTATGTGTTTCAGAGTAGGATTCATCTGATCGTATTCAGATATCTCTGTTTGACTTAGCCACACAATTTTTTTAGTCAGTGGAGGAGAAAGTGCACCTGAAAGAGGCCATGCATCTAGTCTGAAAGTAAATATCTACCACAGGTCAGATAAACATTTCCTAAGGGTACCCATTTGTCCTTATTGGCCAGAAAGAGAGCCCTCGGTGACAAACTCAGATGGGCATTCAGCTGATGTTATAGAACAGAAATCCAAATGTTCATATCTCTGTGCTCCTGTGGGTTGCTGGTGTTGAGGTCGAACCCAAGGCTGGTTTGACAGTACAATAAATCCAGCCTTAGGGCTCTCATAGCTGGATTCAGAACACTGAGGCCATGAGATATAACATGCTGACTGCCATAAAACTCACTGTCAATTCAAATTGGCTCAGAATCTCTAAAAGCCTGCCAGTGTAAGATTTAAATTTTTATGCCAGGTCAAATATCAGTAGTCTTCCTATGGCTGGTGTAAAGCTGACCTGTAGCTGTGCACTCTGGCTAATTCAGCAGAAATATAACCGTGTGCTCATATCTGACTTGTACCACAGGGTAATCCAGAATAAAACAGATTCGGTGTTGTCAGAGTAAAGGACAGTGACAGTAAAACCGTCTTTCAACAGTGGCACATCTTTTAGTGAAACATCTCTATTCACTTCCTAGGTGATCTTTTCCCCATTGTTACTTTATTTGCTATTAATTGCTAACTAAACAGTAGAAGAAATGAAAGCTGCACTTGAACAGAAATTAATTAATGAATGTCTTTTGCTGGTAGTGGATTTATTTCTCTGGTGCTGAAGTGCACAGATGACTTTGAGAAAACAAGTAGAATGCCTTCATCTATATATGAAAGACTAACAGTATCTGTCAAACATAACCTTTAAAGCAATTATAAAGTGATATCACTCAGGGGATAAAAGGAATTTTTAAAATAACTGTATGTATGTTTTTCTGGAAGTTTAAGCAAGGCTAGAAGTGCCTGAGGGGTTATCCTGGAGGATCGTGTGTTGGCCATTCACACAAATCACCTTTTAAAAGTCAGTAATGGGACGTTTTAATGATCCTTCTTATTTCCTTTACCCCCTATGACAGAGCGATTATCACAGCTCTTTACATCACTCCTTTGAGGAGGGTGATGTAGAAAGAAACAGCTTAGCTTGTCATAAAAAAAACATTGTGTGTTTGCCCTAAATATCTAAATATGCTTTGTGACAATTCCAGCCTCAACTCTTTTAAATATGTTCTTATTCTTCCATAAGCAGTGATTTAAGATGGCTCTTCCCTAAGAAAGCCTAAAAAAAAGCAGTCTCCCTTCACTTCAGTCACCCATGTTTAACTCAGAGCCTTGAACTGAGTGCAGCAGATTAAGAGTGTTACTTCCTGAGTCATAATAAAACTTTCTCTGTGAAAAGGAGAATGAGATATCCAGTTCATTTACGTGGGTGGTATTTCAGCCCTTGGGAGCACATCTTGGGTGGGTGGAAGAAGGTAGGTAAAGGCTGATTTTTCAGGCTGAAAACGCTCCAGGGCTGAAGGTGAGAAGAGCTGATAAACACACAAAGAAGAGCAGAGAGCTGTATAAGCTACCTGTCTATGAGTATAAACTGATTATGAATAGATTGAAGCCGAATTACACATCATTTCCAACTACATGCTTCAGTGGGACATCTTTCCAGCAAAATAACAGAGGCATAAAACCTCATTACTTGAAGTTAAAATTTGATTAGCTTTATTGGGTGGAGGGCGAGAGTTGCTGTGATAGTTGAGAACTGGATTTGATGATGTAGAGCAGGTCCCCTGTGTCTGGCAGCTGGTGAGGAGGGACCAGGCTCCTCCACTGTAGCCTACGAGGGTCAGTCCATGCCCTCCAACCAATACTCAGCGAAGGAAGAATTTCTAAACTGAGAGCTCATGAGGGAGACATCCCTCCAGGGTCCTCCTGCAAGTGAGTGGTCATTCTGTCCCAGTGCCGTCGTGACCCCACTGTTTGAACAGGACTAAAATTGTTTCCATATTGCACGCGGCAAATTAAATAGGATTTCCCACCTCCCAGTACCCTTCCAGTTGAGATGTTCTTAGGCTGTAAGCAGCCTAGCTGCAAAATCTTGGTTGGTTTACTTCAACCTCTAAAATGCGAACAAAAAAATCTCACCAGACTGCACTTACTGAGAGCCAGGTGGGCTGTGAGATTGAGTCACTGCCCAGACAGTGGGAAGCAGTAGCTCCAGAGGGATTCAGAACATGGAAGACTAAGTCTCTTTGGTGGAGAGTTATCCCCCAAAGAGGTACGCCTGTACACAGCACAGGGGACTTGTGTCCCCACAGGGCTGCTCATCCTGGTGCTGGTCTGCCTGGTTTTTTCCAGATAAGCGTCAATGCCAGGGTGAGCATAAAGGCAGTCTTTTATATGTAAATTGTATGCTCCATGCAATGTGATGAGGCAGCTTGGCAGGTCTGTCACCTACGGAAAGCAAGCAGGGTGGTGGTAACTCCTGTAAATCTTTTCAGGTGTGCCTAGACCCTATTTCTGCAGCAAAGAGCAAAAAGGCAATTTCATCTTAGTGTTGAGTTTGCTGTTTTCATCGGGCAGATCTGTTTTTGCCCTTGAAGACCAGTTTGCCACCATTGTACTTTTCTTTCCCGACGGCGTTGGAGCTGCTGTCCTCACCAGCCGAGAAGTTTTTGGTGCAGACAGCGAACCTGACTTTGCAGAGCATGGGGCTGAGTTTTTGCTGAGTTTTCTGAGAACTGCACTGTGTATTTCGTTGAGAAGGAGTATTTCCTATCTACACTTGTCAGAATCTTTTTTTTCCACAGCCGAAAGGTTTTGTTTGAAAAGTACTGTGAAAGTACCTTGAAAGTACTGTGTAATTATCCACGTGATTATCAGGTCTAATATGGCATATGGGCGCATAGACAGGAAACCCACAGTGTATCGACGCCCGTGGTTTTTCCTGTGGGGTGGAAGAATGGTGTTTTGAAGGCTACCAGCCTGCGGAGACATGGAGCTAACCCTTGTTTTCATCATCCTCCATCTTAGGAGAAGCATATGGAGAGGGTTCTCCAGCAATGCCACTGGATGAACTCTGCATGGGATGCAGACGCTCTTGAACGCTCCGTGCTCCTCAGCTACCTGCAGCACTGAAGCTGAAGTCAATGTTGAGTTGTGCTTTTGGCCAGCACCGAAGGGTTCGAGAACATGGAAACCTGAAGATAAAGCAGCGTTCAAGAATTCCCCACACTTCGCAAAGAGCAGTCCATAGCACGTCCACTCAGTGTCAAAATTAACCAGTTAAGAGGAAATCTCTTTAAATTTTTAGGCCAAAAAGGTCTTCAGAGAATGAACTGATCACCTACAGAACTTGAATAGTTTTGAACCATTGAATGTGGCTACTGGAAGCCATAGTGATGTTCGTTGATGAAGCAGTCATATGGATGTTGTTTTAACTCACTGGATGTTACCAGTTATATGAACTTTCATGCTACTCTCACTAAGATAGAAAATGATGGTGAAAGGAAGAATGTAGGAGAGACTGAAATGGAGAGATCTAGTCTGTCCCAGAGCCCAGGATGGGATTATCTCTGTTCCTTGCTCCCGGCATTTGTGTAACTTGCCGCAGAGACCAGGAGTCACCTGAGACAGTGTCTGATGCCTTGGCAATCTTTATCTGAGCATTCTCTATCTAACCTAAATACACCCTGGTGTTGTTTGTATCCATTATTCCATCATGAGCATGGGGAACAGACTGCTCTTTTCCTCCCTGTAGTTTTGGGACATTTTATGTATCTGATGACTTTTAACTTGTATTCTCATTCCCCACCTACAATCATTCTTTTTAGACTACCTGATTTATTGAGTGTTCCCTACTAAGTCACATTTTCTAGACTGACAGTCATGTCAGTGCTCTGCTCCAGCTGGGCAGTTTTCTGCTGAGACCTTCTCAGCCCTGCGTAAGGCTGCAGAGATGCCACACAGCCTGATAGGTTTTGTCCCTTTTGGCAAACCCCGGGACAGTGACTTTCCAGCCAGTCTGTAGTGACACGTCTGATTCACAATATACTCTGCATCTCTTCCCAAAGATTTGCTGCCTACCCAACCCTATCTGTGTGCAGTTTTCCCTTTCTGATACTTTGCACTAGTTCTTGCTTTATCTCTTGAACTTTATCCCAATTTTCATAGAACTTTTTAAAAAATTTTTGTGAAGATCATTTTGGATTCTAATCCTGTTCTCCAATGTGTCTGCAGTCACTCCCAGTTTCGTGTAATCTGCAGATTTAATAAGTGTACTGTCTTTTATCGTCCAGGTCACTAATGAATATGCTGAGCAGAGCTAGGCTATACAGATCCAGCAGAGCTCCGCTTACAGTGTCCCTCTGTTTTCACAGCATACCATTAATAACTACTCCCTGGGTATGGCTTTATAGCAGTCTCATTTAATCATGTTTCTGTAGTTTATTTATGAGAAAGTTGTTTGAGATGATGTCAAAAGCTATAATAAAGCCTGGATAAATGACATCTAACAACTTCTCTATTATGAAAAGAAATTAATTTGGTTTGATAAGTTTTTTTTCTTGTCTCTTCTGCTGCTGCTTGTATTTTTATTACCTTCCACAGACATGCAAACTGTTTCTTTGACTGTTTTGGGGTTTTTTAGAGGATTGAAGCTGGATAAAGTATCCTTTTGCTGCTTTTCTTTCTGCCCTTCAAGACAGGCACTGCATTGGCCTTTTTCCTGAGTTTTGGCACCTTACCTGTCTGAGCTGTCACAGGTGTCCAGAAGGGACCAGAGGTCTCTGAGATTGCTTCAGCTGGTTCTGAAGGGCTTGTCCCACCCTGTTGGTCTGGAAATGTCTGACTGAGGCGCAGTGAAGATCTCACTGTGGAATGCAGTGAGGACAGTCCGCCTTTGTGGTGGCTGTTGTGGTACTAAACGTACTGATCCCATGTGCCTAGTAGGGGATTTTAACTGTGACTAAAGAAAAAATCAGACCAACATTGCCTCTTTTGCTGTCACTTTTCAATAACTTTCCCTCTATTTGAGCAACACTTTTTTTCACTCTGCCTTCTTGGTATTGATATACATAAAAAGGGTACTAAAGCCTATTTTTTTTTTTAATCTTTTGCAATTTTCATTTCATTTTTGTGCCCCAGTGTTTCTAATATCTCTGCCTCTGTGCTCACACTATTTTTTAAATTCCTGCTCGGTAACCTTTTAGTGTCTTTTCTTCTCATCTTTGAGGTAAATGCAGGGCTCATGATGCTGCCAAATCTTCTGATCCTTATTTTGCATTGAAATGTTATTGTGTTTGTGCCTTTTGAGCACGAAATATTGTTTCTTTGAGAAACTACATCTCACCTTGATTTATTTTTCCTTTAAACTTCACTGCATGAAATCTTGCTAGCAGGTTTTTTTTTTTTTTTAAATTTCCCCGTATAAAATTTTTTTGGGGTTTTTTTTTTTTTTTTTTTTTTTTTTTTTTTCCTTTATGCATTTCTATGTTGCTGTTCCCAATCCCTGGCGTATGGCAGATTTCATCATTTCACAGCCACTTCTACATGAGTTTCCTTCCACCTTCTTACCCCCAACACATTCTTCTCTGGAGGCATTTCCCCACTGATTACTTGACCTATCACTTATGCAAGAATATTGCTCCTAAGGCACCGGGGTGCTCTGTCTTCTCCTGCTTTGCTTTCCTAGTAGATAGCTTGTGCTTGTGCTCTCTCGTTACCATCATGTCAGTTATTATCAGGCAGCCCAACCCATTTGGCCGTGTTGGTTTGGTGGATTTATTGCACCCAGTATAGACTTAAATTAAATCTGTGATTTTAACTAAGATGTAAGTCCTGTGCTAAGAACAATATATTCACCAGTGTTGCAGTAGGTATCTAAGATACTCAAAGTGCTTAGCTGCGTTTCCCAGTGCATCTGTGGCTGTGCCATCACTGCCTGTGTGCCTCTCCCTCTCCAATCGTGTGGGAAAGGGGGGGATTCATGCACACAGCTCTTCATGCCATGGGGAAATGGGCAGCCTTGTCCCTTAGACGCCTTATTTGCAGGGTGGGTGTAGTTGGCTGTAAGGCTCTGCGGCCAGTATGAGAAGGGACCCCGCTGCCTGTCCTTCAGCGTCAACCAGCTTCGAGTGTTGGTGAGGGTGGTGTCACCCGGTGCCCCCTGGGTTTTGGTGCGCTGTCTGTAGGACTGTTCTCAGTCTTGCCAGGGGGGTCAGGCGCTGATGATGACCTTTTATTCCCTTGCTGAGAAGAGCAGTTGGTGCCCTCAAGTGGTAAATCGTAGGAGAGCGGCTGCGGCCATGGATGCCTGGCTTTGGGTCCTGCCCCGAGGGCTGCTGGGCTGGGGCTGTTGGGCACCTGCAGTGCTTTTGGCACTCCTAACCATGCACTTTCTCCTTGCAGGCAGTGACCGTGGTGGGACGGAGATCCTGACGACAAGGTGTAGACAGACAGAGAAGCTCCACGCTGCTTCATCCAACCTCTGCAGTATGTGACATCCTGCATTGGCTGTGCCTGTGGTCAACAAGAGCCCCAACGCTGTCCCCGTGTGACCCGATGGGGCCTGCTTTGTGTGTCCACCCCAGCTCCAGCATGGCCCCAGGTGGCTCTGGGGGCCATGGTGGGCAGCTGAGCCGAGGACTGGGGAGTCAATGAGGGAATGCTTGGAGACAGCAATGCCCATCACGCAGGACAACGCGGGGGTCTTCCTGCCCCTCCTATGGCAATGGCTGCAGAACAGCCGTCGGGAGGGGGCCGAGGGGGCCGAGCAGAAGCTGTGCCGCGCGGCTGTCCAAAAGCTGAGCGAGTACATCCAGCTCACCTTCTCGGTGGACGAGAGCAAACTGCAGGCAGGAAGCTGCGGGGCTTCGGATACGGAGATCTGCACTGTTTACCTGGCTCAGGAAATGCGAAAAACAGAGGTTCTGGGTCTGAGCTTTGGGAACATCCCTGCTCTGGGGGACTATGGGGAGAAGCGGCGAGGAGGAAAGAAGAGAAAGGGGCATAAGGGGCCTGTGCTCGACGTTGGGTGCATCTGGGTGACGGACTTGAAGAAAAACAGCCCAGCTGGGAAGTGCGGGAGGGTGCGGCTGAAGGATGAAATCCTCTCCCTGAATGGACAGCTGATGGTCGGCGTGGATGTCACTGGTGCGAGGTAAGGGTGGAGGAGCAGCACGTGGTGCAGGTCACAGTTGGTGCTGGTTTGAGGCTGAGAGCGGAGGGTTTGCCCTTTACTGTCCAGCCTCTGGGAGAGCTGTGGGCTCCTTCTTCAGGATCTGCAAAAATAAAGTAATGAAAGCAAATCAATAATTACCCTACATCTGCTACTTGCACATCCGCTGGAAATGTTTGAGGGGTCATTGTGTCAAAAAATAGTGCATTGTAAGCATCAGAAGGTCTTCACTAAAGCAGAATTCTTTCTGGGTTTGGATAAAACTTTTTTTTTTTTAGCTAAAATTGAACACAGACTCAGCAGCACTGGAAATTTTTTTGCTGGTACATCTTATTTTTCTTGAATCATTTGACTTGAGGAAAGCTTTTTTGACAGCTAAATGTTGTCTGAGACTTTTTCAAAGCAAGAGATTTTTGTGTTTTTCAGATTGAAACAACTTCATTTTAATAAATTCCCTTTGATTTTATTTCATTTGCTCTCTTTTGCTGTCTCCTGTCCCAGAAAACCTGCAACCTTCAAGAGTTCAAATCAGAAATGAAGGTTCTTGCAATGATACAGATTATTCTTTCTTTTTTCCTTTCAGTTTCTGCATGCTGTAAAATTGGTTGTGGCCCAGCTTTTCCCTTTGTGGGCTGCTAGACCCCCTGACAGTGACAAGACTCACTGGTTATTTATCTGCTGCTTCAGTGATCAGGCTTGCAAAGCCACAACAGCCTTGGTAACGCTTCCAAGTTGTAGCCCTGCAAAGTGCACGGCCTTTGCTCCCAATGGACAGTGAATATCCTCCAGCTCTACAAATGAGTCTGTGGCTGTGGTTTGGGCAGACCGTGGCTCCTGATCCTGCCATGTGGCAGAATAAAAGCAATGACCTCTCCATCTGTGGGTGCTGGGAAGGTGAATGTGGCCGTGGCTTTGCAGATGTGATAGCAGCCCTCTGTAAGTTCAAGACTGTCATTCAGTGAGTGTATAAACACTGGCACTGTGACTGAAAGCAAGCTGGCCACTCGCATCCCCAGATTTGAAAGGTTTCGTGGCAAAAAGTAGTCAGTGTGTTGCTTCCCCTTTGCCAGATGTCTCTGTTCCTAAAATGCAAGGCAATAGGTTGTAGAGGCCAACAATAATGTTATCATGTTGTTAATGCAAGAAGAAAGATAATATCCAATGGACTGCAAACTGTTTAGATATCTGTTCTTATTATCCTATTCCTGAAGGCTTTATTTTCGGTTTGTTCCTTTCTGAAAGCTCTGTTGTTAGACCAGCGAGATGTGGCTGTTGCTAATGAGAGCCAGGTGCTACGTATCCCCTAGTTTAGGTATTTTTTTTGCCAGTATGAGGACAGAGTTCCAACTTTTTGGTGGTATGAGGCCCGCATCATTGCTCTTATGATCCTGTTTTAGAGTCTTCCACGCCCAGTTTAGGCCAAAATTTAGGGCATCTGTTACTCAAAATGTGGTTTATTTTCAGCATCCAAAGCATCCAGGCTTAACTTACTGTTGCCTGCTATTTGACAAAGGTGCAGTTGGTGGATGACAGTTTGAGACCTTGAGAATGCTCTCAGTTTGGAGAGTTTGGTTTTAACTTCTCTGAGAGCTGGCTTGTAGCCCCGACCCCATGTACCACCTTGTTCCTCTGATATGCTCCAGGATGCCTTGGGAGTTTCTCTGTGAGAGACTCAAAAACAAAGACAACTGCATGCGTTTATAATAGGCAATGTCAGTTTGCCTTTTGGGAAGCCTGTTTTAAAGCAGCAGCTATCCTGGAGTATTGCCCTATTGCTGCTATGGTGAAGCCTTTTCCATGTGGTTCTTCAGGCAGGACTGCACGCTGTGTGGAGATAGCTGGTATAGTCCTGGATCAGCTTTTGTCTGCCTGATCACTCTCTGGAGAGGTGAGAAACTCTTCCAGGTTGAGATGAAGGTGTGTGAATCCCGTGATTTGCAGTGTGATGTACTTTGCGTAACCTGTGTGTGGTTGATATGTAGGGGAGTGCTGTGATTTGCAGTGTGATGCGCTTCACATAGCCTGTGTGTGGTCAACAAAGTTAAAACCCCAGGCACTGCAAATGCAGGGTGTCTCATGACTGACTCTTTCCTGGGGACTGAGCAGGAACGTGAGCAGTGTTGCCAGAAGTGTGAGCACATAACCCAGCTTTGGGCCATCCGTCTCCATCCCACCACGTGCCAAAGGGCTAAGCCTACATGCTGGGCAATGGGAGAGGAGGAGTAGGGGTGGATGGTCACTTCTGCTGACCATCCTATGGAGGCAGTCTCTAGAGGATGTGAAAAAGACAACTGGACCTGTAACTGATTGGGCAGCCCCAGACAGACTGGCTTAAAAAAACCCCAAAGAGTAAGATGTTTTTTTGCTTTCAAGTGACTTGAACTGTCGAACTATCCATTCAGAATCAAACTATCAATTTCTTTTTTCTTTCACAATCAATAGTAATTGCTTTGCACCTCAGCGCTAGCCTCCCTTCTGCGATTGCTGCTCAGGGAAGGCACAAACTGCTCCTGGTGTGGGGCTCTTTCAGCACTGCCTGGGGCGGGTCCTGTGCCTGCAGGTCCATGGCTCCCAGAGCGGTGACAGGGTCAGGCACCGTGCAGAAGAGCAGTGTGATGTGTCTCGGAGGGCAGCTCTCATCTGTCAGCCCCTGTTAGGGAAGGCAAATCTGCTTTGACTTCTTGAAAGAACTATTATTTATTTAAATGCCACCTGATTGCCTTGAAAACAGCAGAAACAGGTTGGTTATTGCTGAGCTTGTTTCTTTTTTGTTTCTTTTTGCTTAGGGAAACACCATACAGTAATATAATTATCAAAGGTCTTTTCTTAACTGGGTATTATTATATTAGAAAGGAATGGTGTAGGTGGTGGATTTTTTTTTGCTGTTAGTGACTGAGGGAAAATTATTGCTCTCTTCAGAGTTAGCAAATTGTATCTATCAAATACAATTGCAGGGAAATGAGCTGTATTGGAGTACCGAATAAAGGTTAGTAAAAACCCTGCATATTTATGCGTCTTCTGCCTATATAACTGTATCTCCAAAACACATGGGTTATTTTTCCCCAGACAACAACTGCCTGTGTATTTTGGAGCTACTCCTCTCGTTTGGGGCTATTACTCATTCACTGGAAGGAGGCTGTTCGTGTTCCTGCGAATGACAGATGAATCCTTCCTTTCTTGAGCATGACTGAATGGGCCTTCATTGAGCAAATCCTGGGAGGGCTGCAAAAGAATTATTTTGTCATGAATATCATTCAGTTTGAAGTATTTGATTATGACTCTCATCAAGCATAGCTGCAATGCTTGGACAGTGCTACTCTGTACATCTAATCTTTAAAATCACTGCTTACTGGATTTCCAAATTCCAACTGTTTTTGAAAGAAAGCAAAGTAAGATACATTTCAACTGATGACAGTGTGGTATAAACATGAGATGATATTATCATTTTGTCATTAAGGAAACCCAACCACTGCTTCAAAATATCATGTTCCCACTCTCCAGAAATGCCCAAACATTGCCATGTGTGGAAATACAGTCAGATAAGTGGCTGCCCTCTTTTTTATCCACAATCTGGAGTAGCTTCCAGAAAACATACAGATAAATGTTTTGACAGCTGTAACTTTGTGTGGCATTTTCTTGGTTTCTCCTCTTCAGCCAGTGTCCTGGGGGACTTGCTAGGTCTCCTCCCCAGCACGAGATGTGGCATGCTGAATGTCAGGGGAAATCAGTTTGTTTTTGAAGATGCTGAGAAAGATTTTCAGAAATCAGACATGCAGTAGAATAGAGAATGAGGTTTAAAGCTGCTGTACTGAAGGCAGAACTTTGACCCATCCTAAGTTGGGGGTTTTCAGCAGAGCCAATGTCTTTCCTGAGTGCTTGCTGCTTCTGCATGTCAAATCTTTGTGCTCCAGGACAGCTTTGAGTCTGAAGGTTATGTCCTGGTCCTCCTAACAGGTCAGTGCTATTCTTAGTAGGTGCACAACATATGGACATCCTAAACACAGTCCTGCTTCTCTGTGAGTGTTAGCAGCTGATTACAGAGTGTGATACTGAACTTCTACCAAATTACAGGTGTCAAAATGTGCTAAGCACTTTGTGCTGCTTGCCTGCAGCAGTCAATAACAGTGTTAGGCTGTATGCTTACTTGGATGAAACCTTGGGTTTTCTATCTAAACAGTCTTTGCTGCTGTTGGAAATGCAAAGTGCAGTCCCTGGCTGTATTCAGAGCCAAATTCAGCTCTCAGCAGAGGTCTTCAAATTCAGCACTGAATTCAGGTCTTCATGAGAGTGCTCTTCTTCGTTGCCCCCTTGCTGGAAGCTGTGGGGGCAAGGAGATGGGTGCAGTACATCAGCAGAGGGAATGGGAGTGGAGAGTGGGGACCTTTGCTGCATCTGAGTAGAGCTGCTCAAAAATTTGATGCTGTAGTTTAAAAACTGATGTTTCAGTGCACTTTTTATTGATCTCCCCCTTCCCCAGGAGTTTGAACTGAATGACTTTTTTATCATAACCTGCTTTGCTCTTATCCCCACAACAAAGTTTTCCATGTCAGGATGAAAAGCTCTCCGAGTGTAGTCACTCTTTGATATCAAAGTGCAATGTTCCAATGTTGCGTTTGCCATGGGGCACCATTTCCTGCTGTGCAATGATGAGACGCTGCTACTGCTGCAGTGTGGCTGTGCTCGCTGTAGCCATGTTGGTGGCCGTGGTTGTCACGGCAGCATCTGCAGGATTTTGCAGTACTGCGCTGTTCAGTGGGGTGCTCAGAGCGCTTCCAGGTGCTCTGATAGGCACGTGGGCATGGCAGACTGTGTGAATGGTGAGCAAGGTTTGCTTCAAATGGTGCCCTACAGACCGCAGTGGTTTTCTCCTGAGTTGAGCTGTGGTGAGACAAACCATGGCTTGGGCAGTGCTCCCTCTGCTTATCAACTGGGGCCGTCCGCTGAAGCTTTTGGGAATAAATCCATTCTTTGGTAGGGTCAGGCGTTAGGACATATGAAAGCATGCGGTATGGAGGAAGGGGAGGTGTGTTTCTCTGAAAGTTAATGTGGATTTACTTGCTGCTCAGCAGAGCAGTCTCCTTTGCACATCTCTCTTCTCAGGAAGAAACCATCACAAGGAGACTTTTCTGGTCATCACAGAATGCTTTCTCTCACCACCATCCCACCTCCCAGGCATGTCAGGTTGCACACATCAATTGCTCTGTTTTGCTTTGTTTCCTCACCTCCTTCCCAAAACAAAAGTGCTGCCAACACAAAGTGCTGCTCAGTGTAAGCAGCTGTACTGCCTGGTGTTAGTAGGGCCTTCTCCTGCTTATGTTCATAAGAAAATATTTTTGTTTTAATAGGAAAACAAATGGAAATGTATCCTGGCCCTTTGCCCTTGGCCAAGGGGCAAACATTTCTGTAGGAGCTCCTTGTTAAAATATTAACAGCACTGACTACACAGAGAAAAACAAACACAGTGGTCCTGGAGAGCACAGCCTCCAAGTACAGTCTTGGGGAATAGATTTCTCATAGCTGACCTAAAATATGCCCCCAGTCTATTATGGAGTTGAATTCATTTCCTTTACTTTTCATTTTTATCATATTAACAGTCTTTGTATTGCAAAGAGATGGATCAGGGCACAGAGGCTGAGACCTGGGGCTTGTTGTCGGGGGCATGGATAGGCAGCGTAGGCTGTTGTGCCCTCCAAACCTGAGAACGAAAAGCAAGCACCATGCAGGGCCCTTGGCTGGAGGGTTTCTCCTTCTGTTGAGCCTCTGTGAGCAGGGAGATGGTAAATGTGTGCTCAACCTGTGCAAAAGAGGAGGAAACCTGTGAATTTTCTTTCTCAAACACAGCAGGAGTTTCTCTGTGCTCTGTACACTGGAGCATGGAGCCATCTCCGAGGTGTAGCTGCTGCGCTTTGCTCTGATACTGAATATTAAATCCCCCTCCACCCTTAAAAACTGACAGGACTAAGAAACTAAGAAAAGGATGTTTTTCTTCCTTTATATCTTCAGGAAATAAAGGTATGGGCAGACTTAGCCACACGTGTTGAGAAATAAATTGCTCTGCAGAAATGAGCTTTATCCCAAATCCTCTCTCAAGAGCAAAAGACTTAAGCAGAAGGTCACTAATCCCCAGACTCGGCAGAGATCATTTAGCTTGTTTGTCGTCTTTGCTGTGTTAATCTGAGCATGGGTTCGCTCCACTTCCCCTGCTCACCCTCTGGTTCCTGCCTCCCTCTCAGCCTGCCCGAGCCGAGGCCAGCCTCCATGGAGCAAAGCCTGAGTAGTGATGGTCATGTGCAGCTTCCCACTGCCATAACTTCCTCCTTCTTTGCATCAAATTTGTCTTCTCCCTCAGCTCAGTTTTAGCTAACAACCCTGAAAGATGATGGAGAGACTCTGATTCAAGTGGCTCTCATCCTGCATGTGTTCGCTCCCAAAATTTTGGGAGCCATTCACTTGTTGCTGTGTTCTACGCACTGTTACTACTGAACAACAGAGCTCACCTAAGGCTGTAAGAAGTGTGATACAGAGGGAATACGTCAATAATCAGGCAACATCCCCAGGGTTGTCTGCAGCAAATGCTCCCCAGCCCCAGCTCTGCACACTTTCAGAGGGATTGCATCAGGCTTGAAAAGACTTGCACTGAGCTTGGTAGCATTGCCCTAGGAGGCGGAAAACCTTCACAGATTACAGAGTGGATTGTCTTGAACATTTTTGGAGGATGTTTTTGCTTTGTTTCAATGAGCTATGAAACCTCTGCTTAGAAGGCTGTACCCTGTTGCCAAGTGTAAGACCTGTGTCTCCTTCTAATTTGATGTTCTGGCCATGCCGTAATTACACACAGCCCACTACTTGGGAGGGAGCTCTGTCCTCCCCATTGATCTGCTGTGGGAACAGCCTGGTTCACTGCCTGGTCAGTTGTCCCTGACCCCAAAGTGCGATCAAGAGCCCTCTTCCATCTTGAGTGGGACTTCCAGCCCTGTATCCCATGCTCTGAGGTCATCTGGAAACGCAGCTGGGATGCAGCAGAACTTACTAATTGGCAAACTGCTGTAATGCAGAGAATGGGGTCACTTTTCTCCCCCAGCCTGGCATGGAGCAGGTGAGGCCTTCAGCCGATGAAGGGTAATTCACAGCCTGCCCAGCAGTACATTTGCTAGCACAGCACACTGTTTCAGCCATCAATAATTAAAAAGATAGATGTTCAAAAACATGAGCAAGGAACATTTTGTGCCCATTATTCTTGCTCTTTCTATAATGCTTGTGCCCTTACACACCAATTTGCAATGTGCAGTCATTCACAGTGTCTCTTCTAATCCGTAAATGTGAACTGCTTTTCATATTCTGCAAGTCCAAAGTTTTGCAAAAAGCAGGCTATGTGCTGAAGAATAATGCCTATGAGGCACCTGGTTGCCTTTTTCCAACCATTCTGAGTGGTGTGCCACGAGTCATGGAAGGGGACAGCCTCTCCAGTGTTCATTGACAATTCTTCTTTCATGCATCATTCCTATTCTCAGATTTTCACTCTGCAATGAGGATGCCATCCTGTCTTGCCAACCTCGTGTGCCTTTGGGTACGATGGCTGTGATCCCATGATGTGCATCAGGACTGAGCTCTGACCCTCCAGAGCTATGAGCATTAGTGGTGGTGGCAGCTTAAAACCCGCTTATCCCCTGTCACTGGGAATCAGGCCTGGCTGGGCAAAGACAGGAGCAGGGAGGGCTGACGGGTGACAAACAGAAGGTGGTTCTGCAGGCAGAAGCTGTGCACTCTGCCATCTGCGGGCACAGGTGAGGGGGCAGGTATGGGGCATGCAGGTGTGATTGGCAGAGAGGCAGCTATGCAACACCGGGTGCAGCTGCTGCACTGAATGGCTTTTGGCCATTTTTTCTCTCCTGTAGAAAACTCATTGCTCCTCTTATCTGATGTGACACTTGCCTCCAGGCCTCGAGCAGTATTTCATGCTCCTTGAAACTTATTTTTCTGTCTCCTTTCTATCAGATGTAGGCTAAGATGGGAAGGGCTATAAGTTGCAGGCTCTTTAGCATCACTCACCATTCTTGCGGTTTACTCTGGATGGAATGCATGATGCTCAGCAAGATTGCTCAGGCCTCCAAAGGCTTTTTAACAGATCAGTACCAGTAAAAAGATAACTGGGTAGGCATGGCAGGGAGTGTTTGCACTGTGGCAAGGTTTAGAGCAGCTCAGAAAGATCAACTTGTGCCTAGTGAGACAGGAGAAGAAAAAATAGAGCAATGATATTGCCTGTGTTTTCCTGGTCCATTACTTGGTCATTGGATTGGTTCAGGCCAGCACAGCAACTATTTGATGGAGCAGAAGTCAGTGATGTCCTGCTTCTCATCCTCATATTGACTTCCTGAAATTTGTGCCATGATAACTGAGGAATTACTAAGTGCTGCAGGCTTTTCATAGCCTACCTGGCCTATTTTTGTTCTGGCACTGAAGAGATAAGCAGAGATGTTTTGTAACCAGTAAATTTTGTGGTAGTCTGAACACTGAGGCCAGATGAGGAATATGAGCAAGAGGCTGGGAATTTCTCTCTTGAAAACTCAGTGAAAACAGATGAACCAGGGTGTGAAGTTCCCACTGAGCATGGTTTATAACACACTTAATTATTCTGTTGAAAACTGTGCTTCCTATTTTCCACCTGTAGAAAAGTGCTGCTAAAATGTAGATTTTTCTTGGTTTCCTCTAGAGGGCAATGTCATATAAATATTTTAAGCATTTTTTGGGTTATGTCAACCAGAAATTTAGCCTGCCTTATCTCAGAATTCATAAGGCAGCAGTGAAAAATGTTTCTCTATGTGCTTTTTAGGATGGGTGTACATGCACCGTAATTACTGTAGTTGTTTCTTGGGCTTTTTCAGTTCAGTAGCTGATCCCTTTAGGCAGTGCAGTAATATGTTTGCATTTTGGGCAGAGGGAGCTGCACATGAAGACCTGACTCTTTTCTTATACCTGTGCAGTTTCAATGACTTGCAAGAGCTAATCCTCACTTAAGCTCTTTTAGAAGAGTTTATAATCCAGTCCTTTCAGAGTGATGCTACCAGTTACTGTTGGTTACATGGTTAGCTGAAACTGTAGTTGGTTGAACAGGGGTGCAGCAGATAAATACCAGTTCAAAGTTGTTCATGCAACCTAGGGAACAGAAGGATTTCGTGTTACCACTTATTTCCCCAAGAATTTGGGTATTGCCCAATTCATTAATTATATTAGTTGTTTGAGGGATGTTAGTAACAGCCCAATTTTTGAGCTAGTTGTCCCTATACACAGCTGCAAAAATTAGTTTGAGTCAAGGACGGTCACACTGGCTCTTAGTACTTGATCTTCTGGTGTATTGTCTTCTATTTTCAGTCACTGTAGTGTAAAAAGCAGCAAATGTGGATAATGACTGTTTTGTTTTTCTTAAAGCTCAGATGTGTAATTTGACACATGCTTTCATGGGCACAGACTTCATTTCTGTTGCCTCTGTTGCTATCTTAACCCCTCTCCCAAACCAACACTACTAAAAGGGAAATTTGCTCTTGATTTCTCAACATGAAAATGACATTCGGAAAATCCTTTTAGAATTGATGTCCTTTCTCCTCTTGATGGTGACTAGTCCTCTGGAGCATCAGCATGTTGGCCTTATTGGATTAATTTGCAAATCCCATATGTTTACTGGATTTATGGGTTGACATTCTTTGTCAAATATCTATTCCAAAAAAGTAACTGGCGATCTGCAGCTGCCAAGTTCTCTAAATGAATAAACCTGTTTGTTTATTTTTTCCCCAAACAGGAAAAGCAATTAATTCAAGTAAAACACTCATTCCCGTAAGTGCCCTATTTGAAAACAAGGGCTTGTGAATAAAAAAGAGCAATAGTTGCATTGACTTGAAAGCCAGTAGTCTTTAGGCAGCAAAGTAGATTTTTTCCTCTACTTTTGAGCTGTAGGAGTTTTAAGAAAATAGGAAGACACTGCTCTTCTGTAGCCTTTACAAGTTCCATAGGTGAGAATGGCTTTTTTTTTAATTACTGCTGCTGTCCAGGCAGGCCTTTCAAATGGTTTTAAACCCTTTTTTAAACAGAAATATGATAAGAATTTTGTTAAATTTAAGTTGCTGGGAAAAGGGGAGGATATAAGCCCATTTTTTTTAGAGAAGTCAGTGACAACTAGATATTTCTAGTTTCATTTCTCATGCTGCATGGGTTAGATGAATAGCTTTGTGTTCAGCCCAGACATTCATCAGCACCTTGGTGCAGGGCTCCTGTTTGCATCTCGCTGACTGGAAGAATCTGACACTTTGATGCTTAATCTTTGGGGATTATTCTTTGCCTTCAGCTGGCAGGAGCTATGTTGGGACTGTAGGTGTGTGGGGAGATTGGCTCTGAGCTGGGATATCCCTGGGATAAAAGTACATGCATAGCTCTGGAAATGTCAGCTGTGCATGGCTGCAGGTACCAAACACACTGATAAGGGTTCATAACTTCATCTCCTCCTGTCTTGCTTGCTGCAGCGTGATCTAAAGAGTGGCTTTATTGCACAGAAAAACAATCACTGGCAATAATGTAACGCTGTGGGCTTCAGTAGAATTACTTCAAGTTTGTCTCCGTGGAAATTGAGAAACTCTGCTTTCCAGACTTCATCCTGCTACTCAATATCTGACCCAGGAATACAAAAATTGTCTCCTCTGTGATCTGCTTTTAGATCACTGCTTGCCTTCAGAAAGTAAGGGGTATTTACAGCAGGAGATTATTTAGTAAACTAGCCAATTTCATCGGGTTTAATTACGTAGTTAAATCAGATTTCAATAATTTATCAATTGTGCTGTGGAAAAACAAAAATGGCAGTTAAAATGTACAAATGCCAACTGGATCAGAAGCTAATGGCTGGTGTGTGGAATTCAAAGTCAACAAGGGTTTACTTCAGGGCTCTGCTTTTAAATGGACTCTGTTTTAAATAGTGTATGAGAAAGTCAGAATCTCAGTGCTTTATTAGACTTCTTTTTTGTGACTCAGATGCTTTCCCTGGTGACCCAGGAATCAAATCATAAACTGTGGAAATGAGTTTAAGGGTCATCATCATCATAAAAAAGTCATGCAAGTTAGTACAGCAGTAAACATCTGTCTTGAGAAAAGTGGATTGGAAAACAAAAGAAAAAAAGACTAGAGGGTAGAAACATTTTGTGATGGGAAGAAGGACTTAGAAATTCATTAATTCTGGCTGGCTGAATAGTAATCAAAAGTGTTTTGTCTAATATGTAATTAAATTAGATACCTATGTCTGTTAAAACAGTTCAGCCAGCTCCAACAACCAAGGAAACTAATCCCGTGTCCAGGTGTCAGCTCCTGTACTCTGCTCCCTACGGATTTTCCAGCCTTGAGGATGTTCTCTCATTTAATGATTGTGTCATTAATAATATTAAAGAATATGAGGAGGCATATTCTTTCCTTTTATATAACCTTCAACAGCTGCACACGTGGGACCACTAGCCAGGTACTACACTACTCTCGGTGAACCCAAGTCAGGATCTCCTTTAGATTAGAAAAATGTCACATACTTTGTCATACACTGCATCAAAAACTGGTGTAAGAATCCAGCGCATACCAATGTAAATCCAGCATGTACCCAATGTAAATCTAACCCAAATTTCAGGTAAGGTTCTACTCCTTTTGCAGTGGCATTTGCTACTTGCTTGTAGGTCGTGTTTTCTTTCTGCTGTAAGCCCGTGCTCACTTTATGTTCCATTTCTCTTCTGGATGTTTCTATTTTAAATCATTTACTTGTAACTTACGCTTGCATTAAACCTCGTATGACTTAAAGCTATGCATCAAGCTCCTGTCTAGGTCTTGCAGCCTAATGGATATCATGTGTGGGTCGAAGAACAGCCGCGTCCCGGTCAAGCCTTCTCTCCCTGCCGCGAACAAGTCACGGCCCTGGTGACAGGGTGGTGATGACCTCAGCTTGCTTTTTGCAGGTGCTCGAGCTCTCTGGGGGAGAAGCAGTTTATTAACTGCTGAGTTTTACTGTGGAGTGTTTCCTTCCAGGTACCTGCTCTGTTGGAGGGTTGTAAAATAAGTAAAATTCTTGGAAATATCTGTTTCTGCAGACATACACTTGAGCAATACAAATAAGCCCTACCTTGTGAGATACCTGCCTCGTGATGAATTTAGGCATTATTCAGACTTCCCAAGTGTCTCCTAGAGGCGTCAGTGTAAACAAGTCAGGCTTATTTACCTGCAGGGTTTTGCTAGAGTAGTGACAGGATGGAAAAACTGAACTGTTTTTCCAAGGCCTCGAAGCCAAAACACCATTCTTTTCTGCGCCGAGTGCAGGCTTTGAGGAAAAACTTGTTTTTGTCATGGTGCTCCAGCCAATGCGCAGGTGAGGTTTGATTTCCAGATACGATGTTTGGGGTTTGCTGTGAAGTGGGAAGCTCCAAAGCCAAGCCTGCCTGAGCTGCCAGCTTTCTGCTTGGAGCGAGCGCTCCTCAACAAGAGGTCACGCAGTTTTACGAAACTTCGCATATTCTCCCCTCACCAGTTGTCTTTTAGAGCTGAAACAGGCAAAAGCCTAGCAGGGTGGCTCCATGTGTGGGATCTGGGCTTGTAGGGGAAAAACGAGACAACCAGGACTTTGGGAAAATGTGACAAAATGGTTTCTTGTTCAATGCAATTATTATTTGGTGAGAACTTCCTTGCAAGTTCAAACAGGCTCCTTGGGAAGCAACTGAGCTGAGGAGGAAGTAGTATCAGTATCAAGATAAGAATGTGAGAAAAACAGGATTAAATATAGGCATGTAGTGAATCTCACAGCTGCATGTCCATGTAGTGGGCAGTCTGGCAGGGCTGGGAGTGTCCCGCTGCCCCAGCCCCCGGCGTCTCCTCTCTCATGCTCACTTCTCATGTCATGGTCTACAGCTCTGCAGTCCATGTTGCGGTGTGGGAACTCCAGGCATGGACACAGGGAAGAGGTTTGTGCTGCTGTTCATGGTGCCTACTGACTTTTACTGGGCTTTGCTAGGCACTTATTCTGAGGACTAAGTTCATGCAGAAAATGGGACAAAATGGTGTAAAGGCTGAGGGTTTCAATCTCAGCCGCATTTTGCTGCCTGCTCCTCCTTCAGCATTCATCAAGGTAGACTGAAAGTTGTGTCCTGGAGAAATCCCTTCATCGGTCTGAGTATTTAAATTCTAAACTTAATGTCACTCTCATTTTTCCCCAGGTCAGCCGTGTATTGGGACTTTTAACCTTTAGATTGTGCCCATCGATCAAAATGTTCCTGTATAAGTACCAAGGCCTGACTCTTTTTCTTTCTTTTGTTGATGGCAAAATCCCCCTCTGACTCTCAGGAGGGCTTAAAACTTGACCAGATTAAAGCCTGAAACTGAGGAAAATCGTTTGTTGTTCATAATAGTCCTTTTCTTTGGATACAATCAAAAGGCAAATTATTTTTTGCCCCTTAGAAAAAAGAAGTCATACATTTTTAGCAGTCATTGAGGAGATGAATCCCATGTCTTAGAGGAGTGCTTCCTGACTTCCATATGTGTAAGTATTATGCCAGAATAACTTGATTAACTGAAGAGGTGACTCTTGGTTTATTACCATGCGAAAGGAGAATTGGACCTGCAGCGTGTGTTGTCAGACACAGTAAGCTTTCACAAATTCTTCCGTAAGAAATGGCTGCAGCCCCAAAATACTCACACAAAGTAATGGGCCAGCCATAAATCTGTGATCTGATGAGGTACAGGGATATCTTAGGGAAAAATTCAAGCCAGACCAGAAATCCAAGAAAGATCCTGCCCACAGAGTGCTGTGAGCACTGTGCCCAAGGTCCTGCCATCAGCACCAGATGCTGCTGACACACGGTCTGGAGCCTGCAACACAGACACACTGGACCCATCCAGCCCAAGCAAGAAGCCCTGCAGATTAAATTTAAATCACTTGGAGCCTGTAGGTTGCTTTAGCAAGCAAAATTGAGCCTGGGTGTTAAGATGATCTGGATCAAGAAATCCAAATTAGGTTTCCTCCTTAAAGAGAAATGAGCACGTTCTGGGACTGCTTTTCACAACAGTTTTTTAAGAAAGAATATTTGGAAACAGATGCGGTATGTTTCTGTAGATTAAATCCAGTCTCTGAAATAAAAGTACTCCCTCTGCTTGCACGGAATGGTCAGAGGACTCCTGGAACGAAGTCCTTCCTAAATCTCATGTATGTTTTAAGGAAGACTCTTGAAACATTAATAAGTGGTGGGTGGATGGCACATTAGAACATGCGCTGGGAGGTACGTGAAGATAAAATGCCTGGTGGCTGGTGATGTTTAAAAAGCAAATAAGATCTGGGCTTCTGCTTTGAATATTGTAAGGTATGGGGCTTATCACATTAATGGAAGCTACTCTAGCGTAAAATGAAAGCCACGTTTGGAGCAGTCTCTGCAGTCCTGGTTTAGGACACTGGGGAGAGTAATATAAAATGCCTCCAGGGTGGGGCACGGGCTGCTGGAGGGGCAGGCTCTGCTGTAACCTACATTGGTTTTGTAGCGGAGGAGAAGGGAGTAATGTTGCTTCCATAGGAAATCCTGGTGAGCAGGCATGATGTGTTTGCAAAGCAGGAGTTAAGCCCTGAACAGAGAGCTCCTGTGACCCTGCCTGCTGCACAAGCTGCACTGGCTGGGTGCTGGCAGGGAAGGCAGTGCCGAAATATCACATGGGTATTTGCAGAGGGGTAGCATGCTTCCTTATCTGCTCTGCAAATGCACCACGCAGAGCTTGCATTGCTCCCATGGGGGTGTTTTTATGTGTTCATGTGCTCCTGGCAGCCTTCATCAGCCTTCCACTCTTCTGGCCTTTCGCTCTCCCATCTTTCCCCTTATCTCCCTCGTGCTTTTTTGGGGATGTATTACGGGGTTGTGAGTGGTCTTGTCTCATTTCTTGTCCCTGCCAAGCCACTTCCAACACTGCCAGGGAGAGCACCTGGAGGCACCATCCTGGAGCGTTGTCGTGGGCTGGCTGTGCTGTTGGCCACATCTCCTCTGGTCGCTCCACATGCGGGGAGCTGAGTATGAGGTGGGTGTGCAGAGCTCCCCAACCCCAGGCAGCCTTGCTGTCGCTAGTAAGCTGCTGGCAGGTTTTAAGCACATTTTTCACCTATCTGGTGACCCTTTGGGTTTCTAATGAGATGTACATGATGTACTTTCTGCTGGAAGGTTCAGGTTGCTGTTCTGGCGGAAAGAGCACAAACCTCGTTGACTGCTGCGTTCCTCAGGGCTGCTGAGCACCCCGTGTCACATTTTTACACTCATCAGAGCTTAGCAGAGTTAAAAATAATCTTGTTGTCAAAATATTTCTGGGGAGTGAAAATATCCTTAGGATACTTTGTGAAATGCTAACCTTTGGACCAAAGAGGGTAAGAAAAAATCAGAACAGTCTTCGACCCTGCAAGAAAAGTTTGTCTTAGTTGCACAATATGGGAGAAAGGTTCAGAGCAAACTGGCATCACCTTGGGGAGGGAAAAGAATGGAATTTAAATAGAGATCTAAGAGTGAGTACATAATTTGAGATATTATGTCTTTGCGAAGTATTTTTCTTTTGATGCCTGAAAGATTATCTAGGAGAAAATGTCCGCGCTGAGGTCTTGCTGGGAGTCAGCTTTGAATTCAAGGGAGGGTAAAACCCGGCCTTTCTCTTTTTTTGTTTTGAAGGGGTAATGCCAACTTTAAACTTGGCCCTCAAGTTATCATTTCTGAAAACAAGCACAGATAAGCGTTTCCATCCTGGAAAAAAAAATTGCAGTGGTAGCACATTGTTTTGGTCAAATACATGTAGCTGTGTAGGGCCCAAACCTGGGCCATGCTCCGTAAACAAATGAATGTATGAGGTGAATAAAAATAAAAATTAAACAGAGGAAACTGAGAGAAATCCAGACAGCAAATAAGGGTTGAAAGGTAAAAGACAGCTCAGTGATTTTTGCAGTTTAATAACTCTAGCGGGTGTTAGGAGTAGCATATAGGCAAATTGGTGTAACCACATGATTTCCACATTATTGTTATCCCTTTTATTTCAGTGGCACTCATAGACCCTCCTGCTTTCTGGTCTCCAGTCTTTAGTTACTGCTTTGTCTTTTGAAGATTTATGTAGTATGTTTGACACTGCATAAATCTACACTGTTGTGCAGTAATTGATGAAGTTTTGTTCTGTTATGAAGCACATACCTGAGTTAGGGAAGTGCCTTGGTGAGAAGGCTTTATCCCCTGTAGATTTGTAGTAACCTGTAAATAAATTCTATGAGCACATAAAAAAGTAACTAAAAATGAGTTCAGAGCGGCAAAATATAGATACGTCGCATCACAGTTTGGAGTTTCATGGAACATCCTGTAAAAGTGGGAATCTTTTCGTGTATAGAATCGATTTATGAAATGATCAGCCTGTAAATAGACTGCAAATGCACAAAGTCAGCTCTGATGGTGTGCAAACACTACAGAGGTTCACAAACAGCTCTCTGCCTGCAGAGCTCAACCTCTGGTTAATGGAGTGTGTCTGGAAGACGTATTCTAGAAGAGGACTTTTGGGATGGTGGGAGTGCGTTGTGGACAGTCAGTCTCACCTCACCCTGTGTGGAAGCTCCCCAAGCAAACTAAAAAATCAACCTAGTGGAGAGATTTTTCTTAAAATTTCTGTTTTGAAGGCTAATGAACTTTCATATTTTCAGTATTAATTAGCCGTAACATAGCAAGTGACAATGTAAGCTCTCTGGGACAAGAACAGTATGTCTGTATTTTCCCTGCAAATTGAGGCTATGTTTTGAGTGCTATAAAAACAATAAATGTCAATAAATGGATGTATTGATAACATTGACATGTTAAATTTCCCAACAGTTGTCGGTACTATTTCTTATGATTTTCTTTCCGTATTTTGCCTAAGAAACCAGTCCTTGTATAATAGGAGACAGCATCTCTGATTACAGCCCATTGAACTGAGGAATACAACAAGAAGAACTTCCTGGCATGCAGGGACAAGACTTCAGACCCCCCAAGAAATGACTCCAAAACGTCTCATTTCCTACTATTTGTATGGTGGGAGGAATAAGTGAGTGTTGACAAATAATGCTAGTGTAGCTCTTGCAAAGGCCTGTCTGCAATTTGCATTTAAAAACCCACTGCAGATTAAGCTCTGCGGCATTTTCAACCCAACCTGGAGCTGTTTGGAATTCTTTTGGTCATTGGCATTTTTTCTGAAGACCCCACAAACTTGTGGTGGTTTTGCAGCCAGCAGGAAGGGATGAGAGTGGAACTCCTCGAGGAGCCCTGGGGGGGGGCTGGCACTTAGCTCTCCAGAGCTGTTTATAGCACTTGTGTGTCAGAGCTGTTAAACTTACATTTTTTGTTGTTTTAAATGGCTTTTGTTGTTCTTGTGCACAGAAGGGAAAAGTTTTCTCTGTGGCATTCATCACATTGTGTGACAGCCCGTGGTGCAGAAATGGGCCTTTTTGAACTTGGTGTTTGCAGGGACTTAGGGAGCCCAGTGCCTGAGCCTATTGAATCGACCTAGCAAAGCGTGGGGAGATGCACGCGGAGGTCAGTGGAGTGATTTTTGTATTTACCCTGGCATAGCTGGGAGCAGAACGTGGCCTTTGCAGTCCTTGGCTTGCTGGACTCCTATTCAGTTTTAACCCTCTTTTGTGTCATTTTTGTGGTTTCTGGCTGAGTTCTGAAATTTGTTCTGAACTTATTTTAGGAAAAAATGGAGCATCGTATTTTTGTTCTGGGTTATATGCGGTCTTGGAGAGAGATGGTTGTTGTGTTCTCAAAGGAATTTCATTTAAATCTGTGTATTCATTTGCTACCCATCAGATCCACAAACGCTTTGGATGCTGAGAACACGTAGCATGCAATTGACTGTATGTGTGTGTGTTGTGTCAGGGGTGGCAGACAGCTGGTGCCCAGCGCATCACAGTGTTGGGAGACTGGAAATGTCTGTGTTGTGAAGAACAAAAGTTTCCCATGCTTCAAGCTCCTGGAGGTGACGTTTGGTATAAGCCTTGAACATAGTGGGATTTTAGGTGCTCCAGAACAGACCCAGCACTGATGAAATCTTCAGATTTGCTCCCTTGTTAACTTCTGATGTAAACACGTTACTGGAGCTGACTTCAGTGATGTTCAGTTTGTATGAATGGGGCTGTGAGATGATTTGTGCTGACTGTCATTTTTCTGAATGTGAATCAAGAACTTGCATATGCAAAGAAGATGACAAAGAACCAAAAATCACAGCAGTCCCCAAGATGACACGTGGCATCTTCCCTGTGCAGTGACATGGGATGCAACTGCAGCTTCATTGGCTAAGTACCAAGCTCGTTATTCTGCATCCTTCTTCTGACTGCAGTAGGAAACAGTGTCTTCAGCCCACGGTTTCTCCAGTTTCTCCATCAAATTCTGAAAGGAATTTGATGAGCTGCTCTAAGTAGTTCTTGTTGCTTGCATATGTATGAAGTCAGTTTTCTGTTGGATAGACTTGCTCTACATGTTTATAAATTGATGCTTTATCTGCAAGAAAACATATGACTCCAATACTGCTTTGGCTTATATCACAACGGTTTGCTTTGAAATGCACAGCTGCATGTGTGTGCCTAAAATGCTATCCGCGTCCTCCAAAATAAGAGCTGGGAAGAGGTGAGGCCAAATCCCCCCAAATTTCCTACGTAGAAATTATGAAAGCCTTATGCTGCTGTCACTGAGCTGAGAAGTGTCCAATGGCTTCGAGCATTCCTGATGCTGAAGAGCCTGTTTGTGTGCTCACCCACAGCACTTTGGCCTTGCCTGGGCCAGAGCAGCTCATCTGCGTCCTCATCCTGTGTCCAGGCTCGGGGGAGATTGCACAGGATAACCCCTGCTGTCCCTTCTCAGTTTATAACTGTAGCCTACCTAGTTAGGGAGACAACAGGAGGCACCCTGGGGTGGGAGTCCTGCTTCACCACTCTTTTGTGTTGTTAGCCAGGACATGGGGAAGACACGGCAGCAGTTTTTAGGGCAGTGACTCAGGGCAACCGCTTGTCTCAGAATTTTGGATTCCTTTTTGCACAGAGGAAAACAACAGAAAGAAAAGGTGATGGAGAGGGCTGCAGCAGATGCAGGCTGGAGGCTATGGATTTTCTTTGGCAGGGGCCAATGTGTGTTTCTCTCCTCTCGAGCAAGGGCTGTTGATCTTACTGCCTGCAGCCTGGCTGAACTCCCCAGCTCCTGCTCGACGGAGGGCTGCAGCCTCCTCGCTGCGCTCAGCATCTCAGCTCTTCTCTGCTGTTTAAATAAAGGGGCTGATGAGGCTTTTTCCCGGGAGATGTCAGGCCATGAATCACAGCTGGAAAGGAGGCATTTCCTGGTTTGCAGTGCTGAGCCCCAGAAAGAGGCACATCCCACGGATGGGAAGCTTCCCCCGAGGTTGGCTCCAGGTATGTGAGCTATTGGCGGGTTCCATTTTGGTGCCTGGTTGATGACCTGTGCTCTCTGGGAACTGGGGCACTGACACCAGCCCCTGCCTCTCGCTCCAAGGGACAAAGCTAAGCATCTATCCTCTGCCTCCCTCTAAACCCTCGGAAGGTTGAAAATGATGCTGAAAATCCTGAAAAACAGGAGGGATGGTAATTTCTGTGTTGGGGGTTGGGGAGTACCGTATGGGAGAAACGGGGCTCCTTTGAGCAAAGCTAAGCAGTGAGAAGGCTGCTAGAGCACAACGTGGGACGTGGTGGAAGAGTTTCATCCTTGTCTTGATTACAGCCTGTACACTGCTCGGGTAATATGGCAATTTTTTTTTTT
>WBMW01001358.1:363044-424124 GCA_013396635.1 Penelope pileata
TTTTTTTTTTTTTTTTTTTGTTTCAGTTATAACAGTGGGTTTGCATCCACTGTATGGCCAGACCTCTTGGCATCATGTGTGACCGCAGCTGTGTAGTTTAGGCTTTACGAGTGAAAAAACACAGCGCTGGGTACGAGCTGACTGCTGTTAGGCCTGCCAGGAAGGGACAGCCACACACCTGAAAAATGCCCCCACGATGTTAAACCACAGCACGTGAGGACAACACTCGGCTTTGGCACTTCACACTGCGCTCCAGGGAAGAAAATAACCCCTGGGAGCCGCGTCGGGAATTTTAATTTGGATACCCCAGAGTGGAGACGTCTCCGAACAGGGGAAAGTACACGGGAGCGCTGTGTGGACAGAGAAAGTGCGTAGCGGCGAGAACCACCGCGGCGGTACCGCTCCCGCAGGGGCAGCCCCGCGCTGGGAGCTGGGCGGGCAGAGCTGCGGGCGCGGGGCGGGGGTCGGAGCTCCGGCGCTGCGCGCTCCCGGCTGCAGGAGCTCGGAGCCGCGGGAGCGCGGAGCTCGGAGCTGCGGGGCGCGGAGCTGCGGGGCGCGGAGCTCGGAGCTGCGGGGCGGGGCNGGCTTGAGGGGCTCGGCACTCGGGGCTCCGGGCTCGGGGCTGGACTGAAACTTTGGCGAGGGGCTCGCTGTGCCGAGGGGACGGGGCTGTGTCCGCACGCGCCGGGCAGTGCGATGGGGGAAAGCCTCCGCAACTCGAGTCACAAAACGCTTTCCCGTGGGACGCGTGAAGACCGGGTTTTTAAAATGAAAGCGCTGCTGAAAGCCTTGCTGGGGAGCTCCGCTTGGCAAGCTTTCATACCGAGGGCTTTTAATAAGGAAAATATATTGTCTTTCAATTGGATGCAAAAAATAGAGCTGAATGATCACTTCCTAAATCCAGCGTGATTTTTTGCTTTCATTTAGGAGAGCTTTTGGTGGCGTTCGAGTGCCACAGCCATCCTGTTCTCTAAATATCTCCTAATCCTCGAGCAAACAAAAGTCTACTGGTGTTCAGTGGGTGTTGTGCATGTAGGGCATAGGCATACTTAGTTCATACTTCACATTTACTTTACGAGGATACAGATTCAGTGCTTCTGCTCAGCCCCGCATTTTGGCAGGGTCCCCTCTTGCAGCAGAACTGGGGGGACCTTCAAAATGAAGCTAACAAGTAAAATATGCTTTGAAATGGAGTGCAGATGGGAAGTGTGTAAGTGTTGTGTTGCACAACAGCGTGCTCTCTGTGTGCGCCGTTCAGCTCACACAACTCTGAGTTTTATGAATGCGTCCAGAATCTGAACCGGACCCCGTGCTGCTCAGAAATAGCGTGCGGTAATACCTCCATCAGCAGCAGTGCTGGTGAGAAAGGCTGGTTCCTCCTGTCCTGACAGCATGTCAGACACCTCCAGTCAGCATGTTTGTTAGAAATACGTATGTATCTTGCGCTTTTAATTCCAAAATATTCTCACGTTGTTGGATAAGGTGATAAACTGATGTTTACTGGCTCAGGTGCGTGTTGTCTGAACTTTTCTAGAGGTATTCCTTGCATCCAAAAGCATTTTTGTCCATTTCTATTTCATATTGACTGATACTAATAGACTGCTTGTTGCACCTTTGGCAGCAGAAATTGGGGTTCTCTACCTTGCACTTACCCCCCACCTCGCTCTTTCTTCAAGGAGCTTCTCTCTGGCACCATCTCCTGGCTCAAAAAGGAGATCCCCCTTCATGGAGGGGGTGGGAGACTTCCACTTGGTTTTGCTAAAACTTGGTTGAGAAAGGTGATGAAGGCATTCTTCCTGGCATTAACCTGCAAAGCTATTGGCAGCAGCATGCCCCCAGCTTCCAGCTGGAGTGGGAAGCAAGTGCTCACTCTTTCATGGGAAGAGAGCTTATGTCTCTTACATTACCTTTTCTGAAGTCTTGAAAAGATTTTTGACATAGTGCTAAATATTGTCATGGTATTTAGAAAATCATAATTTAATATTGCTTTCCTCACATGGCTGTGCTGGAAGGGTTAGTCATCTCGCCTGATATATCTCTGCATGATTTCTGGTGGAAATGTGTTAATGATATATTCTCCATGTCATGATTTTTCTGCATGGTCAGGAAAGTGTGTTGCCTGCAAATTATTAATCCTCTTGAAATAGAAAACCTGTGGCAGTACGGAAGGATCTTGCTGTGATTTAGCAGATGTATGACTATACATGGACTTTGAGCGTGAGCAGAGGGAATTCTTCCTTTGAGGAGGATCTCATGTATGCACAGTCTTTGGTGGAAAACCGCTTTCTTCACATGCAAAAGGCATGAGGGAAAGAGCCTTAACTCGGATGGTGGAACCAGTGTACCTCTTCCCTGTGACTTCTGCATCTGCCCACCGGTCCCCAAAGGGAAAGGAGAAGGTGGCAGGCTTCATTCTGACACTGATCATCAGTCCTTGAGATGCAGCTGCGGGGAGCAGAGCAACAAGGTCTAACTTTCTGAAGCTCCAGGTATGTGGAATGGCACAGATGCTTTTTGTTTCTATATCAATATCCTATGTATTTCAGCAAACGCTAGGGAGCCTGGTGTGTAACACTGCCATTTAATGCTTCATTATTGTTTTATAAACCATGTGGGTAGGGCTTAGGGTAAGACCTGACAAAGGCAGCATGATGTGGGGAAGGTGATACCTGCTTTTTCTGTTTGTGCAGCACAGTCCCCTTCGCTGAATCCCAAGGAATGGAAATGTAGTGGATTTTTCCCCCATGTGATGGGTGTGCAGCTGCTGTAGTGGCTACAGCTCTTCCTATGGACACTAGAATTTTCTGCCGTGGGACACTGTCTCCCGTACGCATGCAGAGAATTTCTTCCTTATGTGCAGTTTGCCAATGGGGTTGTCCCTGGGAAGAGGACAGCCTCTGGAGGGCTGTGGTGGCCCAGAGCTGCTCTTTGGTCATCGGGAGCCTCTCCCTTGAGGCTGAACTCTGGCATGTCTCTGGAAGCGTATCAAGTCTGTAGTTTATTGCAGAGAGGAAAAAAATAAGCTTCTGAGCACACTTACTCTTACAAAGTCTGCTTTTAGCTTTTTACCACCCTTAGTGCCTGCTACAACCACAGAGCCGCCACAAGTCCTCCAACACTGAGCTAAGTTATTTTCTGCCTTATGTACTACCGAGAGAAACATCAGCTACAAGAGATTCCAGCTGGAGAACTTGTGTGTGCAGCGTGTTTTGTTCAGATGTTATTTCCTTAATAAAATTACTCATTTGGTGTAAAGAGTTGTTGGCTGGTTTGGTTTTTTTTTTTTTCCCTCTTTTTTTTTTTTTTAAGATTCTCTTCCTTATATCCCTGGGATTAAACAGTCAAATTGTGTTCTCTGTGGCTTGTTTTGTGAGTTAATTTAGGTACTGTCCACAGTCCTGGCAGAGCTGTGATCACAGATAACTTGAAGCGATAGCCCATTTACACGTGTGGGTAGAAGTGGATGCGTTTGTGGGTACTGCATGTTCTCAAAGGGCAGCAGGAAGGCAGCAGCCCTTGGAGAATGCTTCACAGGGTTTATCTGGGGAGCTGCTTGCAGCTAGCCTCATGAAAATGCTAGTAAGGTAGTAAGGGCTTTAGGGAAGTTTGGGTCTTCTGAATATGCCCTGTGTTCATCTAAGCACTCATGCATGCACACTCTTGTAGGCTGAGATGGATTTCTTCATAGTCCTGCCACTTTTCCTCATCCCTGTCCTTCCCTCACTCTGCCTTGTGATAGTTGTGGCTCTGGTGGGAGCTTTTGTTTGCCATGAAGCCCAGGTTGCCTTTGGGGTGGTGCTCAGTCTGGAAACAGGATGCAATATCTCTGCTCTGCCTGATCGCAGAATCATCGAATGGCTTGGGTTGAAAGGGACCTTAAAGATCATCATTTTGCTTGTCGAAGGAGTGCCGTCAATTCTAGAGTAAATGCGCTAAATGTTGTGCTAAGGACTTGTAACAGCCTGAGACTGCTAATGAGGCATAATACCTTCAGCTAAAATACACAGTGGAATTCCATTGTTGGCCAAAATGTAATACGTGAGCGAGAGCTTAACCCTGGATTCAGGGGAAATGTTACCGTTTGTGCAGCATACTCAGTGAATATTGATGGTTATCAGGGACTGAAGTCACTGTCACTTGAGCCAAAAGCTGGCCCAAGTCACGGTCCTATTTCAGAGTTGTAGAAAATTGTGGCGCGTGGAAACACTTCTTCATGATCCAAGCATGGTCCATCTTGTGTCCCAGAGGCACATCTGCAGAATTTCTGGCTGTGGGAAAGTGGCTGTTGGACACTGAATTGTCTTGGAACAGGGCTAGCACTGGTGAAGTAGATCCACGTAGCTCATACGGAGCATTCTAAGTGGCCCTGCTGCTCCTAGGCTCCATTAGAAGTGGCTCTGCTGCTCTTAGGCCCTGTTAGAAGTGGCTCTGCTGCTCCTAGGCCCACACAGGCAGCATGGCTGTATTTTCCTTGGCCTGCACTAGAGTCGGCTGGCCAGGTGCTTTGACACGCACCAGGCTTTGGGACATGTCACACCCATGGCATGCTTCAGCAGTTTGTGCACAACCCACCTTCTGAGAAGAGAAGATGGACCAAGTCTGATGCCACCAGTTTGAGGTGTAAGTTGAAGACCACTGCAAGGGGAAGGCTGCTCACATAGACACCAGCATTGCTTTCTGGAGGCCGGGGTTCACATCAGCATGATTCGCTTGATTTGTCCCAGAGCATCCAAAGTGCTTCCTACAGTCTGGAGCTCTTGGCTCTGGATGAACTCTGCTGGCGCTGAAGATTTGCAGTAACTTGCAGAGTTTGACCTTTTGTCTCAACAAACTGTGGCGCGGCTTCCAAGTACTACCATGAGTATGTACAAAATACACAGGGAATGTATCTGTAAATCCCTGCAGCTGCTGGTGAGCGGGGAAAGCAACAGGGCAGCACTGGTGTTGCTGACACAGGAGTTGTGGAGATAAGCAGGAATCTCACCCTACTGGGCAGGAAGGAAACACATTTTCAAGTTCTTGTTCATAATCCAGAACAGTTGAGGAGTGCCATAGCGGGGTCAGACTTCTGCAGTGGTTGTTCCCAGATGATCTCACAGTTTGAGGAGAGAGCACTGTACAGGCAAAGGATCTTTGTCCTGTATCTTTGAACAATGACCTTCCTCTTTTGTGGACAGGATGTTTTGCGAGGTGGACTGATCCAGTTTCAGCTCTTGTGCTCTTTTAGGTCAAAGCTGAAAGAGCACAGGGGAGGAAGATGCAGCGGCTAAAGCAAAAACTTACGGAGATCCTTGAACACGGGCTTGTAGGAAACAGCTTTTAAAAGAGATGTTTAAAATATGAATGAGCATGAGGTGTAAATGACTTGCTAAGAGGCAATCTTCCAGACATAGGATGACCAAAGCTGACTGCTTGGCTTATGCTGGGTAATCATCTAACTGACTGGAGTTTCTGGCTCTTTCCCAGATTCCTTAATGTGAAAATATTTATTGAAGTTGTCTTCTTGATTCCATGGGTCTTGACCAATGACCTAGAGATAAGTGTGATTTGCTGAGCTGATACTCATGACTTTTCAGTTGGGATACAGAAGGGATTTGTTTGTTGACTGCTGTTTGTGAAGTGGCATCTGCAGTGAAAACTGCTTCCATTGCCTGGTGGATGGCGAGCCAACTGGTACAAAGTTGGGGAAAGTTGCTTTCCTCAGGAAAGAGAGGTTAATTCTGGTAGATCTTAAGGGAATAAAGCTGCGATGGGTATAGAAGTGCTTTGTGCATGTAGTCACCTCAGTTTTTTCATGTTGTTCATGAAATAAGGGACAAAAAAGTAAACTGGTAATGGTAAGAACCACCAGGCACCACTCACCTAATAAGACCCAACAGTGACACAGGAGATTTTTGAAAGCTTAATGGAGCTGCCCTGGTGAATTCCTCATGCTGGCATTTTAACAGCAAAGTGGGGATAGAGTGAGAAAGTACTTGTGGATGGGATCGAGAAATGCGTCTCCGGGGAAGGGATGCATCTGCAAGAGGCAGAGGAGGAAAATCTTTCTGAAGTGCCTGCTGGAAGGGGAAATGAGCCGAGGTAGGTAGATTGAGTTTGTTCACTCAACACAATTGTGTTATGCTCTGTTCGCACTTCAGTGGCACCTTTGACGTAAGGAAAGCTTTCTGGTCGTGCTGGCTGGCTGTGAGCTGCTGACGTTAGGAGTAACAGGTGCTGAATTGAATCAGAGCTTGATCCTCAGGGGCAGGGCCTGGTGTCTGGTCCACGCAGGGAAACTCAGCTCTGCTCAGCCCCTGCCAGCTGCTTTGGCTGTAGCCAGTGTCCTCAACCCAAATTTGGGCTGGAGATGGGAAGCTTCTCTTCTCCTGTCAAGTGCAGAGATGTAGCAGAAACCTAACTACTGTTATGCAGGAGTTTAAGAAGTGGTGAAGAAACTACAGTGAGGGCTAAGACCCCAGTGTTTACATCTTGCAGAGCAAGTGTACATATGTCCATGCAGCAATGTCTTCTGGCTGCTGAAGGTGCCACTGGGGTCTTCCAAAGGAGCTCAGGAGTAGTGGGGCTTCAAAGAGAAGCTTCTCTCTAGGCCACTCTCTCCAGCTGGACTTAAATGAAATTATTTATGATTTACACCATCCTACTGGAATGTGACTGTTCTCTCCTAGCAGTGGGCTCCCTTTTCAGCTGTGGATAAAGGCAGACAGTGTCTCATGTCTTAAGTCCAGCTGCTGCAATCCTTTTAAACTGTTGCTTTTACTTAAAAACCATGAAGCGCCTTCCAGTGCAGCTTCTAAAGCAGAAGTTGAGACCAGCCAAGATGGTTTCTGAAGTTATCCTCCAGGGGAGAAACTTCTAAAGAAGCCGCCACTCAGCTGCAGTACTTGAGCAGCCTTCCGGAAACAGCTGCTAGAGATGCAGAAAGCTGAACTGGAATCTGTTTCATGGCTGAAAAGTTAGTTTCACCATTAAAACTAAAATTTAAGAGAGTCCAGCTGCCTACAAAGTGCAGCAGCTGGCTGAGCAGCCAGGGTGCTCCTGGAGGAACAGGGAAAAATATGTTATATTGTGTTCCATGAGCTTAGCTGCCCTTTAAAAACAAACATGGTGTCAGCCAAAAGCATTTGTTTGCACTGTAGGTGAATTGCAAGAGAGTGCTTGGGGGACATGGGGATGGGTGCTGGTAGTTTTAAGGACACTTTAAACAACAGCTTTTAATTTAGTGCAGGCCTCAAGACCCACAATGTAAGAGCATTTTCCACTGTGCAATACTGTTCCTGACCAAAGCCTCCTGCCAATGCTTAGTTAAGAGTAGGAAGTGTTTGTCTTTTGTGTTGCACCGAAGTCTGAGTTCTGCCCAATGGAGAGAGTGTCAGGTGTACTACTCCCAAAACTGCAGCCTAATGAAAGCAACCGATTGTGGTCAAGGGACAGAGGGAAATTGAGCATTTGTCTTTATATGAACTGTTGTCTAGTGACCCCTTTTTTTTCTCATGGCTGAAGCCTCACCTCATGACTGATGAGTACTATACATTCTGATGTTGAGTGAAGCAAGAGCAACCCCAAAAACTATGCATGCAAAGCCCCTCAGTGAACAAAATAATTGCCTGGAGCGAAAGAAAACCTGGAGTGAGTTGGTAGTTCTGTTTGTGGCTTTTCTTTTCTAAATCAGATGGGGAAGGTGGCATGGACGAAAAGTGTGTTGGGGCAGTCTTCTGCTGCATGTATTAGTCATTGGTAGCAGTTGTGCTTGCAAGTCATTTGGAATCTATTTTGGTGTTTCTGTTTATCCTCCAACACAGGCATTTTAAGCCTTTGCTGTTGAGATTGTACTGAAGAGCATAAACATCCATAGGTCTCTCCTGCAACATCTGGAATGGTATTTGTATATACAAGGGCTGCTTTGAAAGCAATGCCTCCTATTTTATTATGTTGTCCCACAACATCGGAGACGGATGTTGGTGGTATGGCAGTAGAGGTTGAAGCAAAAGTGTGGAACTGAACCCCTCCATGTGGAAAAAATGTCACCCCTTGACATTCATTGAGGCTTGCTGAACGTTTATGGAGACCAAACAGTGGATGTGAGCACAGTGAGGTGGTGGGTGCTGCGTGTCAGCAGTGGTGACAGCGACAGCTATGAGTGTGGCGTGAAGTCTCTTGTTCATCACTGGTGAAAATGCATAGCTGATGGTGGTGACTATGTTGAAAAGTAGTGTTCTGTTGCTGAGAATTTACTCTATCAAGTAGTGTTATTTTGCTCTTTGTATCTTCTGTAGTTTTCATGGAAATAAATAGGAGGCATTACTTTTGGGGCAACCTACATAAATATCTAAGCAAAATGGTTTTGTGTTGTGCAGATATGCAGTCACCTCTGCTCATCCCACGTGGATGCAGCACTTTTGCATCCTTCTCACGCTCGCCTGGCTGTCTGCAAAACTGTCTTGAAGAGTCATGTCAAAAGCATCAGTCATGGGTTTTTACAGTGATTGACATTAATTAGCCTCAGTGTTTTCCTTCTCATATCCTCCCCGTCACCTTTTTAACTTCATGTTTTTTTGTTGAAACAGAGTTTAATTTGGAAGAGCAAGATTGCAAGTGGCCCTTGTTTGCACCTGCCTGCATGGTTAATTTTATTGGGTAATACTGGGGAATATGGGGGAATTCAGCTGTGATAGTGAATTGCTTGCTATCACAGAGATGGTTTCTAAAGCCTTCAGCAGTGACAGTCTCATCTCTCCCCTCTGAAGCCTTACCCTTGTCCTTGCCTTCAGCAGAGTTTTCCTCCTGTTCTCAGCCATTTCAAGTCAACTGCCATGCTCCTCACCAGCCTCCCTTCCCTGGACTTGATTAGAGCATAACCTCAAGTTTTCTGGGGAATTGTCTTCCCCTTTTCACTATGCAGCAACTCAGGAAGCCAGTCCATATGTAAAACAGCTTTCAGTGCATGTCAGTAGTGTGTGTCTGGGCTCTCTGTACACCTTCAGCACCATGTCCCTCTAGTGATGGCACCAGACCTGGTTGCAGGTGAGGGAAGGCCTAGCAGGTTTTGGGGCGGCAGTGCAGCTCACACACCTTGGTCAGGGGGCTTGTGGGCTGTACGTGATGAGAAACCGCATTACCAGCATTGGCTTTGGACATCCTGCAGGATTGGCCTTGATTTGGGCTATCTCAGTCAATTTCCTTACACTGAACTATCAACCCCCTGCCTCATTTTTCCTTTTGGTGAGCTCTGCTCAACCTGCATTATTTTGGTGGATGTAAGCCTTTTTGCAAAGTCCAGCCTAAAACTTTTTGTGGCTGTATCTTTCCCTTTCTCCTCCAAAAACAGCCTTCCTTTTGCTCCACTATCAAAGCCAATTTCTTTTTGTCTTTTTGTCTCATGAGAGAGGTCATTTTACCAACCTTTTCTTGCCCTATTCCACTTCACTTAACCTTTCCTGAACCCAGTAACCTGAAATTGCGTTGTTCCAGCTAAGATCTTGCTGGTGTCTTGTGTATTTTCCTGTGCCTCGCTGAGACCTCAGGCAACATGTGGCTTTTTATATGGTCCTGCCATGAGCCACTAAACCACCTAAGTCTTTCTCTTTCTGTGTCTTTTCCAACTGTTGAGCTCCCAAGCAGCAAAACATATTTATTTAATCCCAGAGTGCATGACTGCACTTGGCTTGATTATAAGCTGTGCCTCACATCAGTTGTTTTAGTCCTCAGATGTTCCAAATAAACTTCTGTGCATCCTCTTGAGTTGACAAACTTTCCCAGCAGTCTGTTTTCTTCGGATTCCATTCACACTCCCCTACTTTCCCTACCAAGGGAATTAGTGAAATTGTTAGATAAGACTGTCCCAAGGCACATCTTTTAGGAAATTTGTTTATACTTTGTCTTTCTCACCAGAATTTCAACATCTGCACATAGCTGCTCTTCTTCTGGATTTTGGGAGGTGGAGCTTGGTTTGGCTCTAACATGTGTCCTAAATAGTAAGCAGGATGGATCATGAATCTGGGCTGCAGGCGAGCGCTGTGTGTGCAGGGTGTTGGCAGTGAGCATGCATGTGTCAGAGCGGTGATGGTAAATATTTCCTCTTGGTGGGTGAAAAATGGCTTTGTATTCTCCTCTGTGATTATCAACACTTAACAGTTCCTGGAGAAGGGTTTTGTTTGTTTCAAAAAAATTACTGAAAAATTATATATACGTGATACTGGTAATATGAATGTAAAGTGAAGATGGCATTTTTCATTTATGCTCTTATTAGCTGCAGGAATGACCAGAGCTGAAAAATATCAACTCTGCCAGCTCTAAGTGTTGCAGACATTACTGAAATAGTATTGTCATTGTCTCACTTGCTTATCAGAGTGTTCTCCCTGGCAGAAATGGTCTTAAAAAGCTTCCTCTATCCACTGCTCAATTGCTGGTGCCAGAAGACCAGAATAGATCATCTCTGTGGGCTTCGTCCAAGCTCATTTCCAGCTGGGAGAGGTGCAGAGTGGTCTCCCAAAAGCAAATGTAAGTGTGCAGCCTTCTCTACAAGCAAGAAAAATACCAAGTGGGTCATTTGTAGTGAAAAAAAAAAAAAAAAAGCAAATTCTGGAATCATTGGAATCATTCACTGTATTATGCATAAAATGGCCAATAATCTGAATTATTAATGGAAACTGCGACAGATCTAGGGCGTTAGCTTTATATGTTTCAGGAATGTACACGTGTGTGTCAGAGAGGGAAGGCTGTGCTTCTATGATGGTCACTTAAGTCAGTGTTTGAGGAAGGCCATCGGATACTCCAAATCTGCTCTCAGCTTCTTTGTTGCCTTTGTTCAGTAGCTTTAAAGCTCACCTGGAGAATTCTGGCAGGCAGCGTGAGCAAACAAGCCTGTCCTGATAGCTCTGCGGGAGATTAGAAACTCAGTGGCATCTGCAAGCTACTCGGCTGGGGCAGTGAGAGTCCAGGCTGCACTGGTTTGAAAATGAACAGCATTTGCTGTAGAGCTGTAAAAATTCGTATATGACAATTTACTCTTGAGTGTGCGTACTTGAAAGGACACTTGGCATTTTGTCCTTGAATTGATGTGTGGAGAAGTCTGTCTTCAACTGATTTTTTTTTTTCTCTTGAAGAATAATCTAAAGGTAGGGTTTTGCTTCATGCCTGGCATCTGCTTCCTGTTGCTAATCTCCCATCTTTGTTGGTTGGGATGCTGGGGCTGGGTTCACAGAATCTCTGTTAAAGTTATGGGGCTGCTGTATGATTGGGTGGATTGTTAATTAACTCTGTGTTGTTTTTTAGTGTGGGGTTTATTTATTTACTTATCCTGTGGCTCTTGGATCTGTAAAAGCTGATCCATTTAAGTTGCATGGTAGAGTCTTTTTATCACTTAGTTAAGAAAACTTTGGACCTCTCTGAGATCCAGATACTTTTCATGAAGGTGTGGAAGCCCCTGTTCTCAACAGGGGTTATCTAAGGGAACATTTCTACGCTGGGTGGCCAGCATAAGAGGCTTTGAGCTGCAGCCTTGGATCTGCTGAACCGTGAAGCTTGTGCAAAAAATCCTTCCCAAGCAGTGAGCCAGATTTTGTCCTGCCGCCTGGATGCAGCTGGGGTGTAAATGGTGATGGGAAGAGGAAAGGCTGGTGGGGAGGATTGCGCCAGCCTGCGAGAGATCTCTGGCACTGTTCTTCTTTTTGTTTCTGGTGTTTTCTCATATCCACTGAACCTAGCTTTCAGGACCTTGCTACCACAGCTGTAGCATTGCGTGGGCTGCATCGTTGCATACCAGACTGGGAATGTTAACCAGAGTTATAATGGGCTCTTATTTTGACCCCGTTATTTAAAACAAACTCTCTAACATGTGGTTGTGGCTCGCGTGTTGCAGCACTTGCAGTTTCAAAACAGTTGCCTGAGATCATGGTGTTTTTTAAGAACACACTTGCTTTCTCCACGAAGTCTTCCCCCTAGAGGTGTGGTTCACTTTCCTGCTACCTGGGGTGCTGCAGGGACCCGTACAGTCCTGCTGCAGAGCTGCTGCTCAGGAATCGAGAATTTCAAATGCTGGCTTTGCCATGAATGAGCTTCCCATGGTGTTCAGCCTGAGCCCGGGTGATGTTAATGGTTCCATTGGAATGCATGGGGAAGAGGCAGCAAAGGTGAAGATGAGCAGCGGAAACGTTTAATTTGTCTTATCGTGTTAAGATTTATAGTGTTTGCTGTCTCGTATCTTAGCTTCATTTAAAGTACACACTTAGGCATGGCTTGTTGATACAAAGCATGCCAAATCTCCGTCACCGAATTTACGGGCAAGACACAAGGCCAAAGTTCTGTCTTAACTCCAGCATAGGATTTTCTTTTAATAAGGATGCTGGAGCAGTGGCTTATCAGGATTTTGGGGGCAGATCCTCTCTTAGAATAAATAAAGCTAAGCTCATTTACAGCAATTGAACATTAATCTCTATAAGACTTTTCTGAAGATATACTGTAGTGAATGTAAGGAGGAAGAGAGCTCATTATTTTCAAAGAGAACTGACAGATGAGAGCATATTTCTACTGTGCAATTACCATCACTCTTTCTTTATAATCACATAACTTAAACCAACTAGTGGCCACTGCAGTGGCAGTGTTTATGAATGGATATGTTCAAAAGAGTGAGTGGGACGATCTTCCTTTGTTGCAATAAATCTTGCCAAATAGCTAATTTCCAGAGATCAGACTCTTGAAGCACAAGACTGAGGTTATGATGGGCTGGAGGACATTCATGGCTCAGTAAAGAAACACCGGTGTGTGAAATGGTAATTGATCCCAAGCGCACCAGGAGCACTGAGCCAGATCACATTATTTGCAGATTCCAGTGCAGCGATGGAAACTGTACAAATGTTGGCACAGAGGGTTAAATGAGATTAAGTAACCAAGTTCTGCAGGGATGGTGCTGAAACTAAACACACTGTACTCAAAACTTTTGGGATGATTCGTTGGAGAAGTGATTTAACGTGCAGGTCTGTCCTCTGTGTGTTTGTTGCACAGATGCAGACAGAGGTGTTGCTTCCCTTGGAAAGGTACTGCTGTGATTTATTGCTGCTCCATGTCTGACCAGTCCCGAGAAGGCACTTAGGAAGTTAATGGTACTTTTTATGCACCTGTATATGTCATGTTAGTTTTGAAGACCCTTTAAGCATCTAACTTTCTGGGGAAGCTTACTTTTTCTGTGTCAAGAAAGCTGCTGCAGACTTCTGTTCTAAATCAAACAAACAAAAAACCACCTCCTCACCCTGCTGCTGTTTTTAGACATTTGCCTTTGGCCCGTATGACTTTTTTCACCATTAAGTCCTAACAAAACAGGTTTTTTGTTGGTTGTTAGGCAAGTAAGGCTTAACAGTTGTGAGACTGGAGCTTGTGCCTCTGGGTTCTCTGGGCTTTTCTGAGCTGTCTGATCTGTGTGGAGCAGAAGGTTCTCTCTGTCCCCATGGGCTACTGGAATTGCAGATTTGGGACTGCTTATGTTTGTTGGCTTGTTTGGAGATTGGATATCCAGAGTCCATTATTCTTTACTGGGTTTGGGAGGGTCCCTCAAATAGACCCTTTTCACTTCTCTCTTTTCTCCCCTTCCGCTTCTCCTTCCCTTTTTCCCTTTCCTCCTCCCCTTTCTCCAGTTCCCCCTTCCCTGTCCCTGTCCCGTCCTTTCCAGGAGTGGGTAATAGCTGTGGGGTTTATATGGAGGCATCTCAACTTTGCACATCTTAATCCTGTTTAATACAGAGGCTCTGTGTGAGTGCACTCACCACTGACTGGACCCCACCAGACCTCTCATAGTGTTCCCGATCTGGTGTACTTGCAAAATAGTTCTTCAACTCTTCCAAGTCTGTAAAAGTCACCTGCGTGAGTGGGACAGGCATCGAAAACATGAAGAACTTGAAGCTAAGCTAGAAGCTGTAGCAGCCAGTCCTGCAGAAGGAGGGTGCTCAGGGCAAAGAGCTAATTAGCCGATTTGTGCTCCACCAACTCTCTTGAAAATAAAACTGAGCAAAAATCTTCTTGTCTTCAGAGTTTTTAACTGGAAGTAGTCTCCTTGTATCAGTAATTCTGGAAGCTTTACAGCTAAATTGGTCCTTACTTGCGGTTAGAGCTGTCCTGTTTGTGTAGCCCATTTGTATTAGTAAAATTGTGTTTGGTGCCGAAACCGTGCTTTGCTGAGATGTGCGGGAGAAATGGTACATGAAGCTGGGGTCACTGGGGACAGTCCTGCAGAGGAAGGTGTCCTTCATGGGGGCACAACCCTGAGAAACTCTCATGTAATGAATGTCCTGGATCTGTGCACCAGGGGGCTTACCCCAAACATGGAGGTGCCATGAAAAGTTGAAAAGTCCGTCCTAGTATCTGCAGCTGCTCAGTGATCGGCCTGCCAGCCAGGGTCACACCACTGCCAGCCGGGTCCTAGAAGCTCCTGGCGGAGCCAGACCACGTCCCAGGCTGCTGGGGAAGTCTCTGAGATTGGCTGCAGGATCTTATTCTCTTGATTTCACTGTCTTGCTTTGAACAATTGCCTATTGTGTCTGAAGACAGTTGCTCAGTTCTTCTTCCTAACCATGGCAGGGCTGTAAATTAGGTTGCTAGTTCTTTTTCTTTGCATTGTGGCTGAATCTTAAGTCTGGTGGAAGCTGATAGAGCTGCCTCCTCATTGGGGCTGGGATCCTGCACTCACAGTGCGTCTCTGTTGGGTTTGGGTGCTTGTGGTGTTGTTAATGGGATCATCCTCTCCTTCGCATCCTGCCTTGCTTGGCATCCTCAGCATTGAGTCGTTGTGTGCTTTTAACTTACACTATGCTAGAGTTTGCACATGCTTGTAGGCGTTTTGTGGGTTTTGTGGAATTACAGGATGGTGCTGCTGCAGAGTGCACAGCCAACAAATACAGCATCCCAGGCTCCAATCAGATCAGTGAGCACCAGTTTTGTTCTGTCACGGAGTTTCACAGTGCTTGTATTGCTTTAGCCTAACTTTGCAGGGAAACGGGGTCTTTAAATGTGCTGCGACTACAGGCAGCGTCCTTTGAAGCTGTTTAATAATTGATATTTGTGAGCACAGTCGGAAGCACAATTGTTACCCGAAGCACAGGACATCTCCAGTTAATCAGCGTGTCTTCAGCGAGCCCTGGAAATGCACGTGCAAGGCGGCGATGACGCAGATTAAAATCCCGCTTCCGCACGCAGGTGGAGATGCACGGCCGCAGCTGGGCGGGTTTGCAGAGCCCTCTCTGGTTTCCCAGTGCTGGAGCTGCGAGGGGATGGCTGCTCCTGCTGAAAAGTGGAAATGGCGAGAAGTGTTTGTTTTGATTTAGTTCTTAATCCTCCTGTACTTTTAGTTACAGCTGTTGATACTGTTTCTTCCTTATGTTGTTTGTGCAAAAGTTGTGGTGTGAGTGTTTCCCTGGCTTTCCCCGTCCCATTCTGCCTTGTTACATTGTGTTGTTTGCCTTATAAACATCCCAGGATGATGTTTAAATCCAAATAAACAGAGTTGTCATGGCAATTAAAAGAAAATTGTGGAAGCGCTTCTGTTCTTGTAGAATGCCTCATGTGATGGCACATGTGTAGAAACTTCAACCATGGGCAGAAGAATCACATTTTTTAGAAGAAAGAACAAAATCTGAGTTTCACAAACAGCTCCTACTCATGATGGAGCAAAGTTGTTGCAACTCCTCCTAGTGATCTGTTGTACCTTGAGTCCTGGTGCAGCATGCAGGGCAGGCGCTGAGCCGTCCTGGTCCATTTGTTTCAGTTGGTTATTTGTTTTCTCTCTGGACTGTGCTGCTTGCTGTGTGATTTGTGGTGGGTCACTTCTGGCCTCTGCTCGGTAAATGAGCAAAGAATCGCTGTTCTCTGCTCCTGACAGCACCGTGGCCATCAGCAGCTGACAGATGCTCATGAAGTTAGGTCAGTGGTGCTCCGCTGCCAGATGATTGCAGTTAAAGAAAAATTTATAACTGGATAGAGCATTTTATTTTATTTTATTTTCTTCTTTGTGTATTGATTGATTGAATTTAGCTGAAGCCAGTACATTTTTGGGCAGATGAGAAACAGATTTTTTGTGAGAATTCCTTGTGCGTCTGTTTGGTTTAAGAATGCTTTTAATACTCGGCTCAAAGGAATTTAATCTTTTTTTTCTTCAGAAGATGATCACTTTATAGCATGTTGTGCATTAAAGTTAATACAGGTATTCAGAGTGCAAGAGAGATTTTTCTGTATATGTTTTTAACACAAGAATACCTTACATACCAACAAATGCCATCAGCTCATTCGCTTCCTTCACTCTATTCTCAGATCATTTTGGTTCTTTAATCTTTTACAGACCTATTTCCTTAAATGCAGGACCATAAGTCTATGGTTTATATTACAGTTCCATTTTCTTGAACAAATCTTATCTCAGGGCAGGTACATTAAATATGAGCTGGGCAAATGTGAAGCATAGTAGGTAATTACCGACAACTGTCTTAGTGCAGAGGTTGCAGAAGTAAGGTACATGTGTGTTTTCTTAGAATATATCCTAACATTCGAATGTCAAGCTAGTTGCTGTAAATACTGGAAGGATTTGTGTATGAAGGAAAGAATCACTAAGTACACAGCTAAATTGGGAGAAAATGCAAAATAAAAATGTGTGGCTTTATGCTAGCGGTGTACTTCCACTGGGATGGTCAGGGTCTTAATGCAGAAGTCATTTGCTGAAGTTAGTTGAGTGTTGTGCAAAAGGCCAGGCTAGATAACTGCAGTGCTCTCCTCTAGCCGTAACTGCTCTGAATTGGGTAGCACCAGCCGTGTGCTTCCAGCAGTGTGGAACAAAATGTGGAAAGCCCTTATTTTAAGAGTTTGTGATCCAAACAAGATAGATGCAGAATAAACAGGATGCGCTGGAGAAGTCCAGAGAGGAAATGACTGGGATGTGATTGTTTGTGAAACTGTAGTCTTTGGGAGAGCTCTGTGGATTTATAACCTCTGGGCGTCATGTAAGAAATGAGCTGCGAGTAGGGCTTTGAATGGATGGACTAGTGCGGGGAGGGAGAAATGATGAAAGGCTTTGCATGCGTTGGGACACTTGGGGAATGGAAAAAGACCACAAGGATGGGCCAGTCAGTGTCCTTTCTGGTGGGAGGAGGAAAATGAGTGCAGGATGCTTTAACCATAAATAGGCCTGGCTTGATCTGGGCTTTCATGGCATGGACATTGGGAGATAGTTATCTGCATCCTGTGCTGCATCCCTGGTGGCATTGGTGGCCCTGAGGAGTTTGGCATCCCCTCTGCTCCTCCACTCAACCCAGAATTCTGCACATTCAGAATCTTATCTCTTAGTGAGGAGAAAAGCTGGAAGGGATGACTGTGTGTCCTGGGAATGGCAGTGGGATAGGGACTGGGATTTTTGCTTGAGCATCTGAGGTTGCTTCCACAAACCTCAGCTGCAGCAAGCAGCTCTGGGAATCCCCTTTCAGAACATTTACACTTACTGTTAGGGCTACAAATTAAGGGAAATAGATGGCCTCCTCTAAGTGATTAAATATGCATTATTACAAGGGCTCCTGAGCACAAGCAGTGCACTTAATGCTGGCACTTCTGTCTCCTGCTAGCATGGACAGGCAGCATCTTAGTGAAGGCAGTCATGGGTTTGTGTGCAAGGATCAGACACATGTGCATGGCCAGCTGTGAGCTTAACGGGGATCTTGTTCCTCACTGGGACCTCTGGACAGAATTACCATCCGAATAGTAAAGACCATAACAGTCTGTATTGTTCTGTTTAAAATATCTTTTAAACTGCAGGAATTCCACATGATAGATTCTTTTTTCCATGTGCAGTGAAAGCATTTTAAAGTGAGTTTAAAAAACCTCCATATTAATTTAATTCTATAGATGCATTCTAAGAGTGTATTGAGAGCAGAGAAAGGAGACTTTGGGAGCGTGCCATTCATTGCCTCTTGTAAAATGCCAAAATTTGTTAGCAGACGAGGCTGTTGGATACCTTCTTGACAGTCTGTGGGTTCAGAGCAGTTTCTGCCTTGCGATGCAGGATGTGAGAGTCCTCTGGGTGCTGTTAGTCTTTGAAATTTGCAGAGGGATTGGGTTGCTCTAACTGAAGAGATGAGCAATATCACTCCTGCGCACTGTGGGTGACTTGCAGAGGTGGAAGAAGTTGCAGGGTTCACTGGAAGCAGGTAGGTCCCTGCACTGCTGGATGCCTGGAGATGGGACTTTTCTGATTTTGAGTATCTGGAAAGCACCACGCTCATCCCACATATTTACTTAAATGTGTCATAAGGTTATGGGGCACTGCTCCTGGTGATAATCCGTAAAGGTGTATGTGGGTAGGATTTTTGTTGTTGTCAGAGAAGGCCTTGGCAGTGAAACCACAGCCTGTGGAGTTTACCATAAGAGTGAGGATGTTGGGCCACTTAGCAAATACTCATGAGAAGCCACTCCGAAAAAGTATGTGTGTGTGTGTTTGCACAGACACAGGAGCTTTAGCTAAGTAGCTCCCAGGGGTGATCCGTGCTGTCTGCCTTGTGTCTACAGTAACAGCCTTTAGCTGAGGGATCAAAAATTGTATCATCTGTGCTGTGACTTTTTGGCTTTCCTCCTCTTGCTACATGTTGATGCCACGATAGAGGCCGTATATGCACAGCATTTGTTTGGTTGTTGGCCTGTTACAGAATGGATTAAATTCCAGTATTGATTGTAAGTACTTGATTATTTTCCCAGTTCTTTTTTTACCCACACAAATAAGTGAAGTACTCCACTATTCATGCTTTCCTCCCCCCCTTATTACAATGGAGAATATGACTGTTCAGTGTTTACTGATCGTTAAAGTCCTGTGTTCTAGAAGACCTCATGGCTGCAGGTCTTAACCTGAAATTTTGGATCAGGATCTCATTGCCTTGTTCTGTTGTTCTGCTTTGTATGTGGGGAAACCCATGTTTCCGTGAGACCAGAGGCAAGTATACGCTGCTGTGGGGAATCCTGTTCTCCAGCTGCCAATTGAAGCAAAAGTCAAGGAGTAGGCCAAAGCAAGGCCTAAACTGTCCTTAAACCTAAACTCACCTGGGAGCTGCTGTCTGTGTCATCTCTGGAGGTAGCAGAGGTCTCAAGAGAAAGCATCCCCGCAGCATGGGCCATGGCTCCCTGGGGAGGTGGGGAGAAGGCTGTGGGAGAGTGCGAAGGCCTAGAGGAGGCTGTGGGGTGAGTGAAGAGCTTGTTCATTCTCCAGGGATGTCCTGAGCGAGGTGATGGCATCTGATCTCCTCCAAGGAGGCTGATGATGCCCATCTGTCAGAGCTCTGGGACTCTAGCTCCTCCTTGTATCCTCTGAACCTCATCTGGCCTTGCTTCAGGGCCATGCATGCCAGTGGCTTTCTCAACCAGCATCAGCAGCTGCCCCAACAGCTGGCTGTTGTTGGACAGCATCATGTTTGTCCACGGCAGTGATCTGGTGGAGAGAGTGCTCAGTAAAACAAATGGGTGTACAAATTCCTATAATTTGGTCACCTTGGAGATCTGGGCAAGGGAAAAGCTTTTGTTGCAGGTCCTCTCTTAGGACCCTGAAGCTTTTATTTTTCACCCGCTGGCCTGGTTTTGATCTGTAGTTAAAGGGAGAGCATTCATCTTTTTCAGCAAGGCAAAAGTCCCTTGAAACTGGCCGGATCAATCCGCCTGCTTTTTGCGAGGAAAAACAAAATTCAAATTAGGCTTGTTATCTGCATGGCTTGTATGTGTAGGAGTTGGGTTAATTGCCCTCATTAGCCTCACTTCTTGAAAGAAATGCTCTTGATCTTGCCCTTATGCCATAAATAGAAGTCTGGAACGAGTTTGTGAAAATAAATAACACATTGATAAGGTTCACGCAACGAGTTCTGAGTACCCTGATCCAGCAACATCTGTCACAGTGTCCGTTTCTGCTTTGCCTTGGAGGGACTCTTCACATTATCTTTTGGACTTCAACTGGTAGGAGCTACCACTTAAAAATGCAGTCCGCATGATTAAGAAGTACTGCCGTCTCTGATAATATTCAGTGCAGCTTACACTTGTCAGACACTGGAATCTATTTACTGAATTCTTTTCAGACAAGTCGTTTTTGGCACTTGGTAAAGTTTCCTTCCATGTGTCCTCACTGGCTGAATGCTAATTTACTCAGAAAGGCTCAGCTCCAAATGCATGAGACAGTATTTTCAGTGTTTCCTACTGTCTGGACAGCACAGTGTTCGGAGGCTTCTTTCCTTCTCTCTTCTTTATGCCTTCATTTCCTTAAATGTGTAGTGATGGTAATGTTAACACTGTGTAGTCTCGTTAACTGACGCTGTGTTGTAATGGGAGCATGGATCTCCACTGATAGCCTCTCAATTGGGAAAAAATGGATAAGCTCATTGTATCAATACAGTACCATCAACATGATCAAAGTGCCTTTGACAAATGACATATCTGAATTTTCTATTCCTTTGTGATTCCTCTACCTCTGAGAATATAATAAATTAGCTGATCTCAGCTGAATTGCGTTAAATATTCCCGTTATTTCTAATGTCTGAACCAGTAGCAGAAAGAGGAGAATTGTAAGGAGAAAAGGACAGAAATTAAAGGGTATGCAAGAATAGAGCTTATTAGGTCTGAAGAGGCAGTTCTTTCCATTTTGTCTGACCTTATGTCTAAAAAGAAGTTGTAGAGCTTCTTGAATGGTGTTTGAAATGTGTATTCACTTAGTCCAAGCGTTAGGGTGGGAGTTGTTTCTCCTTTACTTCCTCTTCTTACTGCCATAAGCAGTTCAGATGTCTCTATTGCTCTCAGCTTTGCAGTACCTGATCATTCATGGCAGATTAACAAGATGTAGAAATTAAAACAAGGAAGGGCTTTTGATCTCTTTTACGATCTAGGAAATGTGACACAGTGTTCCCTGCTCCCCTGCCCACGAATGTGCTTCATCTGAGTGAGATCAACGTGAAGACACGCGTGAGCACCAAGATGTGCTTTTATGCTCTGCCAGCACGGAGATGTCCTGTCCCAGCACCCGGCATGTTTTACATTATAACTTGCCTGTGTAGCGTGAATGCAGTCTGTGCTTCCCAAGGCTCCTGAGCTGCTCTGTAGCAAGCACTCGGTGCCAGTGGCATCGTGGTCACATTGGGAGCCTTGGTGCTGATCTCATGCCTGTACCTGCTTTTGTAATTCCTGAACTATGTGTTCTTAGACTGAATTCCCTGCAGGTCTGATTGGGGAGGTGATCTCTGGGTGTGCCGACCAGTTATGCATGAATGCGCAACAGAGTCTGCATGCCAGTGAGCTCTTGTGGCCACTCTTCAATTCCAAAAAAAAAAAAGAAAGAAAGAAAAAAAAGTCGGAGGAGGTGATGCGGTTAGGGCATTTGCTCATGAATAATGGCTTGTGAGGGCATTGTTAAAGCCTGAATCCAAATATGTTGTTTTGTAGTATAAATTTAGCTTTTTTATTAGAGGGAAGCTTAGATGCATCCTATTAATTAGCTGTTGATGTTCCTTTGTTGCATCTGATCTGACTAAAGCCTCCCCAGGTCCTGCTGAAACCTTTGCCAGTAAAGGTTTTCTTGGAGAAGACAAGATCTTCTTTCTCAAGAATTGGGTCTTTTGGATCAGTTAAGAGTGAGTGTGAACCAGACCTTTTGAATTTATTGAACTCCTGCAGAGGTGTCTGTTTCTCACTGGGTGATGTCTTATTTGGGGAACTTGTTACTAAGTCTGTCCTCTGGGTTTGGTAATGCATTGGAGATCCTCCTAGTCAACCAAGTTTGAGTTTGACGAAAACAGTCAATTACGTGGGGAGGCATTGGTTTCACCTGCCTACCACAAATTGCTGGTTGGTGTCCTCCCAGTAAATTACAGCTTGCAGGAGGCAGTGATTCATCTTCACAAGCATAACAAGTGGGAGATCACTTGTTTGCTAAGGCAATATTCAGGCCTGTTTGCACACTTACTATTTTCTTGTAGAAACTCAGGAGCAGATTGACACATGATGTTTCTGCTGAAGCCTCCAAAGCTTTAGAGACGAAAATACTTTTCAGTAGTATTTGCATGGGCACAAACAGGTCATGGGTGCAGTGCCACAATCCTCCTTGCGACACTCCCAGGTTGCTGTTTAGTTGCATCACTTCCCTGGTTTGCTGATGGAGTGGCTCCATGCACCCTGCTGCTGGCACGTGGCTGGGGGTGTGAAAGCACAGCCAGGCGCAGCACTGATGGAGGCCGTCCTGATCCTGCCCTGAGCTCTTCCCTGGATTTGCTGTATGGCCCTGGGCACTCACATTAATCTCATTACAGATTTCTCCGTGGCACAACAGGGATAATAATGCTGGTGACCTATGTGGGGCATGGTGATGTGTCAAGCTTTAGGTAATCCAGTTTAGCATGTAGATAAATAAGGAATGCCAGCCGAGCCCAGTTTGCTGATGAAATACTTGTTTCTTGCTTCTGATGGCTCCATACAGATGCTGCTGAAAGCCCACATACATGTGGGAAGTACACTCATTTCACTTCCCAGTGCATGGACCTGTGAAACCTGGAGCAGCCAGGGCTGACAATCCATCCCTATGGTGGGAGCCATGGCTTGGACTAGTTTTCATGGTGTGCGATGGTTAGGGAGACATCAGGAACCCTACGCGACCGTGGGAGTAAGTGTGGCTGTTGCAAAAATAGCCACAACAAATTGGATTAAACTTCACAGAGAGGAAACTGCTCTTACTCACAGCTGAGTGATGAGCAAAGTGAATCTAGGTCTCTGAATATCATGACGTGATTTATTAGTGATCACTTCCATAACGTTTCTCATCTATAGATCGTAAGTGGCAATTAGTTTGAAGGCGAGAAAGTATTATTCTTATTTTATTGAGGCACAAAGACATCAAATGACCTGCTGCAGGGCATTTCATGAGTCAGTGGTAGGGTTGGGCATAATGCCTGCTTTGAGGAGGATAATTTTTGTACTATTGGTTGGTGTCTGCCGGTGCCAGTTGTGTATGTGATCTGGTTAATAATTGTGAACACGACTTGAAATTTTATGGAGTTGTTCACTGATTGTGGGTCTGAGTGTTGCCAGAACTTGCTGACAGTAGAGGCTAATTCATGCTAATCTGTAGGCTTGGTACAGTTTAATCCAATTCATCTCGAGTAACGTGTTTCTCCTTCTGAACTCCAGTGGCTATTTCTATAGCTTTAGTTAACAAATAGATACCTGCATTTTTTAATGGGAAATACGAAAAACTCTTCAACCCATAACAGCCCTGCAGGTGTCCTAGCTTTTGTGAAAGTAGTCTGCTGCCTTCTTGAAGCACACAGCTTATATTGGAGCTGTTTTTCCTCCTTGTCCAATTAAGCCAGATAATTAAATATCCAGTTTTGGTCATAGCCTGCATTTTTAATCCTGTAACTGAGCTCAGCTTGCCACAGGAAGTTCTCTGCGTTTCTCAGCACAGCGGATCCCTGATAAACATGGCATTAAATCCAGTCCCATGCTGCTTCTCCATATTCATCTGTCTGTGCTTGGCCCAGTACTTTTGTGCTGGGTGTTTTCTATACTAATGGTTGTTTTGTTGAAATGCTGGATGCACTGTGATTATGCTTTTAGCTCAAAGTACAGAAATTTTTTCTTTAAGTGTTAGATTTAGTTACTTGTACTTGATGTTTAGAGTATGAGCACAAAGCATGTTTCGATTGAAGCTGCCTAGACCTAATTTGACAATCAAATAATAAGCTGGAGGTTTCAGATGTGAAATGGCAACATCTCTTCAGCAATACTAATCACTTCCTCGCTTCTGCATTCGTTGCATGCCCTTTGTTTGATAGAAGAAGCTTTTAAATCAGCCCTTGTGTCTTACCTGAGGGGTATTTTGCAGTTTCTGGGTGTAGGTGCCATGGATGACGTGACGAAGAGCTGAACCAAAGAACTTGCACCTCTGAGGAGCTTTCCGCGGTGGTGCTTAATGAATGTGATCCAGCAAGTGGTGTTTGAAGGTGCTGCAAATAATCCTTTGCTTTGAGGGTAAAGAAATTCCAGACACCTCTTCCTATTTTAATGTTTGCCTTAATCCTTCACTTTGGGGGGTAAAGAAATTCCAGACATCTCTTCCCACTTGAATGTTTGCCTTGAAGTCTGTGATAGAAAAACGGGAAAGAGCAAGGACTCCTTTGCCCTTTCCCTCTCCATACCTGAAGCATCTCCTAGCAGACGCTGCCTTTGGAAATAGTTTTAGCTAGCTCTTTGCTATCTTCATTTTCTGTTGAATTTACTGTGTGAGAGGGACGAAGCTGTGCACAAGAGACCAGTTAAAAAAAGATGTGCAAAAAAAAATGCCTAGTACAATGTTTGGATTCCTTTCTAACACTAGAAAACGAAGGCTTGGATTCTCTAGTTCTCAGCTGAGATCTTTGCTGAGGTCAGTCCGAGGCCGTGAACGAACTATGTTGGTAGGATTTTTCCATATCTGTACGGAAGGGACAGTGCTGTCAGGAGAGCACATTTTTGAGCAGTGGTGGTTCTTTGTCTTGCCTTGGGTTGTTGTGGTCGTGTTTCTGTTGTTCCTGAAGCATCTAGAGCCCCCATCTGGTGTTACCGTTCTTCCTGCTGCCAAAACGCTGTGGTAAATGGGGGAATCCTCATTCAAAGCCCATGGGGAACCTGTGTGAGGGCAGGAGCTGCTGACCAGTAACACTAGATCTTTGCATGCCTGGATTATCTCCCTTTCCAACGGGATACAGTGTTCAAGGCCAGGCTGGATGGGGCTTTGAGCAGCCTGGCCTAGTGTCCTTGCTCATAGCAAGGGAGTTGGAACAAGATGATCTCCAAGGTCTCTTCCAACCCAAACCATTCTATGATTCTGTGATTTGTTAGACGGCACACACGGTTTATGCTGGATTCGTACCATACGCAGAAGAACTGGCAGCATATAGAAAACCACTCAGCTCTTTTTTTTTATTTTTTATGTTGACCTGGCAGGAGCTGCAGTCGATGGCCCTTTGCAGTCAGTACAATTAAAATCCCATTTCCTGTGATCTAACACTAAATTTGCTGTCTTGCTAAATTGTACCTTGAAGAACAGAGTTAATTAGGCTGCGAGCAAGCCCATACAGTTGCGATTGGTACGAAGTCAGCTTGGACATTTCATCCTGCTAGCTAGGTGTGTCTGCGATCGCTCCATCATAGTGTTTCCAGCTCCCATTTGCGTCATCAGCAGCCCTTTCGCCACATCGATATGACAATTGCTGTGATGTATGGGGCTTCTGTATGTTTATTAGCTCTCATTGATTACTGTCTGTTCTGAAGACAGATTATTAATTAGCGCAATGGATTGCTAGAGTGGGGGAGTGAGTCCCGTGCGGTGCTAGCATGTCCTGCTACCACATCTGGAAGAGATTCAACGAGGGATGCAGCTGTCAGCCGTGCAGTTAAGAATGAGGTAGGGTCAGCGATACAGAGTCAGCCTTCTTGTCTTGTAAAGGAAGAAAAATGAGGGTTTAGAGCAAGGACAGAAGTACAAATGAAAAAGGAAAACATCTCCCGGTTTTTAGGACTTTCTTCCAAATGGGCAGTGCTGTTAAAGTAATGTTGGCTCCTGTGTTATGTGTATTGGGAGAGCTTTCAAACAACTGCCTCAGTATCTCATGCTGTTTCTTTCCAGATTTTTTTTTTTTTAAAGGAATGCTATCTTCTCCTTCTCCACTTTTTAACTGTTTTCTGTGAGGAAAAACCTCTGTGCAAATCAGTAGCTCAGAAAAAACAGTAGCACTGCCAAACCATAACTGTCAGGGATTGGATGCTGGGGATTATTTTTTGCTTCCCACGTACAGTGATTTCTGAACTTGTGCAAGCTGAGGGTACAGCTTGGTAATACCATGGTCTTCCAACACAGAGAAGCCCTGATGCCTGGTTATACAAGGGTACAGGGGGAAAACACCTGGAAAGCCCTATCTGTATATGTGCTGAAAATGGTGGGGTCCTTGGCACATCCCTGGGACTCTGCCCTGTGCTTCTTCTTAGCAGCTCTGTTCCAGAGGAGAAAACATCTCCACATTTCCTGCAAAAGAAAGGCAGACCTGAAGCATAGCTGGGACTAATGGGATCCTGAGCTGAACTTTGCAGCTTTGCTTTATGCCTGCAGCAGGCTGACCGAAGCTCTGCTCTTCGTGGATGTGCCTGACTGCAGGGTGTGTCATTGATTTGTTCTGGACAGTGGCAGTTTCTCTGACTTCGCTGCAGTTTTCAAAAGAGGGAGGGCTGTGATTTCATTGTTACAAAATGTGTTGACTGCTTCGTCACTGAATATCCTTTTATCCTTTTTTTTTTTTTTTTTTCTGGAGGAGAAGGCTAATCCGTCTTTAATTCAGGCACTGTAACTTTCATGTTCTGATTGTACAGAATTAGAGCTAAAATTTAACTGTTCTAACAGCTGAAATTCCACCATTTTAGCTATACAGGTGCTGTTCATAATATGTCAAAGGCGTAAGAATTTCAGCAAGCCCCTGTAGTTGCTGAACATTTGCTGTTGTGGGTAAAACTGGAAGGAGGAAGAAAAGCCTGATGGAGCCGGAGGATGATCAAAAGTCCAAAAGGTCTCAGAAGCCCTTGTGCCTGGGGTGGTTTAAAAATGGGACAAAGATGTCAAAGTCCCTTTGGTGCTGTCAGATGTGCCATCCCCGGAGTTCAAAGGACTCCAGAGCTGCAGACGAAGAACCTGGGAATGACACGGCTTGGGAGCAGTTTGTAACTACAAATTGTCACTTAATTTCCTTGCTGCTACTCCCATCAAATTAAACTCATGGCCGCTGAGCTAAAAGATGAGGCTGTTTGATTGGATTTTGTGAGCCCTAATCGCTGCTGTGATGTTGCTGCCTGGAGGCAGGGACTTGCGAAGAGATCTTTCCAATAGGAGGATTATAGCTGAGGCGGGAGTGCTGGGTTTAAAGAAAGAAAAGTTTAAAGCTGTCATATAGTGGTTTCCAGTCCGATGAAAAAGCAGAGGATTACAGGGCTTTTGTAGCGGAAAAAAAATAAAATAATAGAACTAGCATTGTTAGAAGACTGACAATGGAAATTTGTTCTCTGGGAAAAACTCTCTTGGAACTCCTGTTATGAAAGGATTGTTCCCCACAAGTGTGGGGTGAGGTGAGCTCTCAGAAGGCATTTCAGGTGGCTCTTGGGGGTGTAGGCCTCTAAAATTTTGCTCCTGAGAGAGTTTTTTCAGCAGAATGGATGGTGGAGCTGCTCTAGGACCAGAGGGGGCAGCTCATGGGAGCCCCAGCAGTGCTGTGAGCGCTCCCACCCTCTGGGACCAGTGACTTTGCACACTTTGTGGGTATTTTTCAGACCCTTTCTGTGCCCCCATGCATTTAACTTTGTGTGTTTTAGGGTGTTAGCCACGTGCCACTCAAATGAGATGGGGAAGCTCCTTCATTTTCTTGCTCCTGTTTTTATGTGATTTACCCAGGATCAGTAGTGCTTGATTTTTTAAAATCAATGATGACAAAATGTCTGACTTGTGCTTTCGTGCTCCTTGGGCTCCCTTTTGACAAGTAGCCCATGTTTGACACAGGGACACTGTGGGGATCAAAGCATGAAGAAATGTCTCCGTTACTTCTCCAGTGCTCCCTGCTGAGGGCTGTTGCATTTAGTCATGGTGACTGCAAAGCATCCTCATGTTGTGATGAAGCTTAATTTCTGTGTGGTGGGATTTTAAAATACCACCTTCGTAAAACCAGCTCCTTCCTGTGCCTCAGGAGATAAGAATTTAAGGATGCCTGTAGAGCATTGTGAACTGGAAGGATAACTGCTGTAAGTATTAGTTGTCACAGAAGGAAATGGTTTTTCACTAATTGGCAGAAATGGCGTTAATGAGATGAGGCTGGGTTGGACTACTTTGTAGCACAGGCCTCGTGGTAACTCCTCAGCATAAACCACACAAGTCCTCGTCTGCTTCAGAGATGCCAGATTCGAAGGTGATGCTCTGCTCAGGTTTTTCAATACTAATTGAGTGTCTAGAGGTTGGTGAACAGCTGTGTAAAGGCTGTGGAAGAGCAATGGGAGGGGCATGGCTTGAGCACCTGAGCTGGCATCTCCAGGAGTTGGCATTTTGGAAGAAGCTGAGTTGCTGGGAGCAGATGTTCATTAGGGTCCTGCCTGGCTGGCAGCCCTATGGACCCCAAAGGTGGTCTGTGGTGTGCTTCGTGAAGGACCCTCTGCATCCTCATGAATTCGTGTGACAGGGGTAGGAGAGCATGTGGAAAGAACTGGGAGACTGCAGGAGCGGTGCAGCCAGCCCTCGCCTGTCCTCTTCAGTGCTGCCCTCAGCAAACCAGGACCCTGGTCTGCTTCAGAAAGCCGCAGGTCTCAACAGACGCAAGGCCAGCAAGGCTCCTCCAGCCAGGGATTTCTGCTGTTAAACCATGTGTATGTTTTTTCTTTGAGTTCTGCTTTTAAAATCGAAAACTTTGGACAGAAACCTTATAGCACGAGTCTGTTTCTCTGCGGACATTAGTCTGCTGAGATACTTGGCAGGAGTGCAGAATATTTGGATGCGTAGTAACTTGATTTTTCATTTTATAAACTCTTATGTAAACACATTGTTTGGATTGCTGGGAGTGGGTTGTTTAACTTTTCTGTCTACAGTTTGAAAAACAACAACGGGGGAAAAAAAAGCAACAAAGGAAAAAAGAGACAAAACACTACTTACTTTTCTGATGTGCCCCTGTAACACTTTCCAAATGTAAAAGCTTCTTAAGATATGGAAAAGCAGCAGTATTATTTATACTGCGTTTATGAAAAGACTGATCAAAGTGGCACAACTTTGCTCAGCTTTATTTAGCATCAGTGACTGTATTAATGTCAGGGTGCTTATTATTTTAGTGAATTCAAAAGTTGTGGACTCTGCAAAGTGTAAAGCTGGCTCAGGCTCTGGTGCATGCTCAATTTATATCGCATTATGTGCCATGCTGTCGCAACTCGCTTTGTGCTCTGGTGGCTGCACTTCGCGTGCCACTTGAAAAATCTACTTTTTGCTTGGGGATTGAGTCCTCTTTTTAATTTTTATTCTTTTTCCCTTTTTTCCCCCCTTGCTGAAGGTTGCTGTGAGTTGGACACATTTGACCTTGGTTCCTGAGTTTTGCTCTGCAGGGCTGTGCTGGTTTTGGCGTTCAGCTGAGCAGCCAACACTCCCTGCACACAGGTGGAAGGGGGTTAGATGGCATTCGTGTGCCCTGACTCATCGTGCCCAGCTGCTACGGTCAGGCAGTTTTCTTGGCCACTAGCCACACTGTGAAAAGGCCAAGCAAAAACAGACCCACGAGAAGCCCAAACAGATGAGGTGAAGGTAATTTCTGCTGGTTCCCATACAGACATGGTACCTTATACTGAAACTTTTTTGTGTCATGTGCTCATAGAGGATGAGGATGGTGAGAGCAGCGGGCGGTAAATGTGCAGGAATGGGTAACTGAAAGGGTTAATACTAGAAGAGTAATATGCCAACGAACTGCATGGCTTGTTAAAGCCTGACTTTAAGGGGTTGATCAGATCAGATCCCAAAGCAGAAACCTCTCTAAAAAGCTTTACATGGGGTTTTATGGGTGCTATTGTCTCTCCTTCTGTATACATGGTAGGGCAGTGGCTTTGTTTTGTCCTGTGAGCAGCACTATGAATGGAAACTGGCAGCACAGCCCCGCTCTGAATATCGCTGGCGTGGGACAGCAGCCTTTTGACATGGCATAGTTTAGCGCTTTGTTTTTGGGATTTCTCCCTTTGTGACTGTTGGTCACGTTGGTGGTCAAATCTGTGCTGCTTTTAGAGCAGACAAAAGCAACTCTTGTTCGTTAGGCATGTTTGAAATAGTTTTTTCCCACGTTCTCTGGGTTGGAGAGGTTGGTTGCAGTTTCCCCTTCTCCGGATGGCCATGTTTCTCACTTTATGAATCAGGTGCCATTTTTGTACCTTCGTTGGGTTACCAGGGAGGGTCTCTTTTTTTTTTTTTTTTTTCCNCTTCCCCTCCTCCCTTTAACTGTCTTTTGCCTGGCTGTAATTTGACCTTAGCACCTGCTTGGAAGTAAAGATGATGTGTGAGCCTGAAAATAAGCAGCGATTGATTCTTTCCGAGACTGCTTTTTTCTCCAGAACATTTCAGTAAATGAGGGGAAACTCAGATCTGCTTGCTTCCCTCGATCTTTCAGCCCCAAACCCCCCTAAGGCCTGTCCAGCAGCCTTTACCAGCTAGCCTGGTGTCATTGCCTTGGCTGTGCTATTTGTATTCCAGTAGCGATGGTGTCACTGCAGTTTTTAATTTGCTGAACAGACTTCAAGGAAGTGTGCCATGCTCGGTGCATGCTCACTGTCTTTCACACTCAGCTAAATCCCAATTAGCATGGGGTAATGAGAAGCTGGTTTGGATGAGGCTTAAAGCTGGGTGTCAGAACATATGTAACCCAGGTGGTAAGAGCACAGTTTGTGTTTTCGTGCCTTCCCCATTGCAAACACTGGTGTGTGAGGCATAGGGCAGCACCAGACGAGATGGGCTCCTGCCTGCAGTGCTTGGTGCTGGTTGCTTTGCAGAGCTCTCCGCCTGCTGGTGATGGCTTTGGTGGGCAGAGCCTGGTCGGTCCACAGCCTACCGTGGTCAAATCTTCTGGAGTTGGCCATATCTTGTGGTTGCTGAAGAGCTGCTTGTTTTCCAGACACTTGAAAGGTTTGAGCAGATTATTTACAGTAGCACTTCTTGCAGCCAGGGGTTTCCCCATTGCAGGGGCAGAGTTGATTGGGACCCCAGAGGGGTGGGAGATGTGGTGTAGGGTGGAGCACATCCAGAAGCTGGGCTTGGCCTAGGTAACTGCAGCTGTGGCTCTAGTTTTCTGTCTGTATCCTCCTTGCACTGCTGCGGTGTGAGAGATTAATTCCCTGTCAATGCTGTGAAGTCATGATTCAGATTAATTTACTCCAGGGTATTTCACTTTGAACTCATTAAGTGCTCTCTCTTAGGCGTATTGTTGACCAGCAGGGAGACAGCTCTGTGATGTGAGCGCCAAGGATGCATTAGTGGATACTGAGCAGTGCGTAACGGGGCGATGGGAGGAGCAAGGATGTCCTTCCCAGCTCCCAACTTCCACTGAGTTCCCACCACAGGCTCTGCTGCTCGCCTGGGGATGGAATGCAGCATCAGGCACGAGTCCTGCAGTGGCTGAGCTATCCTCACTGATGCAGAGAAAGTGTTGAGCTGTAGCCATCGCTGCTGTAGGTTGAGGACCTCCTTCTTGAATCCTTTCTGGCTGGGTCAGTAAATGTACTAAGGAAATTAGTAAATTGAGTAAATTATTAAGTCAGTAAATCTAATAGGGATTCAGGGTCTGCCCTCCCTTCGCTGAGTTTGAGTAATGATGATTATGTATGTGTTTAAACTGCCAAGTTAGGACTTGTATCCAGACTGCTGCTTCAGGCCTCATGTCCTGGCTTTTAGCTTCTGGTCCAGATCCAATACATTAGAATTAATGTATGTATATTGGCGAGGCTAAATAGACCTTAAAATATGGTGTATGTTAGTGAGATGCTGGTGTGTTCTGTTAACAGCTCTGTTTCATACATATTTCTAGAGCTCTCTGTTTTGAGATAAAATGTAATAAACTGGAGGAGGTAACAAGCTTTTGTGTGCAGCAAATGGCTTTTGTGACCTATTTTCAGACAGAGCTGGAAGTTTATGCTGGGGGCTACTGAGCAGTGCTGCAGGCCCCATCGCTGCCATCCTGTCCAAAGAACTGGCTTAGTCAGAAGGGTACAGAGGGAGAAGAAGAAGAATATATTAGCTAAGTTTAAACATGAAACTGCAGTGACACAAAATAGGTGAATAATTTTGGTGCAATAGCTGTTTTCTTTATAGGGATTTGACTATTAGGTAAGTCAGCCCACTGTTGCTTTGCTGAAAGCAGGTTTCTCTAGGTGGTAATTTCATCCTGAATCCCTCCAGGGTCTGCCTTTTTTTTTTTTTTTNGATTGTGAAAGTAATCCCTCTTGCAAACTGAAGTTTGCCTGTGGCGACTCTTCTATGGCATCGACTCTGAGCATTGTCCAACACTAATTAAATCAAAGAGTATTGATCAAATAGCTGGCTTCCTGCTTTGGCTTTGTGTTCTCACTTGAGCAAGGAGTTGCTGCTCTTCACTGTTGTCCGCTTATGTATTTAGGAGAAGCAGAGGAGGAAGGAGGAACTTCTGCACCTCTCTTCCCTTGCAAATAATGTGAAAATGTTGGTGAGAACTGGGACCGTGTAGGGAAAAAAGATTGGAGAGGAAGAGTAACCTCTAACGTGGGAAGATATGTCAGGATTTTCAAGGGGCAGGAACATCTGGAGAGCTGACAACATCCTTCTCTGCTGTTTGCCAATACATTTCTATAGGGCCGCTGCCAAAAACTTCCCCAAAGTTAGGGGCTGTAGTCAGAGTGACTACAAGGAGGTCTTTGTGAGGGTAGTGCTGCCTCTCTGTCCCCTCTTGCCTTCTGGTAGCACGGGCAGCTTAGGCCAGCTCTGTTTTTGGGAACATATAATATCTTCATGGAAAATGTCATTACTGAATTAACAGGGTGATTCTGCTTGATTAAATGAAACGTGAGATTGCAAACAACACAATGAACAACACAAACAACAGCGAACCTGGTATGGATCCAGTCCCACTGAGGTGATAAAAGGCTTTGGGTTCTGCTGCATGTCACATAGACTGTGTATGCATATAAAGGATAGCTGCAAAATCCAGTAAGATGCAACAGGTTTAAACTTAATCAACCTTTTGCAGGTTGATAACCATTTTGTAGGATTTTTAGCTATCCTGTAACTTTTATTAGTGTCTGTATCACTCGCCTGTATTGAATACCAACTGTTACATCCTCTAGCATCTTGAATTTAATGGCTTCTCTGTTAAGCATCCCTAGACCCCCGACTTTGCACCCATACTGATAGTAGCCAAAACCAGGCCCCCAGCACTTCTCAGAATTGGTTTCATTAATGGTATGTATTATTTGCTTTTAATATATATTACATATGTGTGGGCGCTGTAGCATCTCAGTCATGTTTATGACCTCATCCCTGTCTAATGCATAAAACATATGGTACTTGCATGGCATCCATATGAATAACATTTATGCATATATATCTGTGTGTGTGTATGCTTCTATATTTGATCCATGTGAGAGCAAATATCCTAGCCAAAAAAAAAAAGTTCATGGGAGAATAACTACCACCATATTTCAGAGTAGAGGCTGTAGCTGGCTAATTTTAAGGTGTTGCGCTTCAGCATCAAGAAAGTACCAAATAAAAATGAGAGGGTCAGCAGGCACACAGAATGTGGTTTTGGGATCTTCTGTTTTTTTTTTTTTACTACTTTTGTCCCAATACATAATGGGAGGGTCAGCATCATCATGGAAATGGTACGGACTGGTAATTAAGATGGTTGTGGGTCTTCTGTTTCTGGGGTGAGTGTAGCTGCTGAAGTGTTTGTTGTTGTAGTGCTCAGTGGCGATTTGTTCAGATTATCTGCTGTGCACGCAACTTCCATGAGCATGGCAAAAGGAGACAGTGCATTGAGATGCTTCTCACTGGCTGAAATGCCAGCAAGTAGATCCACCAGTTGGCTCTGTCTTGAAACACCAGAGCCTCTAGGTAGGATTTTTTGAGGAGGGGGGGAGAATTTCTGTCTGTAACAAAGTTACTGCTGTGATGAATTGCTTTAGTCTTGGTTTTACTTTTTTTTAAAGTCTCTTCACTGCAGAAGGTTGGTGTTTAGCTGGTGAGGAGTGTGGAAACTGGATGTCCCTAGGGCAGTTATTGCTGGGTGTGGGGTCCAGTGGACCCTGTCCTGGACAGCCTTGTGCCCCAGAGAATGGCAGCGCGTGTCCAAAAAAGGCCAAGCTCTCCTCTTGGCAGGGCTTCCCTAAGGGCTGCAAAGGAGCCAGTGTGGCTCGGAGCCATTGCCACCCTCCAGAATGGAAATCCTGAGCTTTTGAGGCAGGTGGCAAAGTGCCTCTGGCTTTTGGGGGAGAGGGAGAAGTGCAGAGACCTTGCTGCTGGAGTTTTTGGGTCTTGGTGGACTGGGACAGCCTTAGGACCGCTCTAGGATATGGTGGGTGGCAGTGGCTGTTTTGGGAAGGTTGAAAATAGCACTGCGTTAAAGTGCCTCTGGCAGAGTTGCTTGGCATATGCACTTACAGCTGATGGTTCTCTGGCATCGCAAGTGGGCTAACGCCCATCTGCACTGCATGAGGAGCAGAAATGTCCCGCAGCAGAGATGTGGTCCAGCTTGTCCAACAAAGAAATTGTTGTCACTAAACAAAAGGCTTTCTTAAGGAATATATATATTCTCAGACTCTGAATTTATGCTTCTCTATGTGGGTTGAGTCATTGCGCTGGTTTTTAATAGAGCCCCTCTGGATTTATGTGGCTGCTGCTCAGATTAACTCTGATCCAGCGCGTGAAATAAGATGCGGCGGTTGCTGTGCTCTGCTGCTGTCCTGCTACTTGCAGGCAGTTGGTTTGAGTCTGCTTCTGGCTTTTCTGTGCAGATAGTAGTTAAAAAATAAGTGACATAGCATCCTCGTTTCTTGTTACACCGACAGCATGTACGTGTTGCTACTTGTTATTTTTAAGCAGACATCCAATACCTGCAATCTTGTTGGTTTAATTGAATTCTGCCTTACGTGAGAACATGCTGACAAGTCCAATCAATAGCTTCAGTGAAAGTTTAGCAAGAGGAGGGAAAGGAAATTAGGTATATGGCATGTTATAAGCTAGTAGTGGAGTAGTCGTGATGATGTGTAATGGAAGTTTTTAGTTCCCCCCCTTTGCTGGGACATGCGTGTTGTTTTCCCTGCAGCTGCTGCCAGATCCTGTCCTGAAATTCAGAACCATGGTTTGCAACACCTTTGGGGCAGGAGGTGGTGATTCCCTGCTGGAGGGAGCTCCCGGGGTGGGGCTGGCTCCGTGGGTGCTGCAGAGGAGAGGAATCTGGGCTGGAGGGTGCGAGCAGGCACGGAGTGCTCGGATGCAGACCTGCTCTTTGCTGTAAGTAAACCTGTAAAGCTGCAGCGGGACCAGACGAATGGAAGTTGAAAGGGGAACGGAAATTTCTTTTCCTGTGATGCTGTTGCCTTTGATTTTTTTTTTTTTTTTTAAGTAGCAAATGCTTATCTGCCAGATAAACCTGCTCTGTAAGAAGCAGGGGTGGGCAGAAACTCTTGGAATTAGAATCTGTGAGGCTTGCAGCCTGAGTCTCTGGGCTTTGCGTATCTTGCGGGGTTGGTAAACTTTGGTTTGCTTGAGAGCTTATCTGCATCTAGGAGGGAGGGTTTGCCTCTGGCTAGCGTGCCTTTTGCATTCATTTAAAAAAACCTCCTGTCCTGTAAACAGTGGTCTGGAACAGCTGCATGAATCTTTTGTAGCACAATTATTTTTTAACTTCTTTATTTTTTTTTACTTTAGCTTCTGATTTTGTTTTCAGCATCTTCCATCCTCTCGTGCTCACTCTTACTCTGTTGAATATTCAAACTCTCGATCTGCTCATAGGCAAAAATGATTATTGCTTTGAACTTACAAATAAAGTAAGTGAATTCCCACATTCACTGTGAGAAAGGAAAACAGTCTGAAATATAATTTGGAGCCTATAGGAAAATGCATCTGATGAACAGTTTGTGCTAGTTCTATAGCTTTGGTACCAAGGCACCAGCTCCCTTATCATCAGGAGTATTGCATGTAAGCTCTGTATTTTAATAGTAACTCAGTGTGGCTAATTAGTTTGCAGACTCTTTGAAGAAGCCGATGTACTGACTAAATAAGCTCTTATTTTTCAAAGCAACTAAAGGCACTCTTAATTTGCAGAGCAGATAGTTGTAAAACTGCCTTTGGTTTGCATGCGAGGAGCCCACATGAAACCTGCTGATAGATGCTCTACTTGCAGTCAAGTTTACTCCAGCACTGCCTGCTAGGGCTGGTGCTCGAGGGAGGTGTCTGGGTCTTTGGCACAGTAGCGCAGCATAAATTTGTGCCACTGGGCTCAATGTGTCTGGGAGGAGAGTGTCGTGTAATGAATGCTCTTGCCCCGCTGCAGTTGATGGCAGTTTTATCCACCTCCTCGCTGTTTGCAGGCGGGTTCAGTCCAATAATGAAGAGGAGCTCTGAGTTTCTAACCAGATGACATGGCTAATCCTGGGGCATGCATAAATAGACCGTAATTATTAGGAGATTTGTGGCTTTGAAAGTTCCGATTCCCTTCGTGCACTTTGTTAACGGCAAGGATTTGTGGTGAGTGAATAATAGATGACAATCATCAAAAGGTTTACAGGGGATTTCTTGTGACGTGGTGCTGGTCTGCCTCATGCCAGAGCTGAAGAAATAACTGAGGAGTCCTAGAAAAAAATGAAAAAATTGCAGCCCAGTGGGCCTCATCAGCAAATATGTGCTCATAGCCCTGAGGCGGGCAGGAGGGGCAGGGAAGCTTGCTTCCATTGCCTCACAGTGCAGAGGGCTGGTGCTGCAGCTCCTGGCTTCAGGGCACTGCTCTTGGCCTGAGCTGCTCCTGGAGGTGTTGCTGTGACCCAGCCAAAAGGCCCCAGTTTTGGAGGGGTGCTTGTGTCTTTGTAGCTGGCAGCATGCTTACAGCAGGCTGGGAGATCTGTGTTAATGCAGCAGCTTCACCGTGCTGGTTGACAAATTGAAATCATCTGCAAGCAGTAAACCATTGGCCCTCCGAGGAGGGCATGTCTCCGTCTTGTGTTGCAAAACCGAGTGAAAGTTAGGAAATGTTTATGGCTGCTACCATGTGCGCTCATTAATTCTTCTCTCTTCTGGCCTTGTCCAACTTGCTGCGGTGAAAACAGAGCAAGGGTGTAATTAGAAGCTGATTTTTAATGCAAGCATCCAAGGGAAGAGGCAGGCGTACTACGGACAGGCACACGTACATCTGGCATTGCCCAGCTACTGCCTTTGCAAGCACTTTTGCTGCAAACTCCTGGCTGTTGTTCCTATGTTGACTTGGGTATGGGGGCCGGGGGTGACACCCTGGGCTTTGGGCAATTTGATCAGCCAGAGTTGGTGTCAGCCTCAGCATCTTCCGGAGCCAGGCTGTGTGCAGCGGGAGTGGGGAGTTGAGTTCATTGTGCAAAAATATCCACAGCCAGGGAGCTCTGATGTGGAGCAGTTGTGCTCATGGGGGACTGCAAACAGAAGGAGTGTGAGCATGGTTTGCTTGCTTCAAAGAGGGCTAGTCTCCTGGCCAGTTGTCAGGAATACCAAAGCTGTATCTGGCAGTGGGAGAGGAAGGGCTTGGTGTCACTGGGGGAAGATGCTGGATGCAGGAGATGCCCAGTGGCGGTGGGCTTGGATCTGATGCAGCATGGAGGAGAAGCATGGCTCAGCAGAGACCTAAGCCATTGATCCCCGGGATTTCCTGTGTGCCCAGCCTGTTGTTGTGGCTGAGAACAAAGTAGCGATGTTAAAGAGCTAAACAAACTAGCTGTCCCTGCAGGCCATGTTCCTCAAAAGGCAAAAATGTCCTTTGGGAGAGCGGCTACAAATTAGGTGATATGAGCTCATGGGCTGGGGAGAGTGCCCTTGGTCTGTGGGTGCGTGTGAGTTCAGGCTCTTTTTTTCCCTTTTTAAAGTTTTTTAGTGTTCCGTCAGACTTTTCCTCTGCAGTGTCAGAGGGCTGGGGCTTCCTTTTTCTGGTTTTAGTGGGGAGTTTCTCACTTCAACTACGTCTTTAGTGAGCTTTGTGGCCAGACCAGGAGATGTGAGGATGCTGAATGCCAGGCACGGGTCCCTCTTGGTAAGGAGACAGCAGCTGATGAAGCAACTACTTTAAGTATTATGGCAATACTGGAAAACACCAAAAACAGAATGGTCTTTTGGAAACGAATGGCACTTGTTGCCAGATTTCAGCCCTGGAAGTCGATAAGAGCCATGAATTTGTTCCTTCCCTATCTGCCCCAGCCAGGATGGGGCTGTTTGGAGCCTGGCATCTCCCCCTGTTCACAGACCTCTTCTCAGGAGCTCAAGTGAGGTTGTGGAAGTGTTGGAAATAAGGCTCTTCTGCCCCAGCATCCCACTTCCTGCTGTAAAATAGACTTGATTAAATTTTCTGGCTCTCCCTTTCATTGCTCATAGACATCCAAAACCTTCGCTTCTCAGTGGAAAGAGGTGCTTTGGGAATTACAGCTAATGTTGAAACCTAAAGAATGTGATTTGCCAAAACACTGTTGCAGATTTATTTTTTTTTCATTTTAAAATATCATTGCAAAACTTTCCTGCTGGCATAAAAGCTCATTGAGTGGGATGTGTGTTTTTTCTTCTCCCTTTGGGGCATTTGTGGTGATTTCTGCATAGGGAAGAATGGGAAGCTTAACTCCAAAGGAGCGACCTCGCTGCACTGGAATAGCCTGAGCATGACTGGGGATGGGGGTGAGGGGCTCCCCATATTTCCACAACCTTGGGCCAGGATCTTGTGCACAGCAGATTCTGAGTACAAACCATTTGTCTCATGTTAAATCTACTGCCAGCCGTCACTGCTGCCCACTGAGAGTGCAAGTCAGGAGCTGTATAGGAGATTTGCAGAGAGGAAGAGGGAAGATGAGAGCCAGGTACTTAGAAAGACATGGAACACAGTTGTTTTGGAGGGGATGTGGTCCTAAAATAGCATGGAAAGAAGTGGAGAGCCCCAGAAATAGGGTGGCACAGCGTAGACTACAGCAGCAAGATTTGGGCACTCAGGGTGAGGTGGGAGAAGCACCGTGGTCGGTGCATGCTTTGTGCATGGTCTGTGCATGGGTCACATGTGGGAGGGTTTTGACCTCTTCTTTGTTTATTCATGTGAGGCATGTGTGCTTTTCAGTCTGGTGATTTCATGTTTTGCAAACGTGAGCTTGCTTGGGCTTCCTGATCTGAAGTGAGTCTTCCACCTCGAGAGGAACGTGGCAGAAAAGGAAAGTTGCAGCCACGTAAGAAGGAGTTTGCAGACCAATGAGACTTCATAAAAATTGGTCTGAAATAAAGCAAAATCTTTACTTTGATGTATTATCTCACATTCAAAGTCAAAATTTCAGTGCCTCTTCGTTAACATTCCTGAGATTTGTTTTCTAATTCAGAAGTACTGTTTTTTAAAAAAAAAAAAAAACAGCTGAACATCTGAACTAATGATAGAAAACTGTGTCTCTGCCATTAGCAGTAGTAGTGAAAACACTTTGAGTGCTGCTCTGTGAGTTACTGCAACTACTGCAAAAAATGAACAGGAGTTTATTTATATTCCATTGTGTGTGCTCTGCAAATGAGCCTTTCCTGATCAGGTCCTTGTGCTTCTCCTGGAGCAGAAAATCGTGCTTGGGCCTAATTAGATGGTAGCCCTGGTCTTTGCAAACTTCCCTGAGATAGCGCATTGGAAAATACTTCTGTAGTGGTTACAGGGCTGGAGCAATTACTGAGTGTCTGTGTTAGGCAACAGTGTAACCCAGAAGCTTCAGGAGGAAACTGTTGTGCTAGAGCTGACCTCCAAGCTGTGGTTGTTTCAGAGGTTACATAGGCCTGGCTCATGTGTGGTCCATGGCCAGAACTCTGTTGGGCGTCAGCACGTAGCACAGCAGCTGGAGAGCGTGGAGTGTGCTCCTGGCACACATCTGCCCTGGAATTCACAGGAGAAGAACCAGGTTGGAACTCAAGGACTGCCTGGCTGTGTGAACCAGAGCACGGAAACAGGGAGCATGAGATTTGCTCCGAATTGTGACCTTGGTACGTTTGGAAGTGCTGTGGTAGAGAAACCCTGCTGATGGCAGCCCTTGGTCGTGGGGGTGTTGGAAGGGTTGGGGCTAGCAGGCTCCCTGCAGGCTGAGCATCTCTCTTCCTCTGCAGTTTTTGGCCATGTTTCCCCTCTGTCCATCCCACAGTGACAAAGCTGTGGAATCGCTACCCTGTGCCTTGCTACAGTCTGGCAAAGCATTGCTTGAGGAGAACAGGCAAACCCAAGTAACGTGTTTCCAAAATATGTTTTGGAAAATGCATTTGGTGAAAACTGATTAAGAAGGCTTCTCTGTTGACAGCAGTTGTGTTTGGATACGAGTTTAGGGGGATAACTGCATTCAGTCACCCCTGCATTGCAGCATGTGACGTGAAGCAACCAAGAGTGTCTGGCCCTGCCCTGCCCTCCCACAGAGGGCACATCCACCTCTGGGCTACAACAGCTTTAATGTGTGTGAGCAAGGCCATGTGTCCAGCTAAAGAGCAGTGAACGAATGGGAGCATTCAGTGCCACCATGGGTGGACTGGATGGGGCCACCGCTGTCTGTAGGCTCTGCCGCCAAAGAAGGAGCCAATAGAATTTGTCAGCTTAATCCTCCTTATTCTGTCTCAGGGACCCCAACCCAAGAAGCACTGTGTGCTTCTGTCTCCTGGGACTTCTAGGTGCAGTTGTGGGAGTTGCATCTTCAGTAGGATCAGCTCCTTCGTAAAACTTCAGTGTGAAAATCGCTGCAGTCTGAATGCAGCATCACTCCTCTTTTCTGCTAGCAGAGCCAATAGACCAGCGGATCCCTGAGGTTTTGTGCTGTTCACTGGGGGAGGTGGCTGCCATTACACAATTTGTTAGGTTCGGGATGTCTCTCCGAGCTCAGGGCTGCTTCTAGGTGTTGCACAGCTCCTTGAGTTGTCAACCTCAGATGTTTGTTACAGGGAGGGGAGGAGGCTCGGCGTGGCCGTTTGTGTCCTTCCTCTGAGTGCTGGGTTCTGAGGTCCCTGTCCTCATCACTGTCTGAAAGCCCTGGCCATGCTGCTGAAGGACATGGGGCAAAAACAGATTTTTGCACTGTGCCAGGATAACTGCAACAATCTAATCTCTCTCCTTTCCACACCTGCGGTGAGGATGCGATTTAGCTGTCTGCAGGAGAAACGCCTGGCCTTTTAATTTTAGAAACCGAAGGTATGGGGCTGCTCAGCTGAGCAAGCCAGAACCTCTCCCTGCAGCCGTGCCAGCAGTGCTGGTGGGAGTGGAAGCTGGGCCCCGCCAGCCGCTTGCTTTCCTGTCCCTGTGTGCTGCTGGGAGCCCGATCAGAGCACCAGGCCAGGGTAAAGCTCCCCAAGTCAAGGTCTGAGTTTTTTGGGTGTTTGCTTTTGGCTGCGTTAATTGAAAACTGGATCACTTGCCTCGCAGGGTTCATTTGTGCGGCTGCCCAAGGGTTGTGCTGGCAGCTGAGCAGGATGTGGGGTGGGAGCAGAGCTGCGGTGTTTGGTGTCGGCTGATGGCAGGTTTAAGGTGTTTGTGAAACTGCGATGCCACAGCTTCGCCGCCCTACACCTTGCAGCACTTCTGTGGGTGAGACGTGCTGCTGGCCCTGTTTTCTTTAGTGGGAAGGCTCGCCTGGGGTGCTGCAAGGGGTCTGCAGAGCAGCAGCAGGGGAAGAGGAGTTCAGTTCTCCCAAATTCAAAGCCACAACATTGCGTGGATACCAGGCAGCGTGAGGTGTCTTGCCAGCCTTTAGTCATGGTTCTATGTCACAAGGCTGAGCTCCATCTCATCCTTCAACAAAAGCCACAGGTAGGCAGCGAGTCCACAAAATCACAACAGTGATCCCCTGCTCCCTGTTGCTGCTTCTCAGAGCTGGGGTGAGCCTGGCAGAGGGGTCCTGCTGGCTGCTGCCTGCCTTGCACAGGGGCTCCTGCAGACTTCAGCTCTGGAGTCCCTATTGGTCTTAAATTCTCACTGCTTTGGCTTCTCTGCTGAGCATTGAAGAACAGACCTTGCCCCGTTTGTTCCCTGATATGCTGCCTCTCTGCCTTTCGGTGTTGTGTGGTACGGCCTGATAGCAGCCAGCCTGGGAGCAGCTCAAATTGCTCCACGGTGAGCGTGAGGATGGCGTGATGCTCGAGGCTGCTGGCAGTCTTAATCCAAAGGAAGGATTGGGTCTAATCAGCGCCCAGCATGCTTGTACCGGCTTAGGAAAGGCCACAGAAAAATACCTTGGAGTTTAACTTCCAGTTTCCTTTTTCCTTAGAGGTTTCAGTAGGTATAGTTGCATTCCTTGCTATAAATTTAATGGTGAAAAGTATGCCATGGACAAAATAAAAAGAACTCGGTTCATTTTTTTTTTTTTTTTCCCTTCCCGAACAACACATTAGAAACACTAATTAAAAAACAGCGTACCTTAGGGAGCTGCAGCCAGCGTGAGGCTCAGGGTGGTGCTGCTCATCCCTGGCCATAAGCCGAGGGCTGGGAGCCCTGCTCCGAACCCAGGGCTGCCTGAACGCCCTCCTGGATGTTTGTACATCTCTCAGTCCTGTGAGTGATGTTTCCCATACTGTTTCTGCCTTTCTCCCTGGTTATTAAGGCAGGCAGAGATCACTGCATCCCCTGTGTGTGCCATCACCCGCAGAGCCTGGGACAGGATGGGGCTTGTTGGTGGTGAGGCGCTAGGTTGAGAGCTGCCTGGCTCTTTCTTGGTGCAAGAACATGATAAAATAGCAGCCAGCTTTACCAACGCTGTTAGTTCCTACTGAGGTGAGTTGTGGCTGGAGAGCAGCATCCTCCAGGGAGGCAGATGGTGGCAGCCTCTATGGGAGGTGCCCCAGCCCCCTGGTGAGATGTCCTGCAAGCTCAGCCGCAGCCTGGGCTTTTGGAGTCATCTTCACTGACTGTGTGCATTAATGCAGGCTTGAGCCCTGCCCAAAGAAGTGCAAATCTTTTAAAAGTGCCCCCTGGTGTTTGCCAAAATCTGCCCACAACATTGTGGGTTTTCTCCCATGGTGACGGCAGCAAGTGAGGGTTTCACCTGGAGCATTTGATCAGTCACTGTCTGTTAGTCATTGATTTGCCCTGACTTACCTGAAAAGCAAGTTAGCTCAGTTGCCAGTGCCGTGGAGAGATGATTTGTTAATTTTAGCTTTTAAATCTCACTTGGGGCTTGAGGCTTCACTTCTGCAAGGATCCACTCTGCCCTTCATCCTTCCAGCCTGGAGGAGATCGAGTTTCAAGACATTCCACCACGCCAAAGTCTTCCAGAGGAGAGCATAAAAACTAGTGGTCTGTCTGCCCTGCTCAGGACGCTGCAGGTCTGTGGCAGAGCTCCGAGAGCAGCCTGAAATTCCTCCTCCGCACCCTGGTGAGCTGCGCCGCGGGCTGTGGGATGTCCATGTGTGTCATTTCCACTCTGTTTTCTGATCTATCGGGATGAAAGGTTGTGTAGAAATGCTAAATAGTATTATTAGTGTAAAATAAACATACTTCTTCAGTATTTCTGATCTCAAAGTGGATCCAGATGTTTTCTTACAGCTGCCAGGCCTGCTTTGGTTTCTGTATAGTTCAGTGCAACCGTCTATGTTTGTTCAAGAGAGATGGGATGTGACGGACTTCCTTGCGGTGTGCCCTTGTCAAGTCTGTATACCTCTGTATTTGCACGCTCCTATGTATGAAAATATAAAAGTGGCTGAGCTTACCCTAAAGCACCATTTCTGAGTCTGATGCTTCACACGCATACCAAGGAACTTGGAATGTGCTCAGCTAGCTTATCAGTTTGTGCAACTGCAGCATAGGGCAGAGGTGGGATTTGGCTGTGTGGCTCGAAATAGCCTCCGAAGGAAGCAGCCATCTCTCAGCATCTCAGGTGGAAGAGGAGCAGTGAGTGCCCCTTGATACCAGCCACCAACTGCATTTTCTAACCTGTGGTTGAGCTTTGCCAGAGGGAACTTTACAGCGCTGTTTAAAGTGCAGAATGATTTTTCCCTAGTTTTGAAGATTATTAAGATTTTCATGGTTTCTCTCCTGCAGAGAAGAGCAAATCTGCCCTGCTGCTTCAGGGCAGCCTTTTATACAGGCTGAGGTTTTAGCAGAGCTGGGGCTAGGGCGGGATGAAAGTAGCAGAAGCAGCCATTCCTTCTGAGCATGTCAATGGGAAATATTTCCAAATTGACTCTTTGGTGATGTTTTAGACCTTGCCTGGGGAGATGACACCGCAGCAGAAATACCGAGGTTCAGTGCATGTTGCCCCTTCCAGGGCCTATCGCTCCCATGGTTGGGTTGGTTTTGTGGTCTTCAATATTGTCCTGTCTCACTGGGATTGGGCTTCCCTGAGCTTTTAATATATACACACACACACATACATATACATATATATACACACACGTGTATATACATATATATGGGGCATGGAGCCTTTCTTTGCCTCGCCCCGCAGAGCTGTAGCATTCCCACCCTACACACTGAGTTATCTCACGGGACTGGAGACTTCCTTCATGTGTGAGGCTGGGATGTGATGTGGGTTTCCTGCAACGGGAGTAGCCCCTGGCATGTGGGGACATTGGGTTCTTGGTGCTGCCTTACAAAACCTGGCAAGATCAGGAAGCAAGGGTGAGTGTTTTGTTGATAAAATGTTTTGTTTTGGTGATTAATATCAATTAATGCATTGCCTGTTGGTAAAACCTCTTGCATTCTCAACATTAGAGATAATGGGATTTGTCACGGGAATTCAGCTGAATTCGTTCACCAGGAGTGACTGCCCAGGGTTTTTAGCTGGTGCATGTGATGCAGGGCTTCCTCTGAGTCCTGCTCCATCCCCTGCCAAACAGAGTGGGGTAGAGGAAGTTAAAAACCATTTGTGATTTACAGTCTCGGTTTTCAGTAAATTAGGTCAATGGAAGCAGCATTAGGGAGAATTTTGCTCCTTGTGGCTTCTTCGTCTGAGCTGAAGCCCATGTTTGAAGTAGCTGCAAACTTGCAGGCCGCAGCTAATGCCCTGTGCTGAGAGCTGTGGGTGCACAGCGGCTCTGATCTGGCCCTGCCAGAAACCCCCTAGGTGCATGGATTGCTAAAATCTCTGTGGATGCTCCACAGGGACCAAACCTAGAAAAAGACACGTCTGCTTTGCGCATGTTAAACCCCTGAGAAGCGGAATCTGGGGTCCTGTTGAGCTCGTGTGGTTTTCTGCAGTCTAGAGGCTATGTAGGTACATTTTATTGAATCCGTTTCTTTATTCCCCTCTGGCTCCTGGATGCTTCTGGATTGATAGAAAGTAATTAAAAATCTGCAGGTTCTTTCTCTTTTAATACATTCTTTCCTGTCTTTTGTCCTATGTTGAGAGCCTGCTGTGCTTCCATGGGGTTTTCTGGCTTCTTTCTTAAATAGGGAAAGAAACGACAAAGGGAAAGGAAGCCAGCTAAGTAGGCAGCATGTACTTAGCAGAACTTGAAGGTGGCTCAGGCTGCTTGGTTAACAGCCCTGCTCAGGGTGGGAGGGTGATGTAGAAAATGACTGCAAATCCTTGGTATATTAGTTCCCTGTCTTGTAACACGAGTGTGATGTTATACCAGTGCTGGCCTTCCAGCACAGGATGCATGGTTTTTGATTTGAAACGAGCTCTGGAGTAATGATGCCACTTATTGCATCACTGGTGCCCATCCTGGCAGCAGCTGGAAGTACCCTGTCCGGAAACACCAGACGTCGTCTGGTGTGCGTGATCCCATTCAGAGGTAATCGCTCCCTACCCCAGAGAAAGCATTCCTTTTTACTCATGGAAATGTGTGCTTTGAACTGCGTTGGAGCACTCATGAAGACATAAAACCGTGAGTTACTACGGGCGGCACGCCTGGAGCATGCAGGCCATCTCGCCATATGGAGCGAATCAGCACGGCCCTGCTGGCTTCAGCGCAGCTGCATCCATTACTGCTCCGAACCGTAGGCATGGGTTTCTGTGGACAGAGGATAGAGAATTAAAAACTTCTTCTTCACTTTTTATAGCTTTATGTTTTATGAACAGAGCGAATGTCTGGAGGTGAAATGGTAAATTATTTTCTCCTCTGTACTTTATTTGGGACATACAGTAAGTTCGTTCTGCTCGGCTCCTGAATGAAGCAGTTGATTAATGCATGCACTTGGTGGCTGGCACTCAGAAGCACAGCGGCGATTAGTTCAGAGATAGAGACCAGTGTTTGAAATCCCCCAAATAGGTGCACCTGCACTAGAGCAGGTCTAGCAGAGTGGATCCTGCCCCAGAGCAGGCGGGGCAGTGCCCATGCAGGGCTCAGGGCTCCTGGAAGAGGAGCTGCTCTCCTTCTGTGTGCCGGGAGCAGCAGCGCTATCAGGCTTACGTGTGATGGATCAGAGTGCAGTGGTATTGCTGCAAGCAAAAGTCATGAATTTTAATCAACTTTACGGGCTGCCTTGAAATTTGAGTTGAAAGATAAATGTGAAAAACAGGCAGCCCGTATTGTTTCTGGAACAAAACAGCCCCTCTTCTGTTGATTAAAAGCATTTTTCTTTTAACTTGATAATCCAAACTACTTCCATCTTTGTTGTGGAATTTTTTAGGCGAACCCTCCAGGTCCTGCCTGCCCTGGCTGCCTCGCTGAGCCCTGTGTCACCTCGTGGCCACCCAGGCACAGTGGCAATTCTGTGTCCATTTTGAGACGGTTTGAAAATGGATGAGTTTAGGGTTTTATTTAAATATATATGTATTTTCCTTTTCCTTTTCTTTCTTTTAGTAAGAGACTTGCATAAGTGGAGATCTGGTTTATATATGTTGGGGAAATCTGGCATGGGCAGCCTATCTGTCCTTCAGTTCTCTTGTTCCAGGGCTGTTTTTGAGGTTGTGCAGTTGCCATATTCATTAGGGCATCAGGCTTCCTAATGAAACACGAGCAATTTGAATGGTGCTGTTGTCTGTGGGGGAACATCTCAGCTTTAGGAAGGGATGGACTGAAACTTCCAGCTAATGCCCATGGAGAAAAACACACCCATTGTCTGTTATTTTCAGCCCCTGCCAGGCTGGTCCAGATTACTTTGAGTAATTGAGAGAACTTTCCTCACCCGTCTGTAAAGAAGTTTGCTTCAGGGTTTATCAGAGCTGCTTTTCCTGTTTTGCCATAAGTCACCTCTGTGCAGGAATAGCTTTGAAGGGTTGTGTTTAAGGCCAAACAACTTTTAAGGGAAGGAGAAAATTACCCCACAAGCACTGGGTAGGAGAAAAAGGGTGGAAGACTCCCGAGTCCCTCCTCCTCCTCTCTCAGCTGTAAGTGCTGTGTTGTTTTCTCTTAGGACCTGTTATGGTTTAACTCCACACCTATTTTCTCATCTCCTCTGATAGCTGTAGGCTCACCAACTGCTCTGTGTTAGTGGAAAGTTTATTGCAGCTGCAGCAGAGGATTATTTGATGCTCTGGGAAATTCTTGCCGCTTTCACTAGTGAGAACGGCAATGGAGTTTTTGGGTCTAAATTAATGTGAAAGGGCACATACAAACCTGTTAAATACAAATTCCAGCTTGTTTGTACTCCTAGTTGGTCACACCCTTGGCTGAAAACCCAAGTATTTCAAGAATTTAGGTTGAGGTACATGCTTTCCCAAAAGAGGCATGAAGTTGGATTCCCCTTTTGCATCAATGGGTGCAGTTTCTTTAAGGTCACCGAGTATTTGTCTGAAGGAGAAATGTCATTCCTCCAAGGCATGTTCGAAGCCTTTTGGAGGGGAGTTCATGCCTTGTTCTAGTACGGGGACCTGGTGGCTGCTCCATGCACCGCAGCAATGACTTAGCTCCTGCTTTCGTTGGAGTGTGCCTGCTGTAAAGGAGACCTGCTGTGTTTCCATCCCTGCTCATGGGAGCCAGGATGCTGTGCAGTGCCCTGCTTTGCTGTGCTGAGGCCATTGGCTCTGCTCCTGCTTACCCCAGTGGCTGATTTGTTCCCCTGAGGCCCTCAGAGCAAGTATGGTGCTGAAGCAGAGGATGAGTTTCACTAAGGAGGCTCATTTTGGATGCAAATGCTCCATGGGCTGCTGCGCAAAAGAGGCCTGCCTGCTTTTAATTTTTCAACATTTATTTATTTATTTTAATCCCCCCACTGGAACTGCTCTCTGTTTTGCTTTGCTTGCTCTGTCTTTTCACGTTGCTGTGCGCTGGATCTGGATGTTGGGGTGGTGGGAACCCCTGTGGTGGTGTCTGAGCGGTTGGTAGGGCTGTTGGGGAGCAGTGCTCAAATCTCTGCGTGTCGCTGCAAATTCCTAATACCAAAAGGCAAAGGAGCATTTGCTGGTGCCTGAAGGCATCGCAGTGTCTCTAAGGTGGATGCAGCTCGGCTGCCTGAGAAGTCGTGTGAGCACTGCAGCATCGGGGCAGGATGTGGGGCAGACCTTTGCTAACCCTGTGCACCCCTTTCCTTGCAGTTACCTGGCCGAGCAGTGCTGGAATGGAGGCTTTGTCTACCTGATCATGTTGCGCCGCATCAAGCGCAAAGCCCCTCTTCCTCCCTCCAATGGCAACAACAGCAACAGCTGTGACCCCAAAGCCAAGCCCAGCCCTGAACCTGCTGACAGAGCAGCTCAAAATGGAAAAAGGACCAGGAAGTTTGGGGTCATCACCAGGACGCCTGGCAGCAAGGAGAGCAAAGAAAAGCCAGAGCACGGGAACGGGCACTGCACCCCGATGGAGGTGGAGGTGGCTCAACCAGAGCCTCCTGAAGCAGAAATGAATGTGGAGGAGCAGCTGCACAGCACCAGGGGACAGCACCGGTCCCGACTGTCAGAGGGCAGCATGACCGACATCATCGACCAGTCCACCCAGGTAGGTCTGCTTTGGGGTTTTATGGAGAAGCAGGCAAATCTTCTGGTATGCAAGAGGATTGAGGGCATTTCTAGAGTGATTTCACAGCCTTTAGTGCACTGTCCGCTATGTGACAGCCCAGGCTGCTGGGATGCTGAGTCACAAGCATCAGGCACAAAACCAGGGGGCAAGAGGATCTGAGAATTAGATAGCAATTGTGAGGAATGTTTGCCATGTTTCATCTGCGATGAATGGGAAGGTCCTTACTTCTCAGACCTGTCAACGTAGTCTTCAAGAGTTCTTTTGTTGGAGCAAGTGTTGACCTTGTGGCACTGGGGCAGAAGGGGTCAGTGGAAGATGGTCGTTTTGTCCTCTGGGGCTTTGTGTCTGAGCTCAACAGGACCTTAAAGCTTCTGTTAAAACTGGAGTTGAAGTTTCCGTACCTACCATGGGGAAGGTAAGCAGCACCAGACCATGGTGCAATTATTTGTGTTACAAAACTTGTTTGAACAGTGCTTGGGAACAACATGGAAGCTGCTGTGAATTTTGCTCTAAGTTGATGGGATGGACGATTTGTCAGTGTTTGGGACGACAGTGGGCTTGGGGCTTTCGTTGCTTCTTTCTTCATCCTAATGGAGATCTTGGGGTTTGCCTGGCTAGAATTGCAGCTTTGCTGAATGGAGAAAAATAACCCAAGCCTTGATCAGGTTTCAGTATGCATCTATCACCAGAAGAGCTGTCCGCCAATCTTTCCAGAGACACTGATAACATAAACAGATGAACACTGCTGTGCTGGGCTTGGGGCTTGCTGCAACAGCTGCTTTTGGTTTTAAGACTTCAAAGCTGGTAATGCAGCAGCGTGAGTGGACATCTCATCTCTAATGTTTACTGAGGAAAGCATTGTTTACGTGTCCTCTGAATTAGTGCTCCCCAATACTAGTGCATGATGATGGTGGTTGTTAGCTTAAACTAACTTAACTTAAAAAACCCTGGAGGGGATTAGTCCAATTTTTAAAAGTGCTGGTCTTAAAGGAACGTAATTGAGAAAACCTGTTCTTCCCATCAGTGAGACACATTAGATTTCATGGTGCAACAGAGAGGGGAAGGTGTTTGTGTACGGTTTTTGAAAGCCTCGTAATTGCAGTCTGTAAATCCCTTCTGAAGGAAAACATTAAAAGTTCCTAAGTAAATACATCCAGTCCTTCAGTATTTTGAAGGCTCTGGTCCATATATAAACTTCAGGAAGTTTTTGTATTTTCAAGAGTCTGTTCTGAAGATGTCTGATTAAACACATGTTATAAATGAAGATCAGTTTGTTTTGAGGAAGTCAAAAACCATGTATAAAGAAACTCTTGGTTTAGAACCATTTCATGCTAGTATTACCTTGACATTCTGAGTTGTCTTGGTCTGAGAAGTGTATTATTAAATTCAGAACTTACATGTGTCTATGTGAGCAATAAGTGCCTTTTTAATGCAAAACACATATAAGGTGGCTTTGTAAAACGTAAGAGCTTAGTTGAGTCATTGGAAATGTAAGACCTATAATCTGTTCAGTTGTGGTGTGTCTGTCATACAGCCTGTTGGGAGGCACGGTCATTTAGCAAAATTGCTTCTCTCCCTCTCTCTCTCTCAATTTTCCCCCTTTAATGTTTTGCTCAGAGATATGACCTCTGTATGTGTCAGTATTAATTACATTTTCCTGTCATCTGAATGTGGAGAAATGTGAATTGTTGGAGCCTGAGTGGTGTACCCTGATCTTCCTTTCCTTTTGGAAAACAAGTGGACCTTACAGATGCCTGTCAATCTCACAGCTGTGTCGTAGCTGCTGTTAAAGTCATCAGCAGCTTAATTAATTTTCTTAATAAATGGTGAATAGAGACAGTGAATAAAATTTTCAAAACTATTTGAGTTCTATCAAAAGAAAACAGAATAAGACTATCAAAAAGAAAACCAAGGGATAAAGACACTTGAGAGCCTCAGATGTCACAGCTCCATTTCCAAAGCATGACCTGGCGCTCAGGCATGTGAGATCCAGTCGTGTCAGGAGCCTTTTGAAAACAGCGTCCAGAACAGAGTGTCAGAAGTTGCAGCCTCCTTCCAGGCTTCAAAGCACAAGCCAAACCTTTCACAGCCGTGGGATGAGTTATCTCCTCCCGGATGGGGACGAGGTGCATTGGCAGGGCACCTTCTCTGTGGGGAAAACCGCCCCATCCCTGCTGCCTGCGCGATGCTTGCTGTCTCCTCAGTGTGTTGACTAATGGAATATCCAGGGCTGTCAGCCCAGCACCTTCGGGGAGCAATCTATTCACTTTGCGACAGGGAGAGCTGCCTTGCAGCAGGCTGGAGGTCAGCTGCGGGTGGGAGGAAAAGGCTTTGGGAAGAAGCTGCAGCACCTGTGTGGCTGCAGGAGGACCTCTGGTCTTCCCTTCTGCTCCTTCCCCTCCCCAGGCTGAGGATGGAAGAATTACTGAAACTGGAATCTTGGCTCCATGAAAATCTTTCTCTCCCTTTAGAAAGTTTTTTTTGAAGTTACTGCAACCAGAATGTAGGGGAAAAGAGGTTGGATTAAGTCTGCCTGTCCTTGGCTGTTGCTCTGCTGAACCCAGAGGCCAGCTTGTGGCCTTGGAGATGTTGTTCCAGGAGTGCTTTTGAGGCAGCCACGTGTCTGGGATATTGTTTGCCTTCCTCTCCCACAAGCCTGGTGTTTTTCTCTTGTTTTGTCACAGCATGCTGCTAATAACAGCAGTGCTGAATTGTAAAATGAGATCTGAGACGAAAACTGTTTGTCAGATGAACCTGCCAGGAGATTCCTGTGCTACTGGTTCATGTGCATGTGTCAGCCCCCTTCAGGCTTGCTTTCATCTCCAAGATCTTGGTCTGTCTCTCCTGTGTGCTTGGCATTGCTATTGCTATGTATAAACAAATCTGCTAGACTGTTTGCTGGTATGTAACCTCAATAAATATTGTACCTGTCAATTAGCAGTCAGTATTTCATGTTTACAGGTGGTTAAGTTATGCTGCAATATTTTTAGGATGAACCTAAATGCCCCTTAAAATGTGCAGATTCAAAGCCGCAAGGCTCTATCTGCCTGGCAGGAAGATCTTGGAGGCCTGGAAACCAGATCTGACCTTGGAAAGGGCCCAGGGAGTCGTGCGCAGTGATTTAAAAACAGGCAATCTCTGAGCCGGAGTAATGACCCATCACATCCTGGGGAGATCTGGGAGCTTAAATGCAGAAATCAAAGTTTGCTTCTTTTATTCAGTGGCTTGAAACAGGGTGGTGTTTTCTAGGCTGGTAATCACAAAGGCAAGGATGTAAGACGAGTATGGGAGGGGCAGGGGAACGATAAAGAAAAGGAAACCAGGAGGTTTCCTCACAAGATACCAATTTTGTGGTTTCATTGTGTTTACTGGGAAGACAAAATCTCTCAGTTTTTTTCTCTGTTTTTCTATCACAGTGGTTTTGGAAGAGGTGTGGACTATTTTCTCAGCTGTTCAGTCTTGAGGAGTGCTGAGAGGTTGTCAGATGGGGACCTGCAGGTCAGAAGGAACTGGAGTTATGAGTACCATGGGGGTGAGGGTTTTTCAAAGGCGATTCAACTGCTTCAGGTCTCCTGGCATGACAGGAGAGGCTTTCATCAGTGAACCGTTGTCTGGCTGGAGATGGAGTGTGCCAGAGCACAATCTGGCCTCCATTTCCTCCTGCCCCAACAGGCTGCTTTCAGAGGTCCTCACCTGCTTAAAATACAGCCAGAGGTGCTTCCAGAAGCCTCTTGAATCCCCTTGTTTAAGCTTCTGCATTAACAGAGGAAATCCAGACCCAAGTGTAGCAGTCACCACTAGGCACTACATGGAGGAGACGGGATGGAGTCAAAGTGCTGTAGCACCGAGGGCAGGCGGGTGAGAGGGGCTGGGGCTCTGCATCTGGGCACTGCTCCGCTGCAAGAAGCATGTGGCAGGGAACGGTGCTGCCACGTGTGTCAGCGTTCGCTGGCTCCATAAAGTGTGTTCTGTGCTTTTGTGAAGCCAGCTTACCAGCTATTAAAAAAGAGAGGGGGGATATTAATGCCGTGTCTCACTGAGGTGCTTTGGGGAGGTGAGATTTACAGCACAGCAGTGCTTTGGCATTGTGGATGAAAGGGGCTCCATGTTGCTAACCCAAATTGTTCAGCGGTGAGTTCCAGCTGCTGGAGCCACACGCACAGCCAATTTTGCTGCCTTATAGACCAGTTGGGCCTGTCTTACACAGACCACAACTCTCTCCAAACTCCTGAGTGTGTGCACAGGTGCACACAGTTGTGTGTGCATGCACAGAAAAGACCAGTCAGGTGTTTGCAAATGAGCCACTTGCTTTTGTATTGCATCAGGTGAACCGTGCTGGGTTACGCTTAATCAGAAAGTTGTCTTTGTTCAGTCCCGTTACTGCTTGCTTACTAAGATGGCTTGTCTCTGTAAAGGTGGAATGCTTTTGAATTGCGTTTTGCTTTGCATTGAGGGAAGGCTGACAGCCTTTCTATAGCAATATTTACCAATCAGCATTGGTACATGCCAGCCTTACCTTACATTTTGGCTAATGGAAAACGTTTCTTATCTCGCCAAGCAGAAAAATAAGGCTAATGGCACGTTACAGGAATCAAAACACGAGACTTGACATACTGTCCTTACTTAAAGGGTTTTTACTGGTTTTTAAATGTGGTGGACAAAATATTTGTCAATCATTTGCTGTACCAAAATGCAAACCTTGCTGTGAGCAGGATCGTTCCAAGGGTAAGTGACAGCTTCCCTGAACTTGCGAAGCTCAGTTGCTGTGCATCAACTTTTTTTGGCAACATAAGCACTGATTATTATTTCATCAAGGCTTTTATGGCACTGTTATATGATGCATGATTTAGACATACATAACTCCAGTTTTAGTTCTTGTTGCAGACACCTTTAGACGTGCAAAGACCTTTCTGAGAATCTGTTTCCGTTCTTAACGTCCTTTTATCCTCTGTGTTTGCTTCTGTCTTTCATTAACATGAATCCTGGGGCTATCTGCTGTCTTGAAGTTTTAATTTGCACTGCGATAAGCATGTCTTTCCTCTCTCTTGCCTGTTTTGGTTGTAAACTCTCTTAGGGACAAGGACTGTCTTTTAACTGTAGCTGTGCAGCACTGACAAAACTTGGCCTTGATTTTGCTCAGTTTTAGGAAGTGCTTTTATGTAACTAGTACTGATGCTACAATTCCCTTATTTTTGCTGCCAGTTATGCTCCACCTTGCCATAAAACAACCGTCCTCACGACTTTCTGGGATAAGTTGTCCTTGCTGCCAAGTTTTTTCAACTGACTGAAGGCTTTGTCTTTCTTTGCTGTGGTTTAAGCGATAGCTACAGCTGGGGAAATTGTAGATTTTAATTTTAAGTAGCAATGTGTTCTTTTATTCTCTGTTCAAATTGAATTTTCCAAAGGCTTAGGGCAGGTTCGTGTGTAGAGATAGTATGGTAATGGATAAGTTGTAATGAATTGGTTTAAATATGTCATCGTGGGAAGGGTTCCTTGCTGTTAGAAATGAACTGCCCACAGAGACAGCAGGGATGCGCAGGGCTGTGCCACAGGAGCTCTCAGCTGAGATTTGTGCTCTGCTATGACAAGCCATGATGGAGAGCAACAGTGTAAAGCATTTCCCACCCATGCAAAGAGTGTTTTTTTAATTTTGTGTATAGTCTTACCAATACAGCAAATCCACAACTGGAACGCAGAGGAATGGCTTTAGCTGAATGTAAGTTCACACCATTTGATGTTTTAATCATTACGTGTGAATGTTTGAAACCAAGTGGACGTGCCTAAAAATAGAGTATGCTATTTGTTTAGTGCTGCAGGGTTTCAGATGTAAGCCGTGATTATAGATCTGTGTACGCTTAGTTTTTGAGTCATGGAGCTGAAACCACGCAGCAAACCCAAAGGACACCAAAAGATGTAAGAGCAGTCCCCAGGAGAGACCCAGCTTTAACTTGCATGGGGACCATGGTGACTTACTCCAGGATAGGCTTTAATCTATTGCAGTCAGCAAGGTTTTTTTCTGGGAAGCTTCAAACCCACCAAGCAACCATTCCCAATGGCCCAACAACAGAATGAGGCCCAGCGAGGTACTTGAGGAAATGCAAGCACGTTGTAACCTTTAAAAGCCTGAGCTCCGCAGGGGGATTTGCTGTGCTGAAATCCCCCAGGGTCAGGAATAGCTGAGAAATCCTTTGGTGATCTTGCAGTGAAGCTCCAGTGACAGCTTCTAGAGGGGGGCAGCATGGAGAGGTGTGACCTAGATGATGGTGGCTTGGGATGAGAAATGACTCCAGCAGATTTTTGTAAGGGGTGATTATGTAGTTCAGGTGCATGCAATGGCTGATAAAATGTTTAAAGCCCTTGCCAAGGAAATGATGTCAACAACTAGTCTGTCTCTGGAGACGGATCTGTGTGGGTCATTCTGCTTAAAATCACGGAATTTTCATCCCCTCATCCGTGATGCCTATTTCACGTGTTTTAATTGTTTGTGTTTGGGGGAGGTATGTTTTTGCTTTCCACTGTTTCCCAGGCTTTATCCCCTAAGATGCTTATCTTTCTAGGAAAAGGTACTTGCATTTCAGTAGAAGGATGCCAAGCATTTGGTGCCCATTTGCCCGAACAAAGGGAACCTGTTAAATCAGCAGTGGACGCTTAAATGGAATCGCAGTTGTGTCTGAGCTCTTGGCTCCAACCTGTTTTGAAGACATGGAAAATTCACGTGGTCAACATGGTGTAATTCAAGCTGAGGGCTACTAGTTTGGCTTTTTCTTTCTTCACTTGCAAAAGGTGTAGGAGACACCCGGAGGCACTGAGTGGCTTGTGTCAGCTGGAGGTAGAAGCCAAAGGCTTAACTAGCTCCAATGCTAAGAAATTTTCGTAGGCAGCAGGGATGGACAAGAGGAACTCTTGCCTTGGAATAATATAGTGGTAAAGTAATTTAGATGCTTTTATTTTTCCTCTGCCTTTGTTTTGTTTTGGAATTGTTTAGCTTACTTGTATCAGTACAACAATAAAGACCCAAGGTAGCAGGTGAAAGCAGGAATCCTGCTGTCAGATCAGCTTTAAAAACATCCTGGTAATACCAGATGAAAACTATACTCATTATCCACTAATGAAATAATTGCTTTGTTAAGAATCTGCAAAAATCAGATTTTGGCATGATTTTGTGATTGAGTCATTCACACTAGTGTATCTGTGATGCGAAGAGTGGTGGTTTTTGACTGCATCTTGAGATCAACACGTTTGAGCTAATCACCCAGCATGTGATCGTGGAGGTTAATTTGGCAGCTACCAGTCTGCATCTGCCCTGTGTCTGCTGGGGATCTGGGAATGGTGGGAGCAGGCAGCATTCAACCCAAGGCAGGCATCTGGGAGAGGAGCTTTTCATGTATTCCGGGTCACTGAAGGGCACTGGGGAGCAGAGTGCTGCTATCTACACCCCAGCATTGCTCGCTGTCCCTGTAGACTAGGCTGTTGCGCTAGTCAGTGCTTGAAGGTGCTGCCAGTCTGAATGTGGTGCCCTGGCTGTGTATTCCTGTATGGAAACATCACTGGTTTTCAGCTGCGCACCGTCAGCACATTGGCTGCCAGCTCCCATCAAACCTACTGTGGTCAGTTTTTCAAGGCGTGAGTCTTTAAAACTTTCTCTTAAACCTCAAGTTTCCAAAAACAGCTTCATGGCCAATGAGGAGGAGCTTGCTGTTTGCTCCTGCTGCTGGGGTGGTCCCATGAGGCACCTGGATGGGAGCTGGTCCTGCAAACCCCATCACAGTGCCAGTAGGGCAGGTGGGTGTCCCATGGGCATGTAGGTAGATCTGTACCTGGGACACAGGGTCTGGCAGGGCTGGTGAGCGCACATCTCATATGCTGACATAACGTTATTGGTGTTCTCAGCATGGCTTATCCTGGGTTTTGCTTAAAAACTGTTACTTATTTACGCAAGAATCATTGCTGCTGTGACAGAAAGTGCTTTTTGTAGACAACTATTTTACATTTTCCATTTTGCTGTGTGGCTTTTTAACTGCATACTGCATTTCTGTTTTCCATTTGTTTACACCTTTCTCCTGCCAAGCTTTTCTTTAATATAGCATTTCAAAGTGATCTTTCCTTTGTATATTCAGATTTGCCACTTGTTGAACGCCGCACAGTTGAAATCACTCAAGCCCCTTTTAAACTCCCCTGCAATTAGCTGGTGAAAGACGGGCGGGAAGAGCGGTTCTGACACATCTTATTTATTTATTTATTTTACACTCAGAGGGGAAAAATGTTCCTTTTTGTTTTATTAATGACGTGCTTATGAAATCGAGCGTTTGATAGTATGCACTTGGAGCAGGCATAACGCGAGCTTCCCCACATCTGTAGCAGGCTAGTTTGTTCCAGATGTAGGCTTGCTCTGAACAGAGGCTGCCTGGCGTACAATGGTGGAGAAAGGCAGCCTGCGGGGAGTGACTTGAAGTGCTGGCTTGATTCTCTCTTCTCATTTGCGGTCTGTTACATAAGATGACCCAATTTTTTTGCTTGCGATTAATCTGAGTAGAATATTCATACTGTCTTAAAAACCATTTTAATTATTTGTAGCTTGTGCACTTTGATCATTGGCAAGAGGAAAGATCTGATCCAAGGCGCTGCCTGCTTGCCAGAGCCGAGTAAGGAGGAAAGTTGAGTCACCTAAGAGTGACGTAACTGCAGAGAATAAAAAATAGCGAAACTGCAGCCTCTCTAACTTGACTGTTTGTGTTTCTTCTTGCTATAGGAGTGTTCACAGAAGCAATGTAGGTCTGGAAAGGACTTCAGAAGAAGGTCCAGTCTCATCTCCTTCCCTCTGACAAATAGAATCACATGCACAGACCACACAGAATTGTAGAGATTGGAAGGGACTATGGGACATCATCTACTCCAACCTCCCTGCTAAAGCAAGCTCCTTAAAATAACATGCACAGGAAAGCATTTAGGCAGATCTTAGATATCTCCAGAGAAGGAGACTCCACAAGCTCTCTGGGCAGCCTGATTCAGTGCTCTATAACCCCCCAAAGAAAAGAATGTTTTTCTTGTGTTCAGATGGAACTTCTTGTGTTTCAGTTTGTGCCCATTGCCCCTGTTGTTGGGCACCACCAAAAAGATCATGGCTCATTTCGGCCATCCTCTTGACGCCCTTTAGGTATTTGTAAGTGCTGACAGGATCATAGAATCATTAAGGTTGGAAAATACCTCTGAGATTCTCTAGTCCAACTCTTAGTGTGTCACCATGATGCCCACTAAAAGATGTCCTGAAGTGACACACCTACTGTTTTCTTGAACACCTCCAGGGACAGTGGCTCCACCACTTCCCTGGGCAGCCTGTTCTAACGTGTTACCACTCATTCTGAGGAGAAACTTTTCCTAATATCCAACCTGAATCTTCCCTGGCACAACTTAAAGCCATCACCTCTAGTCCTATTGCTGTTTGCTGGGAGAAGAGGCTGATCTCCACCTCACCACAACCTCCATTCAGGTAGTTGCAGAGAGCAATAAGGTCTCCCTGAGCCTCCTCTTCTCCAGACTAAACAATCCCAGTTCCCTCAGCTGTTCCTCATAAGACTTGTGTTCTAGACCCCTCACCAGCTTTGTTGCCCTTCTCTGGACATGCTTCAGGGCCTTAATGTTATTCTTGTAGTGAGAGCCCCAAAACTGAAGTCACTGTTTGAGGTGTGGCCTCACCAGAGCTGAGCACAGGAGGACAAACACCTCCCTAAGTCCTACTGGCTGTACTATTTCTGATGGAGGCCAAGATGCTGTTGGCCTTCTTGGCCACTGGAGACACTGCTGGCTCACGTTCAGCCAACTAACACCCCCAGGTCCTTTTCCGCAGTGATCCCCTTTCAGTCCCCCCCAGGTCTCTCAGCCTTTCCTTATCAGGGGGATGCTCCAGACCACTCGTCATCTTTGTGGCCCTCCACTGGACTCTCTCCAGCAGTTCCCTGTCTTTCTTGAACTGGAGAGACCAGAACTGGATGCAATCCTGCAGATGTGGCCTCACCAGGGCAGAGTAGAGGGAGAGGATCACCTCCCTTGCCCTCCTGCCCACACTCTTTGTGATGCACCCCAGGACACCATTGACATTTGTAGCCATAAGGGCACACTGCTGGCTCACAGCCAGCCTGTTGTCTGCCAGGACACCCAGGTGCATCTCCACAGAGCTCTTCTCCAGCAAGTTAGCCCCTAACCTGTACTGATGGACGCAGCAATTCCTCCCCAGGCTCTGCACTTGCCGTTGTTGAACCTCATCAGATTCCTGTCTGCTCAACTCTCCAGCCTGTCCAGGTCTTGCTGAAATGTTTATCCATGGTGTCCACACAGCCCTCCCAGCACAGGGAGCAGCTCTGTTGCTACTCTGGGGCTGCAAGGGAAGTCTGTGTTGTGGATCTGAGCAGGTTTAACATTTCCTTCCAAAAGGTGGGGAACAAATCTCTGAAGGGAATTTTGGCTTCCTGTTCCTTTAATGCTTTCCAAAGGAAGCATGGATGTCTCTGAGTGTGCCTCTCGGCCAAATCTCAGGTGAACTGCGTGGTGCTGTGTGGCTTATGATATACAGGTCGTCAGCCCACCTGATCTAACTCACCTTTGCACCCAGCTTCACAAGTGCTGAGCTTCGTTGTTGTGATCTGACGTTGGTTAGGGGCAGCTGAGGGATATAGGTTGGTCTCTTTATTCTTTAGAGCGGTGAGAAGAGGCTGCTGTATGTTCTTGCTGAGAATGTCTGCAGTTTGAAATACCTGCCTGGACTCACAGCATCTGTCTGTGCTGTAGGCATGAAGTACTCTTGCACGGAGAACTTTGGGTGTGTGTGTGCAGATTTATTGTGTCACTCATGAACAAAACTGTGGGGATTATTCCGAGTCATTTATAAATGAAGCTATGAGGATTTTTCTGAGCACATAGAAAGGTTCAGATGTTAATAGGGATATGAATCTGGCAGCAACCAGCGCTGTGCAGCCTGTCAGAGGAGGCTGTTGAGCAGTTAAAGTCATCCTCCTCTGGGCAGGATTAGGCAGGCTCCAAGGACAGTGACATCAGACCTGCAAACTGCCAAATCTAACCACGGTTGGAGCTTCTCTTGGGTATTGTAACTCTCTGGAGCTGAGGAAATATGCCAGAATCTTAGCTTTCATGCAAAGACTCAGTGAGCATGTAGTCGTCTTGTTTAGGAAGAAATGCTTGAAGATATGCTCCTTTAAAAGATTTCAAAATTGAAGACCTAAAATGCATCACTCTGCTTTTTTATTTAAAGCATTTAAGACTTGTGCTGTTGAACCTGGGTTTCTCCAAGAACTCAAGAAAACTGTTTTTTAAACCAAATTTAAATGCATTTAAGAATCCCTGGATGTGTCCTGAAGCTTTACTAGTCAAGCTTTTCCGTGGTGTAGTCACAGAAGATGTTCGATGAAAGCAACAGCATTTCCCAGTTGGCAGTGATCCCATGCTGTTTTGTGCACGAGAACACTGCATGGGGAGGGGAAGGGGGCTCTGCTGAACACCCCGTTTCTCCAAGAAGCCTCACCCAAATACTAGGAAACCTGCTTTTTAATACTCAGCTTTTAAAAAGTCAAAGATAGGTTGGATCTTAGGAAAAAATTATTCTAAAGAGTGGTGATGCACTGGAACAGGCTGCCCAGGGAAGTGATGGAGTCACCATCCCTGGAGGTGCTCAAGGAATGTGGAGATGTGGCACTATGGGACATGGCTCAGTGGGCATGGTGGGGGCGGGTTGATGGTTGGGCTGAATGATCTTAGAGGTCTTTTCCAACCTTTAATGATTCTATAATTCTATGTGGGTGCTGGTAGTGGGTGTTTGTAGCAGCCCTGCTGGGGTTAACCAAGCAGCTGTGAGTGTTTTATGAAGAAGGAGAGAACAGTCAGCAAGTCTGATTCCCAGTCACCACTGACTTGTTGCTTCAAAACTAGGAAAAGAAATAGAATTTGGGTGTGTGCCGGGCTGAGGTGTTGTCTTCAGCATGGCTGTGCTCTGCCATCCCCACTCAGGCTGAGTAACGCTTTGCAGGTGGTTTTGGTTTCAGTGAGACTTGAAGGGAATAAGAGCAGTGGAGTCTCTCCATTTGCTGCTGTGAAGTGTTTTGCTCCATGAGTGAATATTTGAGAGTGGGTCAGTGGAGAGTGATTTGGGGGTTTTTTAGTACGTGATAGTGAGAAGTGCTGAGGAATGCAGGCTGGGTGCTGCATGGTGTGGGCCTTTGCATAACTGGCATTCCAAAATGTTTTTGCTAGTCATTGAAATCCATGTTATGACTGCACTGCTAGACTTTATCGAAGAGTTTGCTTCTGAGCAGGATTTAACATGTGGACAGCCAGAGAGGCATCTTGCAAGGGGGATAGATGACCATTGTTCTGGCTGGAGGAGGAAGGGATGTGACACATCTGTGTTATCTGTGTTCCCCGGTGGGTGCAAGGGATTTTATAGCAATGCAGTCTCTCTGGAGTGTTGTTAGGCTGTGGCTTAGGTTTTTTTTTTTTTT
>WBMW01001358.1:424170-497705 GCA_013396635.1 Penelope pileata
AATACAATTGACTCTTGCCTTTGTGTTTAACACAGTATCTCATGTATCTCTGTAATCTATCTCGACGTTTTTGCTGTCCTGACGTGCCCTGTTACCCAACTGGGGACTGGGCTTTTATCGGTGTGTTCAGCATCCCAGTCAAACCTGCTGGGATATTGCTCATGTGCACGTCTGTCAAGTTATCAAATTACCCACAGGTGTATATGTTTCCAGGATTAAACTTTTGTCTTGCCTCTCAAAACTCTGGGTTGGTTTTTCCTGTTCCTGGTACCTGTGGTCTAGGGGCTGTGTAACATTTATCTTTTTCTCTTTGTTCTTAGATACTGGTTTAGATACTGTTTTTCCTGTGTCTGAAAACCTCTGTTGCTCTGCATTTAAAAGTTTCAACACAGGGCCTCAGTGGTCAGGTTAAAAAAAAAAAAAAAAAAAAAGGCACATTTTCTTCACTTAGTACAGGCCCAGATAAACAACGTTGGCCTAAAATTTGCAAGTTGCTGCCACAAACCTTGGGTTCACTGATATATTTAGCAGTTCCACTTCTCAGAAACAAGCAGCAATTTCGACATGCTCTTCACAGTTTGGCATGAAATTTTAATCATCGTCACTACTTGGGTGTTTGTGTGCTGCAAGCGCAGACCCAGGCAGAAATAGATGACCTGGTGCTGAGCGACTGCAGCAAATAGCCTGAAATCACCTCCAAACTGTGCATTTTTCAGTGTTGCAAGCTTGGAAGCTTCCTGGGATTTCTCATAATTCTGTTATTCTGATTCTTCCCCTCTCTCTGAGAGAGTTCTTGCAATTGCCTGTGTGTCTTGCTTGCTTGTTTTCCTCTTTCCTTTCCTGTTCTGCTGATAGCTGCCTCTCCTGTGTTTCCTTGTGCCCAGTCCTCCCAGCAGGATGCACTGGAACTAAGTTCTTGTTTTGCATTTTGTATTGCTCTGGAGATTGTAGAGCTTTGTTTTGGATTTATAATCGTTAAAATAAATAAATAAATAAAGCTGTCCTGAGCATCACTTATTACCTCGCTTATATTGAAAAGTTATTCTCTGTGGTGGGTAAATCATTACTTACAGTTCGTACAACAGCTGTCAAATAAGAAATATTTGATCAGCAGCTGGTAATAGGAGCCTTCCATTTTCTTCCCTGTGTCTCAAATGCTGCAAGCCCCTCCGGAGAGGGAGGTGCTGCTGCATGATGCGAGTGTGGTCCCTGCTGGTGTTCGAGGTGCCCCTTGAATGATGTCTGCTCCTCAACTCCCCATTTGCTGCAAATTGTTGGGTTTTGGTGAAGGGGCTCAAGGCTGCTGTTTGCTGCGGGAATGGTTGGGGCATAGAACTGCAGCTCTGCATAGCTCAGAAAAGCTGCAAGTGAACCTGCAAGAAAACCTCTACGTGCTGCACCTGCTTTGTGCTGCCTCCTCCTTTCTGCCTTCGCTTGGACCACAGATAACAAAGCAAAGCTCAGCAAAAAAGGAAAAAAAAAAAACAAACACCTATGTGGCTTGGGCTCTACAGATGTGTGGTGATGGGCAGTGGGGCTGTACGTCACCCCTTCCTCTACCCTCCCAGCCCTCTCTCACTGTCCAGATCCAAACTCAAGGACTCTCTGACCGTTTTCTCTCAGCGAGAAGGTTGCCGCATCTGGAAGATGCACATCCTGAAGGGGACAGATGGGCTGGGGATCCAGATAACAGGAGGCAGAGGCTCGAAGCGGTCCCCGCACAGCATCATCATCACCCACGTGGAGGAAGGCGGCTTGGCACACAGGTGAGGCGGTGGCAGTCCAGCACCCATGGCCATTGCTGTTAGCCAGGGTCAGGATAGGAGAGAGTGATTTGCCCTCCTGTTATGGAGATCTGCATCACTCTATAGGGGGTGAGAAGGTGAAATTTTAGCTTAGAAGCTTATTTTTGCAAGTGGAGGCCCCTCGCAGTGTGTTTAGTCTGAGATGAAGACAGACCAAAGGCTTGCATTTAATGTAGGTCCGTACCAGTTGCAATGCCATGATTGTATTTTCTTGGCCCCAAGCTCTTGGTGGTGGAGCATAACCCAAGGAGCCTGATGGCTTGCCGAGCTTCTTTCCCAGACCCCTTTCTGGGAGATGGGCCTTCCGTGTGGGATCAGCAGTGGGTGAGGGCAGGCAATTCTCCCTGGGGTGTTCATGCCCAACCCTGCCTCCATGGTGGGGGGAGGTGGGGCTCTCTGCTGCCTCCCATCCATCTCCAGTGGGGCACAGAGTGGGTCCAAGGGCATTCAGCCCTGCAGACAGAGTGAAATGGCTCTGATTATAGCAACAATTTTCAGAGGGCAGCTTCCTCAACCTTCTTTCTGGGCAAGCAACACTTGATGGATCAATGCAAGTTTAGCATCACTGCATGCCGCCAAAGCCCAGCAGCAGGGCACGAGCACGCTGCAGCCCCGCATTCCCTCTCTGTTTCTGCAGGGATGGCAGGCTGACGGCGGGTGATGAGCTCCTGATGATCAACGGGCAGTCGCTGGTGGGGCTGTCCCACCAGGACGCCGTGGCTCTCCTGCGCTCGGCCGCCGGCATGGTGCAGCTGGTGGTCGCCAGCAAGGTACGGGCAGCACACGCTGCATCCCTCCCTGCTGTCCCCCCAGGGTCTGTCCTCCAGGATGTGTGCATGGGAAGGGTGTATTTTTGAGATGCAGGTGCACGTTTGCATTTGCTCCCCTAAGTTTAATGCAGTACTGCTGGGACTGTTATCAGTAGCTGCCATAAATCTGTGGCAAATCAGCAGGGTATAGACCACGTCAGTGATTTGCTTGTATTGTCACTGTCGTTCAGTGTGCAAATGAGGCTGGGTTTAGTCATGCAGACATTACTTAAGTTTTGGCCAAAAAGCATTTTCTTAAAATATACGTAGCCTGCTAAATAAAGCAGGCTGTTCTCAGCCTTGTCAGATGCCTGCCTGTGGAGCCTCTTATCTCCTGCTGTATCTGTGTGCTGGAGGTCTCCTGATGATGATCCCTTGGCTTGAATTCCTTATTTTGTCCTTGTTAATAGCTTGGAGCTTAGCCCTTGCAGATAAAGTAGCATGAAATTTCAGGGGAATGAGAGTGGAATTCATTTATCAGGAGGACTCTCAGTTTTGCTTTCAGCGCAGGAGAGATCAAGGAGATATTACACAATATTTTGGCTTTGTTTAAAAGAGTCCTGCCCACCCCAGCGTGCTCACTCCCCCAGACCACAGCGTGCTGCTCCCCAGCTTGGGGTGAGACCAGCTCCCAAAAGTACTTGGGGTTTCAGGAAGGACAGCACGGCCACTGAGGTGGTGGAGGGACCTCTGGGGCGGGAGGGCTGGCCATGGGGACCACTCTCTGTTTCCAGGTGGGACGTGCTGTGTCATCAGCACTGTGTCAGGATTGTAATTATTATTTTTTATTTTTTGCCCTCACGTTGCCCCAGCCAACCTGGTAAAGATGAGGTTCGACTCTGGTTGCTCTCATGGCTCCCTAGGAACCTTTTTATTGCTCATATTTGTCAAGGAGAGGCTCTGTCCCTCCACGTTAAAACTGAAGAGCCTGTAGCTTCTCTGATGTTTCATTTAGACAGTGAACTCCGCTGAAGACCTCCTGTAGGCTCCCAGCATGGTAGTAGCCCCACCAGTGTTTATTCTGGAAACAACACGCTTTGAACTGAGATAGGTACATTTTGTACTTGGTTTAGGCAGCTGGACTCTCTGCCAGAACACAAGGTGGTAGCCTGCATAAAGTCCTAATGAAAATTATTTGCTTGCTCACGGAGTGACTGCATCAAAATAATCACTGTGAATAAGCTTACGGCATAAAACTTCACATAAAAAGGTGTAAATAGGTGAAGTGTTCCCTGGCAGGTTCCTTTGGCTGCTGTTTGTTGGTATGGGAAAGCAGCCCTGCAGCTTGGCCTGCTGAGTGCTCCAAGCACAGGATTTCCTTTGAAAGCAGTAAAACAAGAGCCTGTCTCGCTGCTGCCTTCAGCTGGTGTGCGTGTTTACCTCCCAGAAAACGTGCCAAAGCCACGGGAGCAGCTCCCGAAGCGCTGGGAGAGGCTTTTAGGGTCGGCTGTCACAGGGTCCTCCTGGGCAGCGCTGTTGGGTTGTTGTCCTGGTGCATGCGGGGGGATGTGCGTGTGAAGGGCGTGCAGTGAGGTTTGGGGCACTGCGAAATGAGCACTGAGCCTGCAAACTCTGAGCCTGCCTGCCGCGGCGTTTAATGAACTCAGGTGAGAAGGAGCAGGCTGCTGGGGGAGCATTTATTTTTACGTTCTCCTTTATGAAATCTAGAATTTGAGACATGTCTTGGCCTATGCTTACTCTGTGTGCATGCTAAAACCAGTGCTGCTGTTTGTGATGGGACTGCTGTGGTGCAGGCACACGGATGACTGTCGGGGAGCTCTCATGGGGAGGGTGGAGTGGGGCAGTGTCACCGTGGCTCTGCTGGGTTTCTGCATGCCATGTAACATGTTTTGTTGTCTCTTGGGTAGGAATCCGCTGAAGGGAATTTTCTGAAGTACCCATCTACCAGTTTGCCAGACTTGCTTAGCACTTGCTCAGTCCAAGACTCTGTCTCTTGCACTGACAATAAAGAAAACGAAGAGCCCGAAGAAGATGTGGAGGGAGAGAATGTGTCTCCTGAAACACTGGTCGGCGTAAGTGTGGCTTTGGTGATGTTTTTACCCTCTCCCTCGATGCCCGTTTGCATCTCTCCTGTTCTCCTCCAGCTGTGCAGATGGGACGGGGCGATCAAACCCAGCCCTCTTTGCACGTGGCTGGCGAGCCAAAGCAGGGACATAACCTACCCCACCATCTTCCCTCTGTTCTGTGCTGTGGCAAAGCAGTGGCACAGGCAGCAGGGGCCTTTGTGTCCTCCAGGCCATGTGGCAGTCATGATCTTTTCTCCCTGGCACTGGCTTGTTTTCTGCCCGCTTCAGTGCTTTTGTTGGAACCGATGGGAAATCCTTCGCAGCGCTTATGTGGTAACACGCTCTGCTCTCTCCTCCTTTTGTAACTAAACGTCTTTAACAGCTTATTGTCCAGTTCTTCAAGGTTTTTTTTCATTCTGTTGATGCCAGCAGACACTTTTTGGGGGTAGTCTGAATTTCTGGCTGTGAACTGTAACTGAAGGTCTACCAAATAAATGCTGTCAGTTGATAATCTCACTTGCATTTCCTCCAGGGCTGCATTAAGCAGAGATTAAGTGGATTATTGTTATTTATTTGTAATGTAGCAGCTCTGTGAAGCTTCATCAATGTCCTGGGCCTCTGTTGTATTGTACAAACGCAGAATAAAATGATGTTCTCAACTCTAAAGAGCTTACAGCCTGGTTTTCAGGCATGAGAAAGCATCTGGATTCAGTTGAAGCTTTTCTCTTTTTTGTGATTTCTCTCTTCTTTTCCTCCCCCCACCCTCCCTTTCTGCAGCAATCGTAATAAATCTCTGAAACCTTTGGGTGGCTCAGATGTGATATCTGGCCTGGTTATTTCATTGTGTATTCTTACACTTCTGAAGTCTCGTGCTATGATCTGCCTGGTGCTGGTGCTCACTTCACGCCTGCATGCTGTCTCTGACCTGCTTTGACTCTGTGCTTATAGCAATGCCCGCCCTCAAACATCTCTTTAGTGTGACAAGTTTTGTTTCCTTGTTAGTGATTTCTGCACAGTCTGCTCTCCCATGTGCCAGGTTGCTGTTTTGCGGGGAGGAAGGGAAAAGCTAATAAATAAGGGATGCTTAGTGCCAACAATATGGTAGTGTTTGTGTGCAAACTTGAGTGGGCATCTAAGCATTCTTTTGGCTTTAAAAGTACTCCTCTTTCTTCTATGTGTCATGTTTCAAGATCTGGTAATTTTTTGTAAGCCTGTGGCTCAGCAAAGCTTGAACGTAAAAATCAATTTTGTCTGAAGTTAATTACACATCGCTTCAGGATGCAGTTCCCTGGCATTGCAGCGGATCTTTCAGTGCACGATAACAACTGTTTGCCACTTCATATGCTCACGAGTTTCCAGCAATGCTCTGTGTGGTTTTTAGTGAATCCAATTTTGAAATGTTCTTGGATATTTCCTTTCCCAGCTAACGCTAGGGGAAGCTTAAGGTAGCTGAGGTACACATCGCTGTGAAGACCCATCTGGACGAGCCTGCCCAGAGCCCTTCATCCGGTGCCTGAGTTTGTGCCCTGCCCTAAAATCTGTGCTGAAGCTGCAGCGGTGCCAATAGCTTTGGAGCTGGTTTGGTTTGCCTGCGTGTCTGACACTGTCGCCTCTGACAGCCATAGCTCTGGGCTTTTGTCATGCACTGCTTGGGGGGTGGAGGGAAAATCACAGAAATCTGACTACAATAAACATGTTGGAAGAATGGCAGGAAGGTTTTTTTTTTCTTTTTTTTTTTTTACTGGAGGGGATGTAATTCTGAGGGATATAGGCATGCTGAGTTGTTGGTGGCTCTCAGAACCTCTTATTTTTCCAGTTTTGCTGCACATAAAATCTTTCCTCTTCTAACACAGAGTGTGGATGCCTTTGCATTCCCTGTGTAATTGCTGCGTCAGCCTCGGGAGTGCAGGCAGAGCTCTGCAGCGTGGTGGGGGCAGCCCGTGCAGCACAGACCCCTGGGCTCTCCCTGCAAGCCCGATCCATCCTCATCATCCTCACAGCTGCAGGACAGCCAGGCTGGGCTGCATGAGCCCTGTGTGCTGCTGGTCAGGATGTGGGAAGGTAAAGGTGGCGGAAAGATAAATGCACACGTGGTGGCTTTTCTGTCTGACGAGGTGGGGAGAAGTGTTCATAGCAAGGCATTGAGGCTGGTTTGAAGGTCAGGATGGACATGGAGCTTCATATGATTTTCAAAACCAAACAAACACAAAAATATGTCTGTATGACTCTGCATAGTGTGTGTGCGTATATGTATAGATAAATATAGATATACACACCTAATAGCAAAACTGCTTTAGAAATAATGTTCTTTGCTGCTCCCACTCCCTTGATGATAATCACGTCTTCTCTTTCTCTCCTATATTCCGTGTATTTGTACTGTATATCACTGTTGCTGATGACTAAAGCAGGAGCTAAGCTGGGCCATTTTTTATCAGCACGAATGTAATGTTCCATAGGGGTCGGTGCTGAGGGTCTGGACTGCGTCACTGAGGCTGAGATCTCAGTTTAAGCATCACACCTCTCAGATTTGAAGCCAGTTCTCAGTCCAGCTTGGGCCAGGAGCTGTCTTTGTCACCGTTGGTTTCTCACCTCTGATGAGAGGTCAGTGAATTTTATTGTTTTCTGTGCAGGGTTTTGTAGACACTTAAAGGGATGCTGTCGGGAGCTAGGTGGTCAGGTAACAAAACTAATTCAGAGGAATTTATTGCCAACTGAGGTTTCACTGTTGCTTTTTGTAGCCCTGGAGCCTGACTCCACTTTTGCAGTCCCCCCATTGTTGCTGTTTAGCGAAAGGCTGAGAGAGCAAGGCAAGCTTCAGAACCGCCTGCATGCAGCCAGCTGCAGACCTGCAGAGCTCAGAGGCAAGTTGCCTCTCGTTTGAGCAGACTCCAGAATTTGCCTCTCGTTTGTGCAGGCTCCAGTTACTGCGGGAGGTTTTCGTACAGTGACAGGAGGGCTTCTGATCGACACGATGTCCATCTGATTCTTGAGTCTAAAGTGGAGAAGATGCTACAAGCCATTCAGAATGAACCATTTTGGGAGCTCTTAGTGTTGCCTAGAGTTTTCTTTCGTTAATTTTGCTCTAGGTATAGTTCACTGCTGTGTGTTCAGAACCATAATGCTTCAGCAGCGCAAGAGCTGCTCCGAAAGCAATGCCTCCTATTTTATGATATTGGCCCACGATATCAGAGGCGGATGTTGGTGGTATGGCAGCAGAGGTTGAACCTTCCCACCAGTATTCCGTTCCATGTTGTTGCTCTGTGACGGATGGCAGCAGAGGGACACTCTTGACACAATGGCATCTGACATGGAAGTGCGAATGGGGCAAAGGAGTGGAACTGAATTCTCCATGAGGAGAAAATGGCACCCACTGACATTCACCGATGCTTGCTGGACATTTATGAAGAGCAAACAGTGGATGTGAGCACAGGGAGGTGGTGGTGGTATGTTTCAGCAGTGGTGACACTGGCACACTGGTGACGTCTCCACTGGTACAGATTTTGACAAGCGCAGCATGCAGGCTCTTGCTCATTGCAGGCAAAAATGCACAGCTAATGGAGGTGACTGTGTTGAAAAATAGTGTTTTGTAGCTGAGGATTCGCTCTATCAAAGTGTTATTGTGCTCTTTGTATCTGTTGTAGTTTCCATGGACACAAATAAGAGGCATTACTTTTGGGCTGCTTGTGCAGTCGTTTGTAAGCTGACCCCGGCTCAGCACTTGAGCTCAGATGGATGAATATTACCTCTGGGACCTCTGCAGAGCCCACCTGTGAGAGGGAGACCACCATGCAGCTCCCATACCTCTGGAGAGGTTTCCAGTGAAGTTGTGTTTGAATTAAAAGGGACTTTGCCATGCAGAAAATGGAATCACTCCGAACTAAGATACAAGTTCTAACCTTCATCCTTGTAAATATTTGGAAATTAACTGGATCAGACTCTGAACAACATGGTCTAAGTTGCCTCTGCTTTGAGAGGGCAACTGGCCCAAAGACTCCCAGAAGTCCCTTCCAACCTGACTTATTCTGTGATTCCATGAAAATTAAGAGGGGAAAATAGTCTCTTTTGTAGGTACTGGATGCTTCCTGTGAACAGATTCTCCAAAACCCTAAGTTCTGCTCCTGTGTGTTCAACAGGGAAATATAATCTGAACTATTCAACTACCCCAGAACACAGCAGAAGAATTTTGTGACTTTTGAAAACTGTAAGCAAAGAGAAATACTACTTGTAAGGCTTAGCTAGAAGTCCATTTGTTGTGTTTTATTCATTAAAAGTGTCATAACACAATATAATTTGAGCTCTGTTTTTGCAGAGTCTGGTTATGTAAAGCCTTGTTTGACTTGAAACATCCCTTAAAGTTGTAACTTTAATAAAACTTGTGCTGCCAGATAGAAAAATGATTGCATTAATATCCTTAAAGTGCGTTTCTTTCAGATCTTGTTTGGCCAAAATGTTTCTGAACTTTAGATATGAAATACTGGGCCACAAAGTCAAGTTGTGTTACATTGTCGTGAGCCACTTTGGGGCTTTTAAACTCTTCCCTTAAATCCATATTTTGCTTCATGCAGTTGACACTGCTATTTTAAAATGTCATTATTTATGTCCGAGTGAAATAGGATGATAGGGTAATATTTGCCTCTGACAATTTTTTTTTTTAATTCTAATTCATTTTTCCTAGCATTTCTGTTGCTTGAAATTGAATCTATTTGTCACTGTATTGCTAGATGGCAGAGCAACCTGGGAAATGAGCTCTAAACAGAAAGCAGGTCTGCCAAGAATTTGCAAAGTGTCTGATGAATCTGGGGCATTTTGGGTCCCTCGACAGAAGCACGTACCATTCTGAGCTGCTTTGAAATCGTTTAGCCTTTGTTTCTGGTGGTGCTGTGTTGTTCAATATATGATGATCTGTGTATTTTCTTTCTGAAGTGTTCTACTTCAGCGAACAGCTTCATATTAATGAGCTGGATGAGAAATTCCAAGAAGTTATTAATTACAAGCAGAGGGTGACTGCCTCGAGAGGGCTGGAGCTGCAGTTGCTGGAGGCAGGAAGGGAGGGCTGGGGACTGCTCCTCTGGGCTTTGATTAATCTTATGCTCCTCACGATGTGTGCGGCCGTGGCTCACCAGGGCCCTGGTACTCCTACAAGTAACAGCAACAGGATGTCTCTGGTTAAAGGTTTCTTGCAGGAGCTTGGTTTCCTTACCCCATCCAAAACTCACTTAGGGTTTTTTTTGCAAAGCACGCAGCAAAAACGAGCTTTGTGAATACGCAGAAGTGCCTTTCTTTACCCACTCTGCCTGCTTTTATTTTTGATCCAACATAGTGCTGGTTGGTTATTTTCTGTTGTGAGCCTTTCTGTCTTTCTGGGGAATCCGTGTGTAATTACCTTTAGCCATGCAAACATAATAAGGAAGAGGATAACAATGCCATAAGTTTAAAAACACTCTTGGGGTCAAAAGTTCTTCTGGAAACACTGGGAGAGAATTTCAGAGAAAGCATTAGCATTGAAAAGGAACAGGAAGCATAACTCAACAATTACATGTGTGCAGAGCGCGGGGAGGGACCCTCATTACCGAGGGGACTCGAGCGTTTGTTCCCATTAGGGCACTGCAGCCTCGGATGAGGGTGCTGAGACATGGCTCATCCTCAAGCAGGACTGCATGGCTGGAAGAGCAAGAAGCAGCTTTTGCTGTCAGAAATCTTCTTTGCACTGAAACGCGTCATCCAGGATGGATGGAGATGAATAGCCTGGTGTAAGGCTGGCCCTTGTCCTGCGCTTGAGCTGCTGCTCTGCTGTAGGTGCTGTGTTTGCTGAAGGGGCTGATGGTACCGTACCTTTCTGAGATACAGCCTTGTCCAGCATGTCCATGAGGCTGTGCCCGTGCAGTGCCCTTCACTGGTGTTGTGGCTGAACAGATGCTCTGGGTCCCGCGGTGGCGGCAGAGGACTGCTGAATGGCAAGCTGTCAGAGTGAATGTGAGTGGGAATTTGGGCAGGCGGAAATGACAAAATGTTTGGGGACCAGCTCCTGTTTGCCCCATGTGGTTGTTCCACATGAATGTTAATAGGACAATGCTCTGAAAGGTTCCTTGTAGACTCAATGCAGCTATCTGAGCTAACTCCTGATGCTGGGCTGGTGGAAGATAACCTTTTGACTTGACCATAAATATCTGTGGACAATGTGCAGAGTTGTAATTTTTGCTTTTCTGTGTGATGCGTTTGAAAGCCAAGTCAGCAGAGCGACAGAAATGCAAGTTTATCTGCAGTCCAGGTTCCACGTTCTTTGTTTTTGTGAATGAGGGTTTTTCCCATAACGCAACAGATAGAGTACAGCCTGTCTCTCCTTCGGCTGTTTGGATAGCTGCCCAGTTTTGAAGGAGATGAACTGCCTTTAACAAGCTAAAAATAACCCTGTTGTGGCACTGGGACAAGGAGATGCTGTCACAGACATGCAGTTCACATACATTAACAGAAAGATGATAATGGCTTGAGGATGTGAGAGTTAGCATGAATGTCATATCATCACATCTGCAGTTTGTTTGTCTGCAAATTACTGAACGTGTATGCAGTCCGATCCTGGTTGAGTTCTGTTAAAACGTATTCTAGGTGCACTGTGCCCGAGTAAATGCAGCCTGTATAATGTATGAGAATTCAGATCCTCGATTCAGGTATGAAGGATGCTTAATGCTCACATATTCCATATCCTCTCATGTACTTAGGATGATATAAACGGTGGCTTTGGAGCTGAAATCCAAGGCTCCTCACCAGCTGTGTCATGGGAATGCTCTCCGCAGCTGTGGTTGACTTCAGCATAAGGGAGGTCTCGTGTCATTCTCAGGAGAGTTACTCATTTTCAGGGTTGTTTATTGCTTGCTTTGTCCCTCACTGTGAGTAAAAAGATTGTCATTAAAAACAACAACAACAAAAGAAGCAGCAGCATGTTGTTTGCTGTGATGTATAGGCTCCGGATTTGTGCTAAGCCATGAGTTGAGCATTTAATAAAGAAAATAACACAGGAGCAGGAGCAGCTTACACACAGCTTGAGTTCCATGTTTGTCTCCTCTGTTTACCAGGGCCAATCTTTGGGGACCTGAGTGCAGCGCATGGAGACATCTCGTGGGCGAGGAACACACTGCATGCGAGCATGTCATCCTTACTGATGTGTGGTGGGAAAAAATGGATAAAGCATGAAAAAGAAAGCAGCCGTGATCTTTTCTGCACCATTTCAGAACTGTATGAATTTGAATTCCGTCAGCTTAGATGATGTTTGTAGTGAAAATCGTAATATATTGCAGAAGAACAGTAATCTGGTCCGGAAAGGATTAGGAGCTATTTAGCTGGGAGCATCTTCCAAGGCATGTGCTGTCTGTGATACCTATTTCTTGGAGAATTTACTTGCATTAGCCACTTCCTGCGTTTCTTCCCATTTGAAAGGATATCTTACAAGTTTCACTCTTCAAAACTTTATTATTAATTTTAGCAGCCGTTTGGAAACCTGAAAGTGATATCTCCTTTGCTTAACTGCAGCCCTGGCCATCAATGCATGGCTGCACCAGGGCAGATGTAGATCCGTCTACATCAGGAACCTGCCTGCATGGTCAGCGTGTTCTTCCCCTGGTATCAGACTCATTGGAATGGGTTTGGGGCATCCCATGCAAAGCAAATTGAGCTCTCTGAAAGATGAAAGCAGCTCAGCTCTACTGTAGTGCATTTCCATTCTGTTTGCTGAGGGAGTGCATGGGCAGGGATTGCTGCTGGCTTTGTGTTGGTAAATGCCAGCTTATGTTCCACGTTTGTGTGTGATGGCTTGATGGACTTGATGAAGAGCAATTAAAGTAACCATTGGGGTTCTACACTGACTGAAGGTGACAGCAACGCCCTTTCTAGCATCTGTGGCATTACAGCAAAGGCTTGGGCTGGCTTTTGAGTGCAGGGATTTGTTGGAGTGATTGACCAGGCATTCTTAGAGACCACTTTAAAGGCTTTTGTTCTGTTTATTTAGCATTTCCACCTATTCAGAAAATAGGGCAGCTCCAGTTCTTGAATGTTTATCAGACTTCCTGATCTCCTTGCAGCACATGAAACAGGAGATTTCCAGCAGTTGCTTTGCCATTAGCTAATGGCAGCCGTGGTTCCCATCCCCTTTCCCAGGCTGGAGGAAGCCCACGCTGTGCCTGCTGGTGACAACACGGATGTTTCCCAGGAGTGCTGCTGGCACCATGGCCACAAGCAGCCTGGGGCTGTGGGGGCTCTGACAGAGCCTGCCTTGGTGCTGGGCAAGAAACCGGGGCACCGTGTTGTTCTGAGATAAAAGACCATAAGTAGTGCTGACACAAAGGTGACATTCCCCAGCTTCTCCTCCATCCCTGGCTCTGCTGGGTGTCTGCACTTGTGCCATGTCAGCAGAGGTTGGCAGTGCTCTTTGGAAGAAGGGGCACTTGGAGCTTGCTCCGGAAGTGGTTAAATCTGGGTTTGATTTTATGAGCCTCATGGTTCAGCCAAGCATGCCTCCTCCTCTGGCTGGGTCTGGGGCTTTGGGAAGGTGCCCTGGGCACTGCAGCCCTGAGCTTGGTGAGTCCTTGCTTACCCCGGTCCTTCCGGGCTGTGTGTGTGCCGTGGAACCAGAGCGGTAGGCAGTGGGGAGCTCGCTGCTGGCTGGGATTAGAGAGTCTGCATCGTCTGCATTGTTCGCAGTGCTAATTCCAGTAAATGACAGTCCTGCTCTTTGTAATTTATCTGGGAGAGGGATTCAATTAAATGGAAAAAGAGCTAATCTAGAAGGGAAGGTATTTGCTTTCCGCGCAAGGTGGAGGGGCCTGTGGAGCACTGCCTGCCAGACGGCACGTTTACGGCTTAAAGCACGCTGTGCCCCACAGACCAGTAACTAATTGCGCAGATAGCTGGAGCAACCAGTATCATAACAGATCTTCCAAGAAAATCTCTGAACTTTTGGGAAGCCTCTGGGGCACCCTCTGTTCTCGTGGGACTGGTAGGCTGGGTGGTGCCAGGTTTGCAGCGAGCGTTTTGCTCCGAGGAGGCTGGTGGGAAGCCAGCAGCCGAGGAACTCAGCAGCAGCAAAGCGGTTTGCTTATTAAATTGTGTTGTCCCACGTGTGCTGCCTTGTTTCTGTAAATCAGCGACGATTGCCAAGCTGTTTGCGGTTAAACAATGCAGACTCTTATAATCCTGCTCCTCATCTTGCCTCATTAAGGGCCCGGCCGCGCTGGAGTTTTGCCCAAGCGAGGGCTCTGGGGGCAGTTGTCGGTCCTGGTTCAGCGCCAGCGCCAAGTGTTCACGATGGCACCGTTTCCTTTGAAATCAATTGAGATGTCACCATCGCTTGATCCCGGAGTTACTTAATGAACTGGCAGGAGGGACTCTATTTTTAGATCTCCCTCAAACTACGTGTGTTAAAGCTCCCCTTGTCCTCAGAGCAGAGACTGCATCGGGTAGGATTTATGGGTTTGGTTTAATAAGAGGCGTGCAGAGCTGAAATAGAAAGCTCCGTTTCCTTGAAAGCAAGGAAAATTAAGATGGCATGGCAGCCGCCTGGAGACAGTAAAGCAATACATTCACGTGTGGCCAGGAGGATAAGGTGGAGCTGGGCTTTTCTTGTCTCTGTTACAGCAGAGCCAAAGATTACAGACACATGGCTGCTGGGAGCTCTCACAGGCTTTGCAGATTGGGTTTCTGAGTAGGATAAAACTCTTGGTGGTTTATTAGACAACCTCAACAACTTAAAAAGTGTCCTGCTTCATTGCAAATGTCTTCTCCTAAAAGTTTATGATCCGTATCGGAGAAGTATTTTTGCTAAAATAAGAAATAAACAGAGACATAGGTAATTTAGATGTTTCAGATTTACTGTAGTCTGAAGCCAAGTTGGATAAAATGCAATTTCAGGAAGCCAAGGAGAATGTCCTCTGGCATTCCCTGGTGTCTGCACCTGCCCACAGCCGTATGTGCAGGGCGGGTGTTTGCGGGCACGCGACTCCAGGATGGAGTGTATTGGTTTGATGCAAGTGGCAGCTGTCCTCTGTTCTTCCTCTCACCCTGCTAGGTGGAAGTGTATGGAGTTGCACAGTGCATCTGTACTCAACTTCTGTTGCACAGTCAAAATAAAAGCAAAAAAGCTCCCAACCAACCCAAACCCCATGAAGTAGAAACACAGAACATGCCAATGGGTCCCTCCCGAGACCTGGCTCAGAACAGAAATTGGCCACAGCAGTGATGATTTCAGAGTCTCTGTGCAGTTTGCTGCAGACTAACCGAATTTTTCCCTGTACTCTGAGCTGGGGAAAGCTCTCTGTGGTTTGCATGGTCTCGTTGGGTCTAAGTGCCCATTTCCATTCACACTGCAGGAACAAACCAGCTCCCCAGCTCCAGCACCAGGCTGGGTTGTGCTAAGTTCCAGGAAGGTGAGGTTGGGTCCATCCCTGTCTGTTAGGATGAATGAAATCCTCATGTCCCGGCCAGGTGGCTCCAGAGCCGCAGCTTTGGGGCATGAGCGCGGTTGGGAAGGAGGAAGCAGGAGGGCACTCTGATGGGTTTTGTGGCTGGGGAGGCACAGGGAAAGTGTCAGAATACCCAGCAGGGATGAAGCTCACTTCATAAGGATGGGCAAAGGTTGAGTGGTGGGTTTGCTTAGGAAAATCAATTGTGCTTTTCCATTAAATGTGACGACTGCAGTTGTCTGCACACATGGTCCAGCTCCCTCTGGCATTCAGGTTGTCCAGTTAGCAGAGCTGCAGAGGCAGGCAACATCATGGGGACAAAGTGCCACCTCGTTTAAGTGTCCTTTCTTGTTTATATCCATCCTTGGGCTTCAGATCTTTCTCTGCCGCTGAACTAATGCTGCTCCTGAGTGCTGGTTGTTTTTCACGTTTGAAACCATCAGCTGCATGAGTTTTGTGTGTTTCTGCAAATGCTTTTTTCCTTTCTACAAGGGGGGCATTCTTATTATAAAAGGTATTTTCACTAATATGGTAAATTCCAGTGTGGCTTCATGTGATCCATAAAGTCCTGGCTCAGTACTAAACAATTATGCTGTATTTTGATTTACTCTCAAGGATGTTGTAGGGAGAGGTTCTGATACTTTGGATGTCGTCTAGGCACTTTGTTTGGGGTCTCTTGGTTTCATTTACTTACTTTTATATCTTTTCTGGAGTGAATCCCTTCCCAGGCCAAATTACAAGCTCTGGCTATATCAGTGTAGTTATTTTCTTCTTTAGATGAATGTGGTGATCATGAGTTGCAAAACATTTGGTACCAGAAGTGGACTCTGAGGCTGTTGCTGCAATCCCTTGAAAAATCAGCGAGAAATAGATAGCATGCACAAACTGTGTGTGACTGTTAATGTTGGAGGGAGAGGGATAAAAGCCAAAGGCAAATAGCAGTTTCCATTTCAGCTTTATCTGCCAATTTTATCTTTTCCTGAAGTTTTTATCCTTTGAATGGTAATCATAAGGTCTAGACTCTGTGCAAAAGATAAGCTTTGGTTTTCTTGGTTTTGGGAGGAGAGGGATGGGGCAATGGGAGGTAGGATCTGAGGAAAATCCTGCCATTTGTAAGCTTTAATCATGGAAGTAGAAATTATTTCAACAGTCTGAGTATTTGGTGCTTTGGAGGTATTTTTTATAAACTGACTTGCAGCAGTCAATATAATACATTGAAAATAAAATGTGACTGGTATTTGTATTGAAAGTTTTGCCATCCTTGCCATGAGCCATCAAAAATTGTGTAGAAAATATGTGGTGGGTAATGGGGTGAAAATGTGGAGGAATTGGTGTGTGCGCAATTGAAGCAATCATCTCTATAAGGATGTGATTTTTCTGGAAGTTTGCTGAGCTGAAGAAATTGCAATAAATGTTACACTAAAAGGTTGTTAAAGTGCTTGTGGCAGACCCTGAATGAGCTGGTGTGGGTGCTGGAGGTGTTGTAGGGGCACTGGTGTGGTACCCTACAGAGGATGCTTGCCCATACCACACTGGAGGCATACCCATTGGTAAAAATATTCCATAACGTCCAAAGGCATTGCTGAAAATTACTTATAGAAAAGTGTACTGGCTTGATACAGTGACATGTTTGTGGAAAATTAAGATTATGTGCAGTGGAATTTTCTGTAGCTAAGTAAAAATGAGAGGAATTCCTTCAGCTTCACAAGTAAATCAGATTTTCTTATTGTTTTAGGTGATGGAAACTGAGAAGTCTCAAGACCCAGCTTCTGCAGATGTGTCCAAAGGAAACAGCCAGAGTCCGGCTCTGGGAGGTGGCATACTGAAATACAGAAGTCGATCCCAAGGTAGTGCTGGGTTGATAGAAGATACCAGTAGGAGAGGTTTAATCCTCTGTTTTTCTTTTAGCTCTCTAAAAGTAAGGTAGGTTTTCTTTCCTTTGGACACCGCATTAGTTTAATTTGGAAGGAAAATTCCAACTGTAAGATGTTTGCATTCAGCTTCCTGGGTTGAACTGTTGTATTGACAGAAAGATTAAACACAATTATGTAAGCTTATTTTTTTATACTTTCTCTTTCTTCTCCTTTTTTTTTTTTCCTTTCTTCTTAAACATCTGTATTACCTATCTGTTTCAGCACACTTTAATGGACTGGGGTGAGGGAGGTCTCTCAGCCTCATCACCAACATACCCATTATGGCACTCCACGTTTTTGCATTGTGCCCAAGTCTTAGCATAAACCTGTGTGCAGAGCTCAACCAAATCCCCATCCCTTATGCTCTGCAAGGCTCCCCCCCTCCAATGTTCACCTTAATTTCCATTTACTCAGATGTTTTTAGCATGCTCAGGGCAGCTGCCCTGCCTGCAGTCCCTGTGTGTGTGTTGTTGGCTCGCTGGGGATCTACCAGCCTGGGATGCAGAGCAGGAAGGGAAACTATCTTCAGAGATGGGGAAAAGTCACAGAAATACAACTTCTCCTAGAAGCATAGAGGGAGAAGTGACAAGAAAGTGTTAGTTCTGGGTGCCAGGAGGGCTTGGGAGGAGAAGGAGAGCAAAGATGCCAGGTCCTGCCAAGGTGGCTGTTCTGGCTGGCTGTGACAGAGGTATCCTGCGTTCCTGGGAAGGGGAGCTTTAAAACCAATGGTAATTCCACATCCCGAAGTGGGGAGTGTGTTTGAATTGTCCTCTGGGAGGTGGGTACAAATTGGTGGATGCGGTGGTAAAACTCCAATGCTGGGGGAAAACAAGCCCTGTGCTGGTGCTTGCACAGCATCCTGGCCAGCAGGAGGTGGCAGAAAATGGGTTTATTTGCTGTGGATCTACCTCAGCGCATGGCTCTTGAGCCCTGCCCCAGTGTAAGAGCAGGACAGTGAAGGCAAAGGGGAAGCAGAGCTGTAGCAGCTCCAACTTACGTTGATTTGCAAAATCAGCTTGTGTGAATTTTGTCTGTCTTGGATTTCTATCTGTCAAGTAGAGGTTAATGGTGCTTCCCTATGCAGTGGGGAAATTGCAGGGATAAGTGTGCAGGAAATGATGGGACTGGGTCCCAGAGAAAACGAGATTGGGAGGAGCACTGGTTGAGGGGCAGGGGGCTTGGGTGCTGACCACAGGACGTCCTGCAGGACGAATCATTCTGCTTCTGATGTGAACTCTGCAGTCTTCCCTCATTAAAGACAACTAGGATCACAGCCAGAAGGAAAGAAAGCAGCACTTATTTGGCACATTTTTCCTTTTTCCATTCCAGAAAAATTTCCCTCAAAGTGACATGACATCTCCAGGAATGAATACAGCCATGGTGTCAGGTCTTTTAATTTTAAATAAATGAATTAAGCTTGAGAGCTTAGTGAACAGGCGAGTGGCATTGGGTGAGAACAGCTGAATTTATTCTCTGTCCCTGAGCTACCAGCTCAATTATCTGCTCTTCCTTACTACCATGAGCGACAGCACTGAGGTGTGCAGCATCGCTGAAAGATCGCACAAAAGCTGTGACAGCAGAAAGGTTTTCAGTTGAGGATGATCAAACCCAGCTTGTGAGTGCCTGTTTGGGTGTAGCGAAGCATTGTTTTACGGCATTGTTAAGTTGAGGTTTGCAGGAGGTGATTACTGCGTGCTGGCAAGAGGATGAAGCAGCTCTGAGACATGTTGTGAGATGTTTCTCTGTTTTTTCTGAGGTGCTGGATCCCGCTTAGAGTCTGTGGGAGAAGACGATGAGCTGATGGTGGAAAATGGTGAATCCAGCTATGAGATAGCAGTGAAATACTCCCGAGGTGGCAGAAAGCACTCCCTGCCCCAGCAGCTGGAGTCGGCAGGAGCTCGACAGGTGGGTACCAAACCTGAGTACAAACATGGCCACAACTGGATGTGTTGGCCACCTGTGGAGAACTTCCTTCCAATTCTTCATGCTGTGTCCAGGCACTAACACACATACTGTGAGATGCAGCTCTAGAGATCTGAGCACTTTAAAAAAAAAAAAAAAAAAAAAAAGTCCTACTTCTCTTTATTTTAATGACTTAATGATGTAGGCATTTTTTATTTTACTTTTAGCAGATAAAGAATTCAGTATATGGTGAAGCTACCCTTAATCTTTTTAATGTAAATTGTGGCTGGTACATTACAAAATGATCCTACTGTGTGAAATGGGGGAAAATTACAGCAAAGTTCAATTTGGCTGTAACGAGCTGGGATTTCATCCTTTGAATGTTCATCTGAATATATTTATTAAGATCTCCCCTCACATCCCGGAAACACACGGTTTTCCTGGTGTGACATTCCATCTCTGTGATACACAGTCAGAGTGATTTCCCTTGTTTGCTGATACTTACCAGGAGTATCACATCGTGAAGAAATCCACACGTTCCTTCAGTGCCGCCCAGGTGGAATCTCCATGGAGACTGACCCAGCCGTCCATCATCTCTAACATTGTCCTGATGAAAGGGCAAGGCAAGGTGAGGATTCCTGCATGTGTCTGGTTTCTCACATGTAGCAAGACCTGGCATTGGCAAGGCGTCTCCAACCCCCAGCAGCTGAAGGAAACTGGTTTTTGCTCTCAAAAGTAGCACAATAGCAAAGAAATCCCATTTGAAACATAAATGGCCAAGTTACACCTGCAAAATACAGAGCATACAGTGTTCATGTCACACCTGATGTGGAGTGGCCTTTGTTCTGATTTGGTGCATCTGGTCACTACTGAGATATCAAATATTTAAAATGGATCTATAAATATGCATGTATCTGCAAAGATGGGGCAGTTATAGGAGAGTACCTGTTTGCGTGCATATTTATGGACAGGTATATTACATCTCTGTGGAGTCTGGATGCATTATCTAAAAAAAAAAAGTAACTGTAAATTAGGCGTTAGACCCAAAGATAGTTCCTGGTTGATAGTTTATCTGAGAGCACTGAATTCTAAGGGTCACAGAGTGCTTTTTTCTCTCCCCAGTAATGTGTTTGCACGTTTCCTAGGTACCAGCTGGCTGACTGTAAGGGAATAATAAGGTATTATACTCAGTGTGCATTGTTTTCCCTAACCCAGTCCATGCTCTCACTTAAATATGCTAAAAATATGCATTTTCTTTCCTGAAATACTATTTAAATTCATCAGATGGATGCATTTTGGATGAAAAAGCCTTGTTTTGACTTTCATGCTGAAGTACATGAACAAATGATTTCATGTACTTCATGCAATCATGTACATGAACAAATTCTTTTTAGGGCTTTAAGTTTAGATTAGAGTTGGGAGCAGTGACTTCTCTGGCTAGATTGATACAGTTGCTATAAGTCCCGGTTTTGGGAGCTTCTGGTTTCCAAGCGAGTATTTGTGATTTTTTACCTCTTTATTTTTTGACCCCATTTTTTGCATAAGAATTAGCTTATCTCTCCCTGTGTGATAAGCCGTCCTCGCCTGCTGTGCTGCAGTGAGCTCCAAGGGGCTACGGAGCGGCTGGGAGCTTGCAGACTGTAGTCATCATGAACGACCTCAAAGAGCTCCTGTTTCAAGGCCCTTAAACCCACATTTGGAGCAATTATTTGTGTTAGAATAAGTGCCGCATATGATTTGTATAGTAACATCTGCATTTTTGTCTGTCTGGACCTGGGACTTGGAAAGTATTTGCCTAGAATGCATGGCCTCATTTTCTCACTGATGGGGTTCAGGAAGGTGAGCTAACGTGGGCACTGCTGCACTTTGCAGCTGTGATTCTCCTGACCAGCCCCATGCAGACATGGGGAGAGCTGCAGCCCTGTGCTTTCTGCAGGTTGCTTTGGGGTTGGTAACTGCACAGTGAACACTCACTTGAGTTGTTGTGTTGCAAGATGGAGATAGGATGCTTCCTTTCTGGAAATCAGGAGTGTGTTATCAACCTACGAGAAGCTCGTAACAGTAGCAGTCTGCTTTATATTCATGGAGTGAAACAGGAGAGCTGTGTGGGGCTGTAAACATGGTGTTAGTGCCTGCTCCAACAGCATCCCTCAGCTGGGCAGCGTCACCCGTGGCGCTGATAATAGCCCTGGCCTCAGATCACTGAACTGCAGCAGCTTCCCACTTCCCCTGTCCACCTGGTCGGTGACTTTTTAGTGTGTAAAGGGCACACACGGCGATGACAAGAGGAGAAATACAGGGGGGTGGGTCAAAGAAGTGGTTTGCTTGGGAAATAACTCGGCAGGAGGAGGAGAGGTTTGTTCGGCTGTGCTCATCCGTCCCCTCATCAGCTTTGCAAGACAGCCCCGCAGCCAGCCAGGGCAGCAGAGGGGCAAGAGCTAACAGATGAAGCCCTAGGGAATGTATTGATCTAGATTTATTCAAATACAACGTGGAACATGTCTCCAGAATAATTAAAAATGTACATTTGCATGACAGCCCCTCCTTGTCAGCCCCCTTTCAGCTACATTCCTGACATTACAGCACTGACCTCATGTCATCCTCTTAAGCTTTTCTTTTTCCTGAGGAAATGCAGGATCTGTGACAGCGGAGAAACCTATAGTTAATTTTGAATATACATCTCAGAGGTGAGAACCTACTGCCTGTCAATTTAAGAGCAATTTAAAATTGGAATAGGATGCCATAAAGCCATTGATCCAGCGTTAAAAAAAAAAAAAATCTCGAAATAACATTTTTGACTTTCAGCTTAAGGTGCCTGCTGCTACTTTTTGGGCTGATAAGTGTGTTGCTACTAGAATGACAGTAAATCAGGAGATGCAAGCAGAGAGTAAGATTGTGGTGCCATTCACCAGGAGCTATTAGGTTTTCATCTCTCCTTTGTCTGTACGTTGCTGGCAGTCTTTCTCAGACGTGAGAATAGAGTGAGGTGCCAGCTGTGCATCTTCTCCTCCCTTTGCTGCAGGGTCTTGGATTCAGCATTGTGGGAGGTCAGGACTCTGCTCGTGGACGCATGGGGATTTTTGTGAAGACTATATTCCCAAATGGCGCAGCAGCTGCTGATGGAAGGCTTAAGGAAGGTATGACAGAGAGAATCCAACTGTATATAGAAGTCTGTAGTGGGATATTATTTCAGTCCAGCAGAAAAGTTCAAGTACAGCTTTATTTAGGCACCTGGCCATCGGCAAGAAGCTGTGGAGGATGTAACACACCCTGTTTGTCCATGCTGGGGAAGATCCATCACAGCAGTTAACTTAATTATGTTGCATTTTGAGAAGGGAAAACTATAGCATGAGGTTGTTTTTTCCCTTCAGTGACCCTTATTTGCCCATGCCTTAAGCTCCCATTCTTCAGATACAAAGGGTCATTGGTAACAGTGAAACATCTGGCTTAAAGATACTGGTCCAAAAAGAGGTGATACTGAGTGGTGTGCTTGGGAGGGGCTTTTCTGGGCCCCTGTGTTTTATGAGCCTCTTGGTTTGATTTGATGTGAATCAACAAGTAAGGGTCATGTCCAGGAAAAAAGAAAAAGAAAATGAAAGATAGGATTGGCAGTAGGATCACCCTACTCAGCTGGCTAGAGAAAGCAGATATATCCTGGTTTTATTACTGTTTTGCGCGTTTTGATCTCTGAGCTGGATGCATAGCCTGTTCTGCGTGTGTTTGGACCCTGCTCTGAGTGCTCCCATGCTAAAGAGGCTCTTGGGGAGTTAAAAGTACAAAGTGACCACGAATTTAGAGTGGTGGTCCATAACTCTTCTGTAAGGGCTGGGTAACTTCCCTCCCACAGGAGACTGCTCCCATGTTACTTCTGTCCTGCTTGCTACATCATTCCCATCTAAACACAGGCGTGTGTGAGGCTGCATTGGGTGCCAGCTGTCCGACTCACTGCCAGTGGGAAGCTCGTGTCCCTGCAACATAGGTCATGCACTTAGCACAGGAAGCCACTAAGTAGCAGCTGTCCCAGAGACCCAGCAAGCCTTCACTGGGTTGTCAGAGTTCCCAGACTCTGAAGAAAGGAGGGGAGGGATAGACTTGGCGGGTGACTTCACCCTGTCTAGTTTTGCCCAGATCAAAGTGAAATAGCAGAAATTGGGTCTGGTTCATGCTCACTTTGCCATCTTTTTAATAAAATGAAAGAGGTTCAGCACAGCTGGGTGTAAACAGCAAGACCCAGAACTGGAAGCTTGTAATAAGCAGGTAGAAATATGATGGGAAATGCTTGTTGAGGTGAGCAGGGCATTTGCTATCGCAGTGTGTGGGCTACTCACTTCTCCCTCCGCAGGTACTTGGTAAGAGGAACACATTTGCTTTCTGCACGTGGATGCAAGGCCATTTTTTTCTGTATAGCCTTTGGAGTAAAGTGCTGTAGTGTTCCACTTAGATTCTCATTTCTCTTATTGATGCTCACAAAGAAGGGGAAAATTGTAGTCCCTTTGGATTTGATGTTACGAGCATCTTATTTTCAGACTTCAGTGAAAATCTGTGATTATTTCAGTTTGTTAGTATGAGAATATCAAGTTAAGGGTCTCTGCTGAAGAACAATCTTTACTTTTCAAATTCATCATTAGCTTACAAAGACATTAGGACAAGTGAAAATAAACTGAGAATAGTAGAAGGCTTTTTACCAAGCAGTTAATTGTAGTCCACATGGTAGCAGGTTGCCTTACATACAAGGAGTTTTTTTATATCTCTGTAGTCTGTGTATTGCTGACTTTGATTTTTTTGTATCTGGTTACTAGGGGATGAAATCCTAGAAGTTAATGGAGAGTCTCTACAAGGGCTGACCCATCAGGAGGCCATTCAGAGGTTTAAGGTAACATGAATATAGCACGAGAGAGTATGCTTCTCTTCATTCAGTGCCCTGTGGCACCCTTTACTTTCTTTCGCTTGCCACAATTTAATATATGCGGCTTTGCTGGCAAATGTTGGCTTATTGTGCCGCCTTCCTGGGGCTCTGTCTCTGCAGCAACTCAAGAAAGGCGTGGTGACCCTGACGGTGCGCACGCGTCTGCGCAGCCCGAGCCTCACGCCCTGCGCTACTCCCACCTTGCTGAGCCGCTCCAGCTCCCCCAGCTCTAGTGCCAGTGGCAGCACGCCGGTCCCCGGCCCCGACGAGGCAGACAGTTCCTCCTCCAGCCGCAAAGGCCCTGGCCCGAAGGACAGAATTGTCATGGATGTGACGCTCAATAAAGGTGAGGGAATGAGCTGGTAGAACAAAACTCTGCTGCTTAGGGGAGGTTTTTGGGAAAACACTAATTAATGGGCACCTTCCCGAGTTGTTCTGCTCTTAAATCACAGAATGATGCAGAAAAACATCCTCTGATGCCCAAACCTCTGAAGAGTTCCCCCTTTGCTGCTTCAGAGTCAGGAGGCTCTTGCTGGTAGCAGTGTCCATGCTGCTGGAAGGGAGAGGCTGTGAGATATCAGGCAAATGCTGATCAGCCTCTTGTCAGCCCAAATGCCCTTCTTGTAAAGCACAGCCCTGGGCAGGGCAAATCCCTGCGGAGTGCTCAGTACTGCACAGATGAGCTGCTTGAGCTCCTGCATGTGGATTGGTCTCATTATCAATAACTGCACAAGGGAAACTTAGTGTGTGTGCATGTTGTGGTGGGACAAGAATGGCTGCTTCGAAGGCTCTGATGGTGTTTTAAAGGTTGGATTAAAAATTTGGAGAAAGTAGTTGTCCAGCAATTCCTACTTCACTGCACAGTTCATGACTACAACTACTGAAGGAAAGCAGAGGGGAAGGTGATCAGGGAAAATCACTGATCCAGAGGTAACTCCTCACCTTTCTTAGAATCGTAGAATGGCTCTAATTTGGAAGGACCTTAAAGGTGTTCTTTTTCCAACCCCCCTGCTGTGGGCAGGGTTGCTGACCACTAGATCACACTGCCTCTGCTGAGGGATGCCATGCAGATATTTAACAAAAGAGAGCAGTGCAGTTGGCAGAGTCTTCTGTGCTCCCATTTCCCAAAATAATTTTAAGTGAGATCTTTGTTGGATTGCTGCTCCCACTCCTTTGTGTCTCAGACCAGATCAGACCTTGTGTAACACTTCCAGTCCTAGGCAGTTCCCAAGGCACATTGACAGTTTGCCAGGAGCTGAGCTGTTCCTTTCAGTGATGGATCTCAGAAACCAGGCAGGATCAGATATTTCCAGTCCTGATTTCCACTGTTGGTCTTGGCTTCCTGGCTAGCTGCTGCCAACCGTGGAACAATACACGAGTCTTGGTCTCAGATGGGATGTGGGAGCAGAAACACTTGCGTGTCCTGTGTGAGTACAATGTGCAGGGAATAACAGTGCTTTTCTTTGTACTTTTTGTTTTTCACAGAGCCAGGGGTTGGACTCGGCATTGGTGCCTGTTGTCTCACGCTGGAAAACAGTTCTCCAGGGATATACATCCACAGCCTGGCCCCAGGATCAGTGGCTAAAATGGATGGCAGATTAAGGTTAGTTAAAGGAAAAATATGCCAGAATGGTTTTACAGTAAACCTGATTGAAACTTTCTTTGTACCTATTGGTTGGTGTAGCTGGGAGGGGTTTTATACTTCAATATTCACTGATGAGAAAACATGTAAATAAAGACATTCCAAAATGATATTGAATACTCAAGGAATGTTGTTCTGAGAGCTGAAAACAGGTTGGCCATTAAGATTTGTTTTTGGCTTTTTTTTAATTCTCTGTACAGAAAACTGAGCCTAATAGCACCCTTTGAGAAACGGAGCAGCAAGAAGTGCAGCCTTTTTACTAGAGCTGCATCCAGGGACCCCAGGGTGGGAGGAGATGTGCAGAATCCAACCCTGTTAAAGCTCCAACACCTGAAACTCTTTTAAGAAAGGCTGTGGGGGATGTTCTTGCAGCTGGCTGTGCCCCAGTCTACAGGAGTGCTCTTCTGCCCTTACTGTCTAGCAGGATCTCTGCAAGACCTGCCTGTCTCATTTATTCCACTGTCCCCTTTGGATGACTAGAAGGAACTCTTGGAGAGAGAGAAAATCACTCCTAGGGCTTCCTTGTGCTTTACATTGGATTAAGTGACAAATTTATTTTCTGTTTCTCTCCTGGGGTCCTCGTTTTAAAAAAACATTCAGGGAATTCTTCCACCTTTCTGCATTGCTGCGTAAATGCTATTGGGTGTCAGGAGCATTGTCTGAGAGGATTTCAGCTGTGCTGAAAGTGCTCTGGGACTGCATGGTCCACACCAAGCTTGTGGCAGAGTTGCTGCATGGCAGCCTTGTTTTCGTGATGGGCAGAGAGTTCTTCCTTGCTCCCCAGCAGAACTGTGATAGGGCATTTTGGCTTCTGGAATAAGGCGGGAAGATAATTTTATGATTACATCCCTGCCAAAAACCCGTGAAAGTTCCCACCATATAGAAATGCTTACAGGAAGCAGTACTTTAATGCCAGCTTGGTTTCTTGTAAACCTTCTTGGAAAAGATTGCAGTGCTGGTTGTGTCTGTGTGCAGCAGCTGCATCATTATTGGGTTAAAATGATTGATTATATCCAGGCATGCTTCCCAGTTTTCTAACTTGTTTCTTTGAGACATTGCTCCTGTTGTCCCATCAGTGGTTTATGGCTCCATAAGCCAAAACTTACAGGATGGTTTTGATTTTGGAAAACCTCGTTAATCAAATACTGGCTTTACAATGCTAGAAAGGGTTTGAGCCCAGCCCCACTTTGTCTGAGCTCCCCCTCTCAGTTATGAGCCTATGTAAGTGATTCTGTTTTTCTTAGTTTCTAATAGGTGTTTAAATCTAAAAGGTAGGCAAAACAGTGTCATGATTGCACAACTGCCTTTGCTTTCATACCAGAGTACAGACTACCGAAGGCTGCCACATGTAATTGCCATTTTGCTTTTGGCACACGGACTTGGTGTAAGCTCATTTCCACTGTCATAAGTAACCCAACATAAATCAGCAGTAGTGGATTGTTTGAGTGTCTACTTAAAGAAAATATTTTAGTAATTGTGGAGAATGCTTTAATGATATCCCTAGTTGATGATCTTTTCTTTTGAATAGTTCCAGATGTCTGGGCACTATAAGCAAGAGTTAAAAAACTGGAAAAAGAAAACAGAACAATCTATGCTTTCCTCTCAGTTTTTTGTTGTTGTTGTTGTTGCTTAATGGGCTCTGTACATTAATTTGAAGCAAATACATGCTTATCTCGCTCAATTTTTTCCTGGAGTCATTTCATAAACTCATATCTAAATCATGAATTTCTTATCAGTGTTTGTGTTAAGTAATTCAATATGATGGGAAGGAACAGCCCATCTGAATCTAATTTTTCCTCTTCTGTGCCCGGCAAGTATCTGAATGCAGAACTGGAATTGAAATTTGCTTTCACCCTACTCCAAATGCGGCCAATTTTCTCTGTTGATTTAATGGGGTTTGTAGCACTAGCAGTAAGTGCGGAAGGGATCACTGGGCTTGCCTTGCAAAGTCAACAGGACTTACCGCATTCACGTCACTGGGAGCAAGAGCAAGACTGGCTTTTTTGCAGATCAGATCTTTTCCAGATACTTGTATCTTTGGAAAAGTCTGGCCACCAGTCAAAAGCACAATTTTTCTGTAAAAGGCGGATGTGATTAACTGGCTTTGTGTCTCTCCGCAGTCGGGGGGATCAGATCCTGGAGGCAGATTCGGTCAGCCTGCGTCATGCAGCGTTAAGCGAAGCCTACGCCATTCTGAGCGAATGTGGTCCAGGGCCAGTCAGCCTTATCATTAGTCGGCATCCGAACCCAAAGGTGAGGAGAAAACACATTTGCATATCTGCATTGTTTTCATCTGTTGCTGCAATTTGAGTCTTGCTGCCTGGAAAGTGGCAAATGAAGAGTGTTGGATTTTTCTTTCTGTGACATGTATTGTGCAAGAAGTCAAGCTAAAGGATTGTCCTGATGCCTTCCAGTTTTGTAAGCTGTAGTAATGCTAGACTGTCCTCAGTACTTTTCCTTTCATCACACACTGATCAAATGCAATTTTCCTGGAACTACTTGAGCTGAAGTGCTTCCATCTTTCTTCATACTTGGACCAAGTGTCAACGTAAATATTGCACAAATCCTCTTTCTCCTTAAAGTTATTTTGCAGTTAGTCTGTCTGTGAGTGGAATATAATTTAGGGCCAGGAATATAATTATCAACAGATGGAATTGATTAACTGTAATAGAGTAAGAGGAATACTGCTTTTAAAAGAGCAAAGTCTGCCCAAACATCAAAGTTTTCCTTCAGGAATTAAAAAATGAGAATCTGGAATGTACCGCTACTGTGGAATCTGTGCAAGGGCAATTTGAAAATAAGCCTGTGTTTTCAAAGTGCATGATTATTTTCAATCAATTTTTAAAAATTGATGATAGAAAATAAAGCCCTTTTAACCAAGCTATTGGGAATAACAACTTCTTTTATTTCAATATTTCAAAGAATTTCATGAGTTTACAAAACCTTCCTGTTTAAACAGGATTGAAGCTGTAAAAATATTTACATAAATGGGTCCAGAGAGCTCTGACTTTTGAACTCATAACTGCAAATGGAGGCCTTAATAAATCCATATCTAGGAGAACTCAGGTTTCATATTTTATAATTAGTTGTATATTTTCTGCTAAATCAAATATACAACCAATAGACAAATAGTATCCTACTGCCCAGTGTTTACGGTCGCTGCTGCGAGGCCTTGTGATGCTAAAAAGAAAGAGACCCTGGTTCTGCTAGTAAAAGGAAAGCAGCAAGGGGTAAGATTGGGGCTTATGGCCTAAGATAACAGTATTTCTATGGAGTCTGTATGCTGTGCTGAACCAGCATGATGGTTCCATTTGATTGCATTATTAAGGCATATAGACTTTTCAGAGTCTATAAGCAGCATGAAATAAGAACTCCACGGAGTGGAGCCTGCCCTTCTCTTCCTCTCTTCGTCTCGCTGTGGTGGTGGCTCGAAAGCTGATGAGTGACCTAACCGGGTATCTGCTGAGACGAACTGCGCTAAGCTAATTGCTCGCCATTACTCAGTAACAGAGGGAAACTATTAAGTGGGTCCTATTACAGTTTTTCATAAGTGATATTTAAAATGACAACAATTTCTTTGCCAAGAATTGCTAAGTAAAGTTTGAAGTTGAGCTGGAGGGTCCCTAATGCATTTGCACCACAGGCAATGCAGAATCCACAATCCCGTATGGTTGAAGGAGGGTCCAGGTAGGGGCCCGTGTTTATCCTGTATGTCTATCTTTTCTTTGACAGCGCTAGAAGATCTGCAGAAGTTTTTGTGTGCTGTTGGGTTTTTTGATATTTTTTTTTTTACACGTATTTGTTAATTATAACACAACAACCTGCAAATGGTAGTTAAGAACTTGCTTGTCCCTCTCCATGGAAGGATTTTGGTTTGCCTGAGGTGTGGAAGGCACTAAAAGATCAAAATTGGCAGAGCTTGCAGGAGTGTGGATTTTTGGTTAACTTTTAACAAATACTGCAGCACCAAGTTTTGTTCTGGGGACATCTTGTACCCAGTGGTTTGTGTAAAGGTCCTGGAGCATACTCTCAGGCTTAGTCCATGTCCTGTATGGACTCCCCATGTCCCAGGAGCTCTGAGACTTTTGGTTTGCTGCTGAGGTTATGCCACAATCTGAAAACAGATGTATTTCTACACAGGCTCTTGTTGCTTTAGACATTTTTATACTTGATCTCTCATTTTACAATACAAAAGGTCCACAGTACGTTTTGTTGCTGAACATATTCACATTGGTGTTTTCATCTACTTCCAAGAGAAACACCACAAAATTTTCTTTGTTCTTGTTATTCTGAGTAAATGTGGCGTTTAAACTGTGTTTAAAATGCTGAGTTTGCTTAAGAGTCTTTTAAATCTTCCTGGTTCAGAAAGATTCAAGTTTCTCGTCTCTCTTTATACTGAATATTAATTCATGTAAAGCAATGTGTACAGAAATTAATTTTGACAGAATTAACTCGCTTTCTGTTTTTAAATATATACTACTGCAGTCTAGTCATTTCTGTTATAGAATTACATGGAGACTGCCAGTAATAAGAATTAAGTGCATGGCAGTAGTTCAGGAGAAAATTAGCAAATATGGTAAACCAGTATTTATTCTTTACCCAGAAGAACATTAATTACGAATTACTGATTTAAGTTTTCTTTTTTTAAAAGCAAGGATAAATTAAAATTAAAACAGCAGCTAATGTCTTGGGAAGTCTGATGTTCTTCCGGTAGGTTAAGTACAGAATATCTTCTGTTGCTGATGTATGCTTGTACAAAGCAGTCTGTTTATTTTAATGTTATATTTTCTCAATCAATATACAGGATTTAATTGAGTTAAAATTGTGCTGTAATGACTTTATTTGACTTCTTTAACTCTAGTGCAGTTTTGTTTATTTGCATAATGTGATGCTTGGACATCATCTTCATAAATTTCACTGGCTTCTGCCTCCTCATTTCTGCCAGGATAGTTGGATAGATGAAGTCTGAATCAGGGGACTGAGATTTAGGAGCTCTCAGCTAGGTGGTCTTTACTGTGGCTTTGAAAATAGCATATCATAAATGAATTGTGTTAAGTGGTCAGACTTTCACATTCATTTCCTTACCTGATTTGATCTCTATCTTCCTCTTGACTTCAGGTTTCTGAGCAGGAGATGGATGAAGCAATCGCACGCACTACTCATCGGGAGAGCAAGGACACAGGCTCCTCTCATGTCACAGGTACCAGCATGTTTCCTCCTAAACACTTGTTTAAGGACATGCTCTGGAGTTCCTCAACATCAGCTGACCAGTTCTGGGGACACAAATACTCTGTCCACTGAAAAAATCGTAGCAAAAACATCCAGTTCAGATGGATCAACTCTATAGATCATGCTGCTTGCTTTGAGCTTCACCAGGCTGCCATAATCTGAAAGCAGAGGTGCTAAGAGGTGGCTGCTCGGACCTCTCTTCAGGATTAATTTGTTTAATGTCCCAGCAGGGAAAGGGGAGCAAGAACCAGCTCCATCTGTGTACGCTTGCCCATGTAGAGTGTGTAGAGTGCAAAACAACAAGTCAGTATAGCCATTTGAAAAGTTCAGGTATTGTGTCCTGTGCTGTGTGTTTTAATTCTTTAATTCTGTTTTAATTCTTGGGATCATATCAAAATGTATTCTCAGGTATTTGTTTGACTTTTTTTAATTGAATATCTAGCACTTCCTAAAATTGTACAGATGAAAGCAAGCTCTTGGCAACAGTGGAGTGACCAGTGAGGTGATTTTTAGACAGAAGTGTTAGATTTGTAATTATCCTTATTATCCTTATGTCTTTGTCAGCTAAGACCTCTTTTTTTTTTTTTTTTTTTTCCACTGGCCTTCCCAGTGGCTGCTAATTCATCTTCTGCAGTTGCATCCAGCCAGCAGGCGAGGGAGACTGTCTCCTGCTCATCCTGAAGCTCATAGCTCTGCCATGGGCCTAGCGTGTGTAATGTGTTTCTGTGATAATATTTCACCTGATCAGAGGGAGAGCTTTTGAAATGTTAAATAAATCTTGTTTTATGAAGGCAATTCAGATAATAAGCGGGATTACTTCTGACTCAGATGGTGAATGAGGGGGGTTGTTTGGGTATATGGACCGCAATGTTAATTTCTGGTGACTAACTAAGCTGCATTCAACAGGTGCTGTACAAAAAAGCCCATCTCCTGGTGTGAAGGCCAAACAAGGAGAGACCTCATCTCCCCTCAGCTGGACGATGAAACGCTTCCTGGAGCCAGCAAGCCGGGTAAAAGGATCAGCTGCAATACAACCAGGCTGCTTCAAATGCTGAAGCTGTGACTTGATCAGGGAGTCCTAAACCAAACCTCCGTGCTCCATCCCTGTCACAGGGGCTCCACAGAAGCGTTTGTTTCATATGACACATGTTTAAATGCTCTTGCTAGTGTTGCGAGCTCCTGTTTGTCTGTGTGGCCATAGCCTTCAGGAACAATGTGCAGATCATGGCATAGAAAGCTGTGGGTTCCCACCTCCTGCCACCTTGAAGGAACCCCTGCTCTGTGGGAAGCTTCTGCTGGCACAGAGACAAGTTTGCAGGAGAGACCTGAGCCTGTGTGCAGAAGGCCAAGTGCTTGGTCTCTCTCTGTAGCCGCTGATGTGGATAAGTCTCTGCTTTTTTTTTTTTTTTTTTTTTAAGAAAGCTAAAGAAGCCGTGCATCTGTGCCCAGAAGTACAAACGCTGTCCTTCTATCAGTACAGAAGGTGTGTTAAGGGAATTGCAAAAGAGAATGGTTTCATCCCTTGTTTGTATGTTGAATCACATCTGCAAATTAGTAGGATTTGGAATCTCTTTCATTATGCAGGCCAAAAATGTATTGATCTGCTGCATTTCAGCCACCCAGGTTTGACAGTTTGTTCCTCACTACCCTGGCAATTCCTTTATTTTTAAAATTGGCCTTAAGCTTCCTTTGCTGACAGGGACGATGTGAGCTGAAATTATGGGGCTTTAGGCGTTGATGATGACTGGTCACCAACCTTGCTTTTTTCAGCAGGGATCTGTCAGCTCTGAGACAGAGCTTTCCCAGTACTTCTCTCATGATGGTACGAGCCACATCCCATTCTCTGATGCTGTAACTGGCTCTTGTGATGAAGAGCAGCTCCGTCAGAAGAACAGAAACAGTTTGCTGGATGATGGCTCTGTTCTTCCTGGTAACCCAAGTAAGCCACAGAAATGTGTCTGGTCATTTGGTTAATGGAGGGAGAGTCACTGAGCACTGATTTGCTTTACAGAAGAGCTGTGGTGATTTCTGTGCTTCTAGGAAGTGCCTGGTGGTGTAGTGCAAGCCAGTGCTGATCATATGAAATTCTGGAAGATGGAAAGGATTTACAACAATGCACATAAAAGCCTGTTTCCATGGTAGTTTGTCCAAATTGCTGCTCTGATTATGTGAGAATGACTTTATTTGATTGATTTGGCCAAGTCTAAATTGACAACACTGCAGGGTTTTTTTTTCAAATGACTTATGATCATCTGATTACAATTAAATGAAAGTGTTCTTAGCATCCTTAAATACACAATTTTGAAATGTCCCATGTAGCAGTGCAAAAAAATTGAATTTTCAAGTTGACTTTAGATATTTTGCATATGTCTTTGTCCCTGTAGTCATTGACTGGAAGAATCTTTCATTTCCTTATTGACAGACACCTGATTTCAGGTTCAAAGGATATTATAATTATTCTCTCTTTCCTGTGCTTGTCAAGTAGTCTTTGTCTACCACTTATTTTTCTTTGAAAATCTTATTTAATGCTGAAAAGCACTTTTTATGGTGGGGGAACTTTCTGCAAAATAAGATGCAGTTCTTTCTAAAAAGGATGTGAAACGGGTTCTCAAGCTAATTAGTCTTTGATACTGATGGTCATGTGCATGTGTTTTTGTTTGAGAAAGCATTTCTCACTGTAAATTAATGCAGGCAGTATTCTAGATTTAAGGAAGATGTGAAAAAAATCCTGCTGTTTAGAGTACACGTGTATGTGCATCCCTTTCTTCTTTGGGTGATAGTCATAACTTAGAAATAAACTAAAAATAAAATCAGATGTGGCATGAACTGGTTTCAGAAATTACTCATAAATTCTGAAACTGTCTGCCATTTGTTCTTGCTGTGTATTTTAGTTAGAGGGAGGACATGAAAAATCTGCTTTTTGCTTTATGAGGAGAGGTTCATCTTCTCCTCTGGAAGCATCCACGTGTCTTCTTTTGCTGCAGTAACATGTGTGGTATTAAAAATCACTGATAAATGCAAACCTTTTTTTTTTTTTTTCTCCTCCCTAGCTGCTAGAGAAGCAGGACTGGCAAAAGCAAATGGTCTGGCTTCTCCAACCAGTGGGAGATCATCCTGTCTTCACAACAAGCACGTGGAGTCTGTCCGACATGGCATCCTTAGTGATAGCCCCAAGTCTGGCCGCAGCCCCTTTCATCGACAGAGGAGGGTTGTTTTCTATGATGGCGATGCTAGTGATGATGATGAAAATTCCCACTTGCAGAGAAGCCAGAGGGCCAAGAGCCAGGAAGATGCTGGCGTTGTCATTACAACTTCATCTGTAGAAACTGATGATGAGATTCAGGACAGCAACTCACCTAGATACATTGGCACAGAAACATCTTCCCCTGTCTTCAGCAGCTCTGTGGAGTCTGCAGGCAGCACACCAGAGCAAATCGACTCTCCTTTCTTCCCCATCATAGCATTTGACTACTCAAGTGTCCCTGAAGTTCGTCTTGGCAGCCTGAGTTTAAAGGAGCTCCGGGAAGCACAGCTGGAATCTAAGAGGTCACCAAGACTGGAGCACAGGGCAGTCACAAGAGTGAAAAGCATGATGAGCACCGAGTGCCGAAGCCTTCAGAGACAGAGGATGGAGGAGCATGGCTCTTACAACAAACCTGTTGCGAGGACGCTCCCTCACAGCAAAAAGTGTGAAGCACTTGATGGGGCTGGGCAGTGCCAGGGTGAAATTGTCACTCTGGTTCGCAATGAGCACGAGTCGTTTGGCCTGGATTTGGAAATCCAGGCCATGCCCTTAAAGGTTGTTGTCACAGGTCTGCGGCCAGGTGGAGCAGCAGAAAGGGTAATTATTTATTTTGAATTGCCTTGTTGTGATTTGCTGTCACTTTGCAGGGATTATCATTATTAAGCTAGTGACCTGTTGAGAGTAAGTGCAAAGGAGATGTTGTCTCTGCTGGGCAAAAGTTCTCATCCCATATTGTTCTGAAATACCCATTACGTGAAATATTTGATTCAGAAGTGCACTCTGGCTGATTCAAAACTGAGAAAGTCAAGAGGCAGATACACTGAGATGGACTCATCCACACTCGAAAGATACAGTTTTGCGGAAGCACTACTTTTATTTCAATTTTATCTGAGAGAAAGAAAAGATAAGTAAATTCTGGTAATAAAGATGCTTTTTAAGAGAAAAGCTGTGATGCAGCCTGGAATGTGCGTTTTAAATCCCTCCCTGTTATTTTATGTGCATATATCTCTGTCTTATACAAAGTTGGTATCAGGAAGTGTTGTATGCTTACCAGATTTGCCAAGTGCCATGGTAGCAGTAGCACATTGCTCCTTTGCATGTCTTACTTGCACGTATTAGTGTGATTTCTGGCTTCATGCTGGACATACAGCTGCTGACTTAGACGCAGAAGTGCAGACAGAGAAAAAATTGTATTGTGGTGTACAAAGTTGGATGTTGCATTTTTAATCTATTTAGGGATCACTAGGGAGTGTAAGAAGGGCTATATCTCAGCATTTCAGATAGGGCTGTGAGTTCTGTTTCTCCCTCTTTTTCTGATATACTATGCAGTGTTGAGAAACATAGTTTTTTACTTCAAAATATCAATCTGTCCAATTTAGTAATCTAGGAGATTCCAGTTAGTCCCCTGAGAGATTTTGCTCAGGGATATGATTCCTACATGAAACACGAAAATGATAGACAGTGTTCCAATCTTGAAGAAACTAGATCTGATCCAGACCAGTCCATTTAAATGAAAGGGGCTGTCGTCCATCCTGGTACTGGTCTCTGAGATAAACCAGGAGCTCTTTTGACATTCCTGTTTGAGATTGATCATCAGTTCCTCTCCTGGCAAAAATGCAGCCTGCTCTTTATTTATGTGTTGGCAAACTGACAGCAGTGGTACCTGTGCTCTGTGGTGATGAGAAATAGGGAATGTTACTCGTAAGCCATAAATTGCTTCCCTGCAATCTTTGCCCCTATGGCAGGGTTTCTGAGGTGTATTTATAATTTCCTTTGTTCTGTCATTGCATCAGGGATCAATGGGGAAGATGGCTGTAGGAGATGAGATTACCACCATCAACAGTATCCCGGTCAGTAAGATGACATATGAGGAAATCTGCTTGCTTATGCAGTGTCTTCCCACTTCTGTAACCCTGGAGATCCAGAAAGCAACATCAGGTGAGAAAGTAGTTTTGCTTTTGTACCATTTACTCCAAGTACCAGCGAAGAAGAGTCTGATCTTCTGCTTCCCTAGTTTCCAGATTAATTCAGATTAAAAGCCCTTCATCACCAAACCAGGCTTCAGGGTCCTCCCTAGCACAATGATGAGGAGAGGAAACCTACATCTGTGTCAATTGTTCAGAGCATCCATTTACAGTATGTCCCTCCTTGCCAGCATTTGCAGAGGTCTGAGTCATTTCTTGCAGAGCTGGGGCTTACTCGGCAGCAGCCCTGCACTGACAGCCCATTTTACTGCTGTACCTGTTCAATAAATACACTGACCCTTTATAATTATACCTGTCTCTTTCAAGAGCTGAACATTAAGCAGTGTTTTTGTGGATGGACAGCCAGATAATAAGACCCTTTTTTCTTTGATGAATCAGAAATCTCTGAAGTGCAGAAAACCCAGGATAACCAGAATCTTATCAAAATGTTTGTGTGGTTCTTATGAAGTTTTCTAGTTGGAATTGAAACATTATTGAAACATTTGATACCTCCTTAGTTTCTGCTCAGGGTTGATTTATGCTGCTACAGCAATATATGCTTTCCCACAGATTGTACAAATTTTGCGGTGTGGAAGTGAATGTTTGAAAAAGAGAAGCATACTTTTCAAATTCAGGAAGAACATAATATTTTGCTTCATTCTAGCTTATGATCTTCTTCATGTACCTATTAATACCTGTGAGCCTAAATTGCTTCCAAATGTTTCAATTCCAGTTGTTCTTCAAGGAATTCCTGGCTTGGCAGGAAGTCCTGTTCATGTTTCTGTATTGCTCTGGCTTTTGCAGTCTACCAGCACGGGGATAGGGGCACACTGGCACTTCTTTGTCAGGGAACTCTTTCACTTTCCCTTTGCCTTGTCATTCTGGCAGAGAAAAGGATCCAGTGTATGATCCAGCATGCAGAAGCAGGGCAGTACTTCAGATCCTAACCTTTCTTTTGCAATGCCTTCCCCTCTGTTGACTCCTGGAGGAGCTTGGATGTATTAACATAAGTACCTCAGATAAGCAGTGTGGGCAGTCCTGCAGGCTCATTCACGGATTAGAGAGACGTGCTGGTGTGTTTGAATGAGCAGAAAGGGATACTGACTGTGTGAATACACTCCTGCTTCTCCGTTCACTTTCTGGGCCTTATCTGGTCATAACCAGTTTTGGGAAGACAGCTTAAGTGGGTATGTGTGTCCCAGAAGCAGTGCAGGAGGGTTTATGCAAATATTGAGGATGAACTGTTGAAAATTAAGGAATTGTAGCAATGGGTGAGCTGGTATGTGTTGAAGTGCAGAAGTGAGATAGGGAGCTCATTGTGTTGCCCAGGAATGGGTGAAACATGTATTGTGAGGAAAGGTCTGTACCAGAAATACTATAAAGCCAATGTGCTTAATGCGTGTGTAACGTCACCCACGCGTGTCACATTAAGCACCTGCAGGAGAGTCGAAAGGATCAAAGTTAAGATGTTTATGCACAGCTTGTCATTGTTGTCTCCTCACCTTTGGTTGCTATGCCAGGGCTTTGTGTACTCTGTGCAACCTATTGGGGAGATATTCTTGATCAAAGAAGTGATGATAAACAGTACTGCTCGGCCTGACAGTGAAAACTGACGCTTTGGTAGTTGGCTGCTTGACTGTTTAAATCTCAAAGGTGAGAATTAAGCAGATTGTGACCACCCGTCCTGGATGGGTGGCTTCTTCCTTCCTGTGTGCTACTCAAATACTTCGTGTTATGATTAATTAGAGTTGTTGTAAACATCATTACAGAAGAGGAGCAGTGCAGGGCAAAAGGAAAACATCTAGTCTGAATACGTGGGTGTCTATTTTTATAATAAAACCTGGTGCTTTTAAATCACTTCCTTCATCTGATAGAATTTTGCATTTCTGTTTTAAATTTTTTTTTAATGATGCAGCTGTCAGCAGATTTACAAACCTCATCCTGTGTCCAGCAGTAGACAGTCAGAATCAAGCCGATGTCAGCAGCATCCTCTCAGATGAGGAAGAACCAAATGCTGGGAAGCGAGAAGGAGCAGGTTTGCAAAATGCTGGTGATGGCTGTGTGGTGCAGAGAACAACACTGCCACCTGATGTCACGAGTAAAGATATGCAGAGAGGTACCGCGAAGAGCAACCGTGCTGAGGACAGCATCCCTGTCACTGATATTGATGACTTACTCAGCCAAATGGGTGCTCCTGAGAGCAGGGCCCGCACCCCATCGCGAGCAGAGAGCCCTCTCCGAGATGAGTCCACCACAATGTGCTGCTGCGGGACTGACGAAGGCTGCCCTGGTTCTGAGCCACGTCCAGTGAAGGAGGAGCTGCTGGAAAAAACTATGAATTGTGCAGCTAGTGCACAAGGGGTTTTGGGGCTGTCTGTGTTGGACTCTATTAACACAGGCAAACTTTTTACTGTGAATAAAAACTCTTTAAATAACTATTCTAGGAATTTTAGCAGTTTAAGTGAGGATGAGTTGCCTGCAGCAAGCTGTCCAGAGGGTAAGAGAAGCGACTCATTTCCAAAGTCTATGTATGGGGCTGCAGAGGATTCTCACTCAGACACAGAGTCTGTCACAGAAACATTTGATAGTGCTAGTGATGTGTTGCTTGGGTCATGTGCTGCTGCTAATGCCCCTGCAGTCTGTACTGTATTGGAGTCAGATGAGGAGCAAATTGAGATTTGTTGCATGAATGATGAGCCGCAAAAACCCTCTCAGGAGCAGCATCTCACATCTGTGACAAGCTCATCCTCTCTGTCTTCCCATCATTATGGTGGCAAAGTTTTGCATACTGAGGATTGTGCAATGTGTGGGTCACTGGAGACAAGCATCAACAGACTGGGCTTGGAAGATTGCAGTGGTCCCAACTCATGTCCCTCACAGTGTTCAGAATTCTCCTCTGCTTCTCTGTGTTCTCCTTCTTCAATCTTTCTGCCAGAAAAAAACATCCTAAAGAATTCAGTTGACGTCCCTGAAGTTTACACGTTCCGCAACAATGGTGCCTTAAGTACAGAAGAACAGGTGGGTTTGGGGATCAGTAATGGACATATGAAATGCTGTGAATCTGTTGAAGGAGAAGGATCTCTGCACTGCAAAAAGATAAGCTTTTGTTCTGCTAGAAATGTCAATGGCTTGGAGAACAATTTGCCTGAGAAAGAGGGATGTCATGGTGAACAGAGGTCCAAATCTGAAAGTGAAACAGTGGTTGATGACTGTAATCACACTGTTACCTATTGCTTAACAAAGAAGGAAACCAACAGCTTGTCTAAAACAGAGGGCAATCATCTGAATGCAACATCAGCAAAAGCAATATCACTCAGGTCTCCCTTTCCCTCTAGATCTAAAGATCCAAAGGCTAACACAACTCATGACTTGCCAGGGAAAAATGAGAAAATTAACTCTGTGACTTCAGGAAGGACTTCAAATGGAAAAGTCCAAAGCTCGGGCACAAATCACTGCAAAGGAGCCACAGTACCTCACAGCCCATCTTTACAGAAAAAATCCTGTCAGGAGTCTAAGGGAATAGTGCAAAAGAGTATAATGGAAACCCTTTTAAATAACCAGAAGGCTAAAGGAGGACCAAAGCTAAAAGGGTTCACTATCAAAAGCAAAGCGAAGGCAAATTCAGATTCTTCTGGTATTAATCCTACCAAAGTCAGTGGGGCTGATCAGAAAAGGACTTCTGTTTCTCCACAGCTGTCTCCCAAACTTCTGGGGAAGAAAGGGCCGTTGTCCCGTAACTCACCTACAAACCCAGATCCAGGTAAGAGCATTTCAGGAGCCTCAAGGACTGCGAAATCAGAGCTAGAAAATAAACCATCTCTGGTCGTTTCTGAAGATTCACTTTTGCCTGCCGTGAATGGCACCAGCAGCCCAACAACATGCAGTGAAATGAAATGTGCCGGCTGTGGGGAGCTAACAGACCTGCAGCAGGCATGGGGAAAGCCAAAAGAAACGCAAGCTTCCATGCAATCTGCAGTGTGTCAGGATAAGAGTGTTAAGGTAGATGATTTCAGAGCCAGAGATGGTCAATCCAAAGTCGCTTCATCCCCTCAGGAGACAATAAAAATTGAATATATGAAAGGGAGAACTGAGAACCTTGGAACAAGCCTGAACACAATGAAGAGCATCTATAGTGCAGATGACATTAGGCAATTAGATCTGCAAAACATTGGAGCGTCTGCAGGAGGCTCCTCTTCACTGAGGTCCCCTACTGTTCAACTGGAGCAGCCAGAAGGGCAGGAGATTCAACGCAGTTTCGTTGAGGTGAAGCTTTCCTCCTCTTCCTCTTCTTCTTCCTCATCTTCTGCCTCTTCCTCACCAGCACCATTTTTGCAGCTGCCCTTGCTGGAGAAAAATGAAGAGGTGAACACAGAGGTGCATCAACTGACTGAAGAGATGGGGACCATGCGGTGTTTCTCAAAAGTGGATGTCACCAGAGACAGAAATCTCTATGGCTTGTCGAAACCTGTGACGAGGACTTACTCAATGCCAGCCCAGATATCAGGTCACTTGAGGGAGGAGTGCCATGCAGAGGCTCATCCCATGCAGGGTCCCCAGGGCCATGCTGCAGACGAGAAATATCCCCAGGCAGCAACAGGTCCGTTAAAGATGGTCCATCTCAACCTGCCAGATAGCCAGAGTGGGAAGGAACAGGCGTACACCTCCAAAAGCACCCAGAGGATGCACGACACATCCCCTTCAACCAGCGATGTTATCTACCCGACCACCGATAAACTGAGGAGTTTCAGGAGGAATTACTACTACTATGAGCTGAACTGGCCACATGAACCTACCTCATCCTTTTCTGTCAAACAAAGGATCAAATCCTTTGAAAACCTGGCAAATTTTGACCGACCCATCGTGAAAGCCATCGATATACACTCAACCACGAGGTTGCCCCTTGGCAGGAGGTCATGTGGTGGGATGGCTGCTGCCCCCAGCCCTGCTGACACACCACGGGCTTTACGGCGCAGCTTGAGTTCCTACGGCAGCAGTCCGAGCCCAGCCGACACCAGGGCCAAGTTGCCCATGAGCACTGAGCCATCATGTGCAGTGGAGGGTGGCACGGGGGAAGGAAAGCCCCAGAGGAGTGAGGAGAGCAGCACTGGGGCGGACCAGGCCACCTTTTCCCCCATGGCCTCACAGGCGCGGCGCAGTCGAGGCCTGGGCCGACCGCCGCTGTCCCGCTCCAGGCTGCGGGAGCTGAGGGCCCTCAGCATGCCCGACCTGGACAAGCTGTGTGGTGAGGGCTTCTCAGGGCCGCCCCAGCCTGCGTGCTTCAAGACAGAGCTGGAAATCACACCCCGGAGATCTCTCATCTTGCCAAGCCGGGGCAGCCCTGCTGAGGCAGGTGGGACGGGCAGTGGCAGCCCTCGGGACAGCAGCTCGGGGACACCGGGGTCTGCCTCAGATGACGACGCACCCCATGGTGGCTCTCCGGATGGGGAGCGCTTGGAAAACAGCTGGTCACTCAGGTTAGTGCTTGCTGTTGCTGTTTCCATCAGACATCTTTCTGCAGCATTTTGTTTCTTCCCCACAGGTCTCTCCTGAGGCAAAGTGCACATCAGCTTTGGCCCTGGTGCTGATTCCTTTACTCTTTCCTGCTCTGTTGCATGTCAGAGCTGCTGCACTGCTGTCTGGTTGCAGCCACTCTTCAGTATGGGATGGAATGCTTTATTCTGGCAGGGCCAAGCTCATTTTATGTGACCCTTCTATTTGCTCTTTTGGTTGTTTTTTGGCATATTATGATGCAGCAGTCACTGCCTCCTGCCCTCCCTGGAGGGAAGACTGTGCCAGTGCAGCCTGCAGTGACAAACCATCTTGTTGTCCTGCCAGATACAGTCCTCAGAAGTTGCTGTCACCTTGCTTTTGTTAATGTCAGTTGCTAAAATCATTGGGAAAGGAGGCAGGGAATTGAACAGGGACTGATTTTCAGAGAGATTGCAAACTGTCTTCTTTCTCCCTTCTCATTCTCCCAGTACACACCACTTCTTACCCATTTTCAGAATTTCTGCTTGCAAATGAGCTGGCCCTTTGTTGCTTACCCTAATGCAAATTTTACTGTGTACTTGAAACATATCTATACGCAGTCTAGAAATACACTTTCTTTTAATACTTTTTTTTATTCATTTTAGCTTGGATCAGCTGCTCATCTCAAGCCTGGACCAGCAAAAATTGCAGTCTGCTTTGTCAGCTGTAGTACCAAAATGCGACATTGCTGCTATGCTCCAAGAAGTCAAAGCACAAGTAAAGGTAATAACCAGAAGAGAAAGCTGAATTATTGGCAGTATTTTTAGAGGTTTTCTTAATGGTGGGTAAAAATCTCTTCCAGAGTTCTTCCAGTTGCCCAGCAATAGGTTACTGTTGATGATGGTTTTACTTCTGCTGGTTTTTGAATGCTTGCTGTAAACCCTTAATATATTTCTGTGGTTGTGGGATGAAAAAAGGGTTTTGTTTGTCCAGTGTGAAAGCAGTTAAGAGCCACGATAAATAAGGCAATTTTAAGTGAAGAAGTGTGTCTCCATTTCAGTCATTGTTAAAACTGAGAACCTCCTTGGTTTGCCAATAATTGCACATCAGAATTTAACTTTCCACCAACCCTCATGGTCAGATCCACTTTACCCACCACACAGGGGAAGCTCTGCTGCTCGGTGAAAGCAAACACTTTTTTTAGAAGCCAAGATCACAAACTGATGGCTTACAATGCCAGAAAGCGTTGTGCACGTTTTGTTCTTTTCTATGGAAACCCATTGACCAAGGTAACCTGCTTCATTGTTTAGATGTATAAAGTAAAATGATTGCCAGGATGTCCTTTTCTCTCTTTGCAGTATGCATGTTTTTGTGATATGTCCACATCCTTTTTAAATCAGAACTGAAGTTGATAAAGTAATGACAGCACTGGAGGGAAAACTGACATCTGGTCTGCATAACTGCTGGCTGAGCTGCATTTAGAGTGTTTCTGAGTCTCATTCATGAAATTTCTATTTCGAGTATAGAATGGTCTGAGGGGAACAGAACCTCCCCCAAATACCAAGCTTTACCTCCTTCCAGGGACAGCATAGTTAAAGCTTGCAAGTCCCAAGAGTTTTGTGAGCCAGGAGGGTTTGATAGGTTTACTGAACAATTTTGGATTGGATTGTACTTCTGGCTGAAAGTAATTAAGTGTTCTTTAAAGTATTTTATATGGAGTCTTGGAGACATTATTTGTTTATGCCACTTTTCAAAATCTGAGAACCCAAATATTTATGAAACTAAATGCTTTTTGGAATGCACTCCTCGTCTGCATAATTTCTTATCCCAGTATGGCACATATGCTGGAAAATCTTATGCTAGTTAAATGGTGGGCTTAAATGTACAATAGGACAATTCTTCATACTTATGCAATTTCTGAAAAGTGAGATGGACTGCCTGATTCAGACTGAGAGCTTCACCAGGAAGAATTTGTCATCATCTTTTGCTCTAAATAGTTCTAAATTTTCTCTTAGTGTCTAGTAGGTGTTAATTATATGTATATATATAAATTTGCAGGCATTTCATTGATTAAATCTCTATGACTGATCTTTTAATCTGATGGTCTGATGAACAGGCTAAATGGAGAGGCTAAAGATGTGATGTTAATTAGAGGCTAAAGATGTTACGTTGCTTGTTTCTTCTTTATTTATGGGCAAGTTCCTTAGAAATTCTGAGATAATAATTTGTATATGCACTGCAAGAAGTTACTTTGTGTTAGCTTGCATTACAGATGTCTTACGCAGTTTTTGTACTGACTTATTTTGAAGCCCTGCAGATTACTGTAGGCCTTGTGCAACCACTGCGTGGCCCAGTAAAGGAATAGGCAGTTGTCTGTGCCCAATATTACACATGCTTGTGAGGACCACATTTAAGGGCTGAGAGGGGAGGAAAGGAAAGGCCCATCTTTGGGAATGGGAAGCCAGGGTTCAGGCTGTGTTGCTGGCTGACTGGCCTGGGGCATGTGGTCATCACACAACCCTGTAATCTGAGGCTTCTGATATTTATTTTATTTTATTTTTTCAGTGTAAGCAAATTAATTTAGAGGAACAAGGAATAGAATAGTTTTAGTTGGAAGGGACCTACAAAGATTGAGTCCAACTATCAGACTGATACTTAAAACATATCATTTCAGAGCATTATCTAAATGCTTCTTAAACGCAGCCAAGCGCAGGACATCAACCACCTCTCTAGGAAGCCTGTTCCAGTGTTTGACCACTCTCATGGTAAAGCAGTTTCTCCTAATACCCACTTTGAACCTCCCCTGGCTCGGCTTTGTTGCCCTCCTCTGGATGCTTTTAAGTGTCTTAACATCCTTTATAAACTGTGGAGCCCAGAACTACACGCAGTATTCCAGGTGAGGCTACATCAATGCTGAGGAGTGAAAAGGTTGGAAAGAATGTGACTTCTTAAGCAAAAATGGTTGCTTTAGTACTTAGTGATCAAAAATATATGATTATGTTTGTTACTCTCAGAACACTTGGTTGAAAGAGACTAAACTAGGTGTTTAACTCACCATTATATTCAGGCTAATGTAAAGCTGTTCTTGCTTGAGTATGGATAAGAAAGATCTTGACAGCTATGGAAGACTGTGGACTAATGAGTTCTTTCCTGACTGCTTCTTTCTTCCCATGCCCTCGTGGATCAGTGGTGTGAAGCAGGGTGACATCAGTTTCTGACATTGGCTCTGTGCTTTGCAGGGATGCCTCTGATGCAGAAATCCTCCTGAACCGTTATTTGGCAAAACACACACAGTGAGGGCAAGAATTTGTGTTGTTTCACCAAACAAACAATAATAATCTACGGTTCTCTGTGCTTTCTGCACTGAGCTGAACTGCACTGAAATTAAAAGGCAAAAACTGAATTAAAATGTTGAATTTAGTGAGCTGAATATGTCATTTAATGCTAAATAGATTAAGAAGTTTGTTTCTAATGATGTGCCATTAATTTTAGTGTTGGCAGCTTCTGGAGATGTTTGATGTTGGGTAGGATCCCAGAAAAAAGATGAGAGTCCTGCTTTCCACTCCCTGCTTCTGTTGCTCTGCCCCACAGGCAGTTAACTATCCTCTTCTCTGACAGATGCCTGCTTTTAGTCTCCCTTACATTGCAAAATGCAGCCTCTGTAACAGTGTCTGGTTTTGTCCTAATAGCTGTTCAGAAAATGGCACCAGACTTGCTGGACAGCACTGCTTCTTTCATTGCAAAGTCTATGCTTTGGCAGCAGCTCATCACTTCGAAGAAATCAGCTTCACACCTTCATGCTGGTCTGAAGCCATGTTCAACACCGATGCAGACCAGTGCCGGTCCTTTTCTTGTGCTGTATGCTCCTGTTTCCGCTACAGCACAGCTTAGTCCTGTTTGGATCACTAATGGACTCATAAGTTCCATCTCACAAATACAATAGTTTAACCTGCTGTCCTATCGAACCTTCATAAGCTGCAGTTTGTATCATTGCCCCTTGTAAGATTGTCCAGCACTGCTGAGAAGAGGTTGATGCAAATGTCCTCCGTTACTTCTTTGTGACTGCCTTTCAAGAGAAAGGAGATCTAGGATAACAAAAGTGTTAGTAATTACCTCGAATGAAGAGTAATGTAAAGGCAAGCATCTGTTGGNTGACTGATCTTTTAATCTGATGGTCTGATGAACAGGCTAAATGGAGAGGCTAAAGATGTGATGTTAATTAGAGGCTAAAGATGTTACGTTGCTTGTTTCTTCTTTATTTATGGGCAAGTTCCTTAGAAATTCTGAGATAATAATTTGTATATGCACTGCAAGAAGTTACTTTGTGTTAGCTTGCATTACAGATGTCTTACGCAGTTTTTGTACTGACTTATTTTGAAGCCCTGCAGATTACTGTAGGCCTTGTGCAACCACTGCGTGGCCCAGTAAAGGAATAGGCAGTTGTCTGTGCCCAATATTACACATGCTTGTGAGGACCACATTTAAGGGCTGAGAGGGGAGGAAAGGAAAGGCCCATCTTTGGGAATGGGAAGCCAGGGTTCAGGCTGTGTTGCTGGCTGACTGGCCTGGGGCATGTGGTCATCACACAACCCTGTAATCTGAGGCTTCTGATATTTATTTTATTTTATTTTTTCAGTGTAAGCAAATTAATTTAGAGGAACAAGGAATAGAATAGTTTTAGTTGGAAGGGACCTACAAAGATTGAGTCCAACTATCAGACTGATACTTAAAACATATCATTTCAGAGCATTATCTAAATGCTTCTTAAACGCAGCCAAGCGCAGGACATCAACCACCTCTCTAGGAAGCCTGTTCCAGTGTTTGACCACTCTCATGGTAAAGCAGTTTCTCCTAATACCCACTTTGAACCTCCCCTGGCTCGGCTTTGTTGCCCTCCTCTGGATGCTTTTAAGTGTCTTAACATCCTTTATAAACTGTGGAGCCCAGAACTACACGCAGTATTCCAGGTGAGGCTACATCAATGCTGAGGAGTGAAAAGGTTGGAAAGAATGTGACTTCTTAAGCAAAAATGGTTGCTTTAGTACTTAGTGATCAAAAATATATGATTATGTTTGTTACTCTCAGAACACTTGGTTGAAAGAGACTAAACTAGGTGTTTAACTCACCATTATATTCAGGCTAATGTAAAGCTGTTCTTGCTTGAGTATGGATAAGAAAGATCTTGACAGCTATGGAAGACTGTGGACTAATGAGTTCTTTCCTGACTGCTTCTCTCTTCCCATGCCCTCGTGGATCAGTGGTGTGAAGCAGGGTGACATCAGTTTCTGACATTGGCTCTGTGCTTTGCAGGGATGCCTCTGATGCAGAAATCCTCCTGAACCGTTATTTGGCAAAACACACACAGTGAGGCCAAGAATTTGTGTTGTTTCACCAAACAAACAATAATAATCTACGGTTCTCTGTGCTTTCTGCACTGAGCTGAACTGCACTGAAATTAAAAGGCAAAAACTGAATTAAAATGTTGAATTTAGTGAGCTGAATATGTCATTTAATGCTAAATAGATTAAGAAGTTTGTTTCTAATGATGTGCCATTAATTTTAGTGTTGGCAGCTTCTGGAGATGTTTGATGTTGGGTAGGATCCCAGAAAAAAGATGAGAGTCCTGCTTTCCACTCCCTGCTTCTGTTGCTCTGCCCCACAGGCAGTTAACTATCCTCTTCTCTGACAGATGCCTGCTTTTAGTCTCCCTTACATTGCAAAATGCAGCCTCTGTAACAGTGTCTGGTTTTGTCCTAATAGCTGTTCAGAAAATGGCACCAGACTTGCTGGACAGCACTGCTTCTTTCATTGCAAAGTCTATGCTTTGGCAGCAGCTCATCACTTCGAAGAAATCAGCTTCACACCTTCATGCTGGTCTGAAGCCATGTTCAACACCGATGCAGACCAGTGCCGGTCCTTTTCTTGTGCTGTATGCTCCTGTTTCCGCTACAGCACAGCTTAGTCCTGTTTGGATCACTAATGGACTCATAAGTTCCATCTCACAAATACAATAGTTTAACCTGCTGTCCTATCGAACCTTCATAAGCTGCAGTTTGTATCATTGCCCCTTGTAAGATTGTCCAGCACTGCTGAGAAGAGGTTGATGCAAATGTCCTCCGTTACTTCTTTGTGACTGCCTTTCAAGAGAAAGGAGATCTAGGATAACAAAAGTGTTAGTAATTACCTCGAATGAAGAGTAATGTAAAGGCAAGCATCTGTTGGAGAAGAGGATAGTTAACTGCCTGTGGGGCAGAGCAAGTGTAGTGCTTGGTCCAGAAAGGTGTATGGGAACTAGCCAATTGTGACTGCAAAACATCTAGCAAAGTCGATTGTGTAAGCTAGGCTGCCCAAAGTGTAATATCTTTCCACTATCCTAATTTTGACTTTGCTTTCTAGCCTTTGACTGACTGAAGAAATCTTTGCTATCACCTGAGTTTTGCTATTCATCTGTAGCAAGAATAGGAATACGTTTAATGTCTCAGTTTTAATTCCTTGAGTCAGTTTTTTCACTTGCTGTAATCTGAGAATACTAGAAATTTGTGATTTGTGCAGGAACTTGGTCTTGATCTTTCCTTTTGTTTTTCTCCTTATTCCCCTACCACTCCACCCCCATTTTTCTGGTAGAGCAAAGAAGATGCATACTTTGTAGTCTTGAGCAAAGAAGAAGGAGCTGGCCTGGGATTTAGTGTTGCTGGAGGAATAGATCTGGAACAGAAATCAGTCACAGTAAGTGATGACTGCAATTCATCTTTTTGCAAAGCTCACTTTAAAGCGTACTGGTGATTAGATCAAGTGCTCATTTATCAAGACTCACTGTAAGTCATTCATAGTCATAAAATGCTCTCTCTCAGAGGCAGCTGCATGCTATCTGCTACTAAAATCAAAGGGAGTGTCTGGGTAGTGTAATTTTCATCATTGGAGATGGATGCTAATTATGTTTTCAGTCTTTAAAAGTGTAACTGCTCTGTTATCAAATGGTCTTAATCCTATGCATATAAGTAAAATTCTGCAAGCAGTTGCAGTGCATACAGCCTTTTAGGAGAAATCTTAATTCCAGCCCTTGCAAGTGAATTCTGTGCAGCAAAATTTTTGAAGTTTTTTGCAAATCCTGAGAGTGACTGTTTCAGACCTCAGCAAACATTCTGGATTTCGCTTCACTGATTTGTTTCAGTGTTAGTAAAAACTGCTGGATGTCAGTAAGTGAGGTGGCTTTTTTTGTTTGTTTGTTTGTTTATTCTTCTGTTGTTTCTTTATAAAAGTACTCATACAGCATTCTGAACCAAGAATATTGTGTGACAGTAAACAATTTTGATGTGTAAAAATTGATAAAAAGCAGAAATACTGTTCAAAAACAGTTCAGCGAGACAGAAAAATACCAGATGACCAGTGTCCTTGTGGCAATTTCTTTGCATAGGATATACTTTTAAATTCTGCCCTGTAAGAGGGAGATCTAAGTGCTGAGCATAGAAGAAGGGTATGTCCTCAGTCTTTGAGGAGTGCAGCAACTCATGTAGGAATGCTCTGGTGTGTGCTCTTAGGCAAGACCAGTATAAGTAAATGTATTTTACATTAAGCAGTCACTGAGTTAGAACACAGTCACAGTCTAGGGACTAGGCTCCACATCTCTTGCTACCAAGGTTGTGTTCCCCCTCTCTGGCCCAAACATTCTCTTCTGTGATGACAGATTTGGCGGCCATGAGCAAGGGGAAGGCTCAAGAGCATCCCATCCCACCACTTAAGTTTACTACATAAAAATACAACCACTGCTTTTCACACAGTACCTAAAATTACAGTCCTGTGCTCTCTCAAGCTGAGTAGCTGATTGTCTTTCTCCAGAATGGTATTACTAAAAGATCATCAGTATCTGCTCTTCCCATGTCCTCTTGATTCAGTGTGCATAGAGCATGCTTCTCTCCGGTGGATCTCTTAGAGAACCATGTAGTCCTTAGCTGTCTGGGAGCCCAGCTGGATTCAGGGTTGGCGCTGGATGCTGTGCTGCTCAGACAGGCTGTTCTGCCCATGTTTGGGTGCAGAAATACAAATGCCTAGTGAGCTTTGAAGTACCTGAGGAGTTGGGCTGTGTGTGGGAACGCAGCAGGTGTTTTGGACATTGTCTCCATATTCCAGTTCCATTTGAATATCTACATTGGTCACCTGTCATTGAAGCTGTTATTCCAGCTCTGGATGCTTGCTTAGATTGTCTGAATAACTATCTTCTTAAACCTGATTGTGGCAGGTGCCTCCCTCATCACAGCCCTGCTACAAAAGGGAATAGGAACCGAAGGACTTCTGACTCCTGCTGTTGCTCTGGGTATATAGGAGAAATTCCTACATGCAGAGTATACAGAAGAAATGCCAAGCAGAATGGCATCCATAGATGTGCTACCTTGAAATTTGTCTAGTTAGTCTCTTTCTGTAAATGGCACCCATATAAATCTCAGCTGCACTCACTGGAGTTTAGTCAGAGTTTAATTCACTCGGAATATTTTATAACCTCTGGAAAAGCTGCATTTGAAGCCACTAAATCGTCTTTTTGCATCCAGTCACATGGTGCTTGATCAGGCAAACAGAGATGAGCAATTAAATATTATATGGCAGGAGTAAGTCGGAGCCGTTCTGTGCACAGATGCTGTGTACCACTTAAAAGGCAGTTTGAAAACTGCACAGGATTCCAGTCAGTGGGATTTTGGGGAGTGGATATAACACAGTGCAATGGTATTCTTGGTGACTTTGCTGTAGCATGTCACATTAACCTGTGGATCATTCAAAGTTATTGTTAGTTAGAAGTTATTTGAAGTGTATTATTTGTATAATTTGAAGTTACTGTTAGTTGAAGACCTCTGAGGAATTCAGCGAAAGCATGTAAATGGTTTGTGACAGTACATTCTCTCGCTGATTTCGGTTGTCTTTGGCTTAGAACTGACCATGCAATAATTGCATTGTTTCCTCTGCATTCCTCCCATGCCTAACTGCAGTTCTTGTCCAGTCACGTAGGCCTTCGTGTTTGAAGCTGATGATAAGAGCAAATGTTGTATGCCTGATACCCAGGCACTGAGCAACGATTGCGAACTTTGATAGTTGGAGACTCGATGTTCACTACGTGTGCTCGTGAAGTGAACACATCCCTAAGTTAAAATCTTTCTTGTAGGTCCACAGAGTGTTTTCCAAGGGAGTGGCCTCTCAAGAAGGGACTATTCAGCGAGGAGATCTTGTTCTATCAATCAATGGCAAGTCTCTCGCAAACTCTGTCCATGGGGATGTCCTGAATGCACTCCATCAGGCAAGACTGCACAAATATGCCATCATTGTCATCCAGAAGGAAAAAGACAAAGCAAACAATTCCTCCAGACTTGAGATATCAGCTACTGGCAGAAAATGTGTGGGGTCTGGAAAGGATGTTTCCATGGAAATAGGAACAGGTATGATCTTGGTCCAAGAACACTTGGAAGAATTCCTCTGCAGGCAGACTGAGGGGGAAAATGTCCATGTGTTTTAGTTTAAAAGCATCTGTGCCTTATGTAAGTGAAGGGAGCAAATGAAATTACTTTCAAATTTTATTTGCTCTCTTTGAAGCCCAAATGCAGGTTTTTTTGGTTGATGTTTTATTTTTGTTTTAAATACCATAACTAGGCAGAAACTTAGAAGGACATCTAGGCCCTAGTCCAATTTCAGTTAAGGTTAGTGTTTCAATATATTCTTCCAATCCAGGATAAATTCCTTTAAAGTAATAGCAGTAGTCAGCGCAAGAAAGCAAACAACCAAAAAAAATCAAATTAAAATACAAGCCCTGTAGTTTGTCATGCATAGAGACTGACTTTGCTCTTTGTATAGCCCATTTCCATACTATTTCTACTAAAAAGAGAGAAAAAGTGATTTTGGTATTACAATAAATGCGTAAAAGGAGCTAAGTCAATTTTAAGGCAGCTATCTCATAGGAAACTAGGAATAAATGATTTAAGCAGCTGTAAATGAAAATAATAATTCCTGCTTGGGAACAGGACAATAATTCAACGTGCTTGAGAGTTCATTTGTAACACCCAAATTTTTTGTAGAATTAAGCCACAAAACCCTTTGTACCTGTCTGAGTATATACTGCTGACTGCTGAGAGACTCAGTAATGCAGCTTCCTCTGCCTTCCTGGGCAACACTAGACATGCAGCTCAGAGCACCCTGAAAATGGAAAAGGAGCTGCTATTCACCCATTTTGAACTCATTGGGCATAGTCTTTAAATTATTGTTTTGTTGACTTTAATGTTTTTTTCTTTTTTCTGTAGCAGTTTTTATTGCTTTAAGATTTTGCTGGATTTTATTGTATGGCTTTATAGTACACATTAAAGAAGTAGGGAGCACTCTGTAAATGGATGAGCCTTTCAGCAATTGCTCCCATGGACGCACTATATGTAATTTCTTCAGAATCCTTTTCTATCCTAAACATGCTAGAGCCTGCCCGTTGGCGAATGCAGACTGTTGGCTGCAGGCGCTAGGTGGCAACATCATCTCACAAACAGTGTAGTATTGGATTATTAAGAATGTCTCTCCATCTTGTGGGACAAAGCTCATCTTCAGATGTTTTAGCTAACATTTGAAGTTGTCTGAGGTAATGATAACAGTAATTTTTGACATTGCAGAATGCGGAATTCTTACATTTGCACAGGGCATTGGGGGTCCTGTTTTCCAAAATTGTAGACTTATTTCCTCCTAAGCAAAATTATAATTTATGTCAACTACAGTATTACTGCATTCTAAAGGCATCTGAAACTTGGGAAGCAGCATAAACCTATTGGTAATTATGATTATTTTCATAGCTATGAGACCAGAAAAAAATATTCACACTAGTGAGCATTTATGAGTGATTACAAACTCTCTTAAGAGGACGGAATATATTCTTTAAATGTAATGTCTCATTTATTACTGTTATTTAATAACAAAAGCGGAACAAAAGAAAATGCAACATTCTCCACACTAATTGCACAATTTTTTCAATTATTTTGTTGACATTTAGAACCTTTGTTAAGTTCAACTTTAATGTTGCCCACATAAATGTCTTGATGGATTTTTGCTGCACATGCAAATTGAAAATATATCTGTGCATAAATTCATTTTGTGCTGTTGATACTTCAGAACAACAAAACTTCTGAGAAACCACATGACAACATGTACTAGTTTAAATATGGACTGAGCTCTGAATTGCTTTGTCACTGCAGCAAAAACAAACCCAGACAAACACAACTAGCAGTTTACTGTTAAATGCATAACAAGATGCTGTGCGTATTCTGTTGCAGATCCAAACCTGGACATGAATGATGTCATCTGTGTTGAATTATTGAAAACCTCTGCTGGCTTGGGATTCAGCCTTGATGGTGGAAAAGCTTCCATTGCTGGAGACAGGCCCTTGCTTGTAAAAAGAGTATTTAAAGGTACTGCAAGCATGCAAATGCAGTGAATATTATCCAAGTTTTTTATTTACTTATTTATTAAGCAAGGTTTTTTTCTGTGTTCCCCATTCATTGCCACTTACTAACCAAAGTGGTTGTTAGAAAAAAAATACTCCTGGGAGTGACTAGAGATGACTAGAGATTGCATCTGCTAGTAAACGTTTGTTTGGCAATCTGATTTACTACATGTGATGCGATTCCTTCCTAGGCTTGTCTGCTATTGTAGGCATTAAATTATAGCAGCATTACTGTATGTAATGGTTTGTAATGCGTTATCTGATTCTTTTTTCTGAGAGAAGCACAGAGAAGAAAATCAGTGTGGTTTCAAAGCATAGTCCTGCATTATACTCATTTATTAATTTTACCTTTCTTTTCTATCTGTTTATTTTTTTAGATATTTTTTAATATTAGCTTTCATCAAAAATATATAATGTTCATGTTCACAAATTGCCACTCTTGGCTTTGCTTGAGAGCTAAAGTTATATGAACTGTGTAAAGAAAGGAAACGCATTTAGAGAAAAATACAGCAATTTCTAGAAGAAGCTAAAACTCTCAGTGAAGCTGTGGGTGTTCAGCTTTTTACAGGATTAGCTTTCCAGTGATATATTCCTTCATCAAGAAAAAAATGAAAGTCTTGTTTCTGGAATTGCTTATCAATTTCTGTGCATATATTTGTTTTCTTCTCTTTCAAAATTGGTTCTGAGAGCGAAGAGCATGTTTAATTTTTGAGATCATTAATTTTTTATCTGTAGACACAGTCCTTTTTCCCTCCCTGCTTGATTGTGGCTGATGTTGAGAGTTAAATTACCATTATAGAAAATGTACTCTCATCAGCAGTGAGGGGATGTATCTCTCTCCAGGAGCTGTGTCTGTGGTGTGTTTGTCCTGAGTTTGCTACTCATGTTTAGTTTGTTCATTCCTATTACATAGATTTTACAGTCTCCAGTGTTATCTTATTACCATGGTAAAATTCTTTTTGAGAAAATACATCCATGCCACATGCCACCTGTGCATTTACTTTGTCAAGCAGGTTTTCTTAAAACTACAGAGATAATTGACAGCATCTTTCATGCATTTGTGCTTCTTCCTTCAGAAATGGAGATTTTTGTTCTGAGAGCAAGGATTTCTCTCATGTTTTCTGTGAGATGCATCATGGGGTAGATTGCTAGAGCTGAGTTAAACATCAGTGACTTATATTGATACGACTTAGTTTCTGTTCATCACAATGTAAAGCGAATTTTTCTTTACATTGATGTTGTTCCCGTTTTGCTCCTAGGTGGTGCTGCTGAGCAAGCTGGGAACATAGAATCCGGAGATGAGATTCTTGCTGTTAGTGGAAAATCATTACTTGGCCTCATGCATTACGATGCCTGGAACATTATTAAGTCTGTGCCAGAGGGCCCTGTTCAGTTACTAATCAGGAAACACAGAACTTCAGTATGATAGAAGCACTACATCTATTCACACTTGCTAAGACAAAACATTTAAAACTGGCTAGAAGCTTTGTTTCTAATGCCACACAAAAGTGTCTTAATGCTTTACAAAGAGGTGCTAAGAGCCTTGGAGAACCACTGAGCAAGAGTGTGATGAACATCATAAAATCTCGGCTAGTTATCAAGGATGAAGGAAACCAAACACTACAGACATTTTTTGTATTATGTGTCAGTTTTAGTGGAACTTCAAAACCTTTACTGAGTTTGGTTTGAAGTATTTTGACTGAAATAAATGATATTGTGCCTGTCCCTCATATTTCTAGTATCTGCAGAGCATTGGGAGTACAGCTTGTCAGTTGCCATCCTGTTGTCAAGGATGGGCAGACTGTACTGTATCACCTAGATATAATTTGACTTCAGGACGCTTACTTAGAGTCTGGTCCTTGTTTGTTATAATAAGAGAATGTCTGGAACAATCTCACTCTATTCTTCTACGTGCAGTTTTGCTAAAAATGCATGACAAAAGAGACATATAATTTTGCACAGCTTTTATGCCTAAAATGAGCATTTTATGGCAAAGTGAAAAATCCTCTTAAAACTGGTGAACTAACTCAGTATCTACCACAACTGAATCTGCCCTTAGTGGCAACTTGTATGTGAAAGCACTTGGCAATAACGTAGCAGAAATCTGTGAGCAAGAAAATCAAGTCCAAATATTAGACGATTGTCCACCAAGGTGTAGACTGAGTTGTTAGTTTTCAGGAGTGATAAAAATTGGGGATTTAATTTTCAAATTTAGGCTTCTAACATTAGACACCTTTAAATACACATATATTTTTAAAAGAAGGGCAATTTCAAGTGCTGAGCACTTGCAGATCCCACAGACTTCAGCGATCGCTAAGTACGTCTGAAAGCCAGGCTGCTTTTATTTGGCTGCAAGAGGCTGAAGGTTGCCCAGCTTGAAATAACTCAAGCTGGAAAATGGTGGTCTAAGGATGTGGATTTTAACAGATTAAATCTGAACTGGCCATATTTATGGTGGCTTTTAATTGTTCTTTTTTTCCTTTCCTGTCCAGTATTTATTTTTTCTTGTGTGAAAGTGGTTGAGTATGTGTGTACAAGATGTAAGTGCACCTGGCTGCATCAGGAATGAGCTGATGCTGAGGGTTTTGGATGGTGAAACTGAAAACTGTTTGCATGGATTGGAGAAGCCATGCTGTAGATAGAACTGTAAGGGCTGCAGTGATACAGGTGCTTTATTTGGGATTTTCTCACCTCTACTCCCAGTAGAGGTATCAGTAGTGGGCCATGCTGCTGAGTGTTATTTATAGTCTGCTCTACAGGGAGGAGAATGTGTGGGTGAGAGAGATTAGACTCTGCTATTTCTCTTCCTATGTCTGGGATGGCTAAACAACATAAAAGCGATACAGGAGGAAATGGGCCAGAGTCCTTATCAGCTGAGAACAAGTTGTTTGTTCCAGAGTGCTCAGGTTGTTTGTCGCGTTGGGCTGGAGCCCCGCTCCCAGCCAGCAGGCCCAGGGTGAGGAGCTCTCAGCTGGAGCCAGTCCAAATCTGAAGTGCTGCCTGCTGTTACAGTGAGGCAAGATGCTGTGTGGCTGTTACAAAAAGACCTGGGCTCCTCACTTGGGTCTGTGTATTCACAGTGCTTGGAGCAATTCCTTCCAGGATGGTGGACCCTCAGTTTGGTTCATTTCCATGGCAGTTTCATTAGTCTGCAACTGGTGATATGCAGAGTAAAATTCAGTTCTGTGAGGCAACCAGAGACCAAGTGAGCAGAAAAGCTGTGCACTGTTTGCCTATAAACAAATAGATTTAAATCTCTTTCAGTGACAGGTATTAGCATGAGAATCCTGGAAGAGATGCAACTTTCGGTTACATGAAAGGCAATACTGTCCATAGTCCTTCAGCTGCTTTGCCAGCAGGATTTCTGTGGAATGCATTCAGGGTCAGTGCTGTGGATTTGGGTCCCCTGTGACCCCAGAGCTCAGCCCCTCTGCCAGGACCAGTTCCCACCTTTGGGCACATCCTTGGTGGGGGAGGCTTTGGGAGGATGCAGCACTTGGGGTTGGCCCCACACTGGGGCCGGGCCGCAGGCCTGGCTGGGATAAAAGAGGTTAGCTTTGTGTCTTCCCTGAGAAACAGGGAGAAGACATTTGGCAATTAAGTGGCAAGGCCTCGTTCAGGAGTGACCAAATTCTGATTGTAAAAGCGTGTATAATAGAAACATAAAATGCATGTGGAATTTAATGCAGCGTAGTAAATATGTACCTGTATATGTATAACATGTTCAAGTGCAGTACTGACTTTTTGCTACTTTAATGTGGTAAATCACAAATATGTTTTAGGAAATGATGGGGATATTTTTTAGTCCACAGCTGAAAATTTTTGAGGTTACAGTGCCAGGAGGACATATGGCTCTCTCCAAAGCCACTGTGAGCTCAAAGATCAAGTTTTTATTTTGTATATCAAACTTACTTTGAGATGTCTTAAAATGATACGTGGTGAGTATTTTCAGACACTTACTTGCAGATACTGTTCATTGTGAGTGGTTTAGAAGATTTCTGTTTTTCTGTAGTTTAATACTTGTTCAGTATTTTATTTTACATGCACGTAGATATGTGTTGGATGAGTAACAGCAAAGAGAGGTGGGGAGTTCTGTGTGTAATTCAGTAGTGGCGATTATTTAAAAGATAGGTTTAACGTTTTAAGTCTGATGCTTATTATGGGTAGAATGATGTACTTCTCTACTAACTTCGCAGCAAGAAAAAGAATAGTATCTAACCCTCATTGTTTCTGTTCCTGAAAAAAACTGTTTTTTTTTTTGGTGAAGGAACAGGAAACATTTTTACAAATGCTCTCAGTGTTGATATGATTACAGTAGTATTTCCTGATGTTTCTGTTGAGGTGACACTCTCCGTAGAAGCCCTGAGATCTACAGGATATTGGCCTGATCGTTTACAAAATGGTGGGTAGAGCAAACAGATGTAGTGAACCTTTGGTTGCACACCTGGCAAGGTAGCTCTTCTGAGAGCCTGATCACAACAGAATAAAAAAGGAAGTTGCATTAGTTTGTCAGTATTCAATAAGTTCACAGGCGTCTTTTGTCCTTGCTGTTTGCATGCCAGTCCCTGTGGTGATTCTTTTCCTCACGGGTGGATTGACCAAGCTCTGGGAGAGCAGTGACTCTCCAAAGACTCACAGCTGCATCTTGGTAGGCCAAACATCAGGATGAAATTGTACAGTTGGTCCACAACTCTTCACCAGGGACCTGAAGGCATGCCAGATGAGATGTTCCTAGATGGATAAGGTTTGGTGGGAGGCTTTGCTACTTCCAAGGCTTGGGTCACATCTTGGATATGAGAGTAGGCTCTGGTAAGATACAGCAATGGCATCGTCTGCAGGCTTTTGTACCTGAGAGTTCTTCCCAACTTCTCTGGGGACTACATTTGTATTAAAAAAAAAAAAAGAACAAAACAAATAAAGAAAAACTGGGGGGCTTGGCCTAAATTAGGGAGAGAGCTTCCATTTTCTTGCTTAAAAAAGAATTGAGGGCAGATAAGGAACTGTTAAGTGATTCATGTTTTATAATGACCCTCACTTAAAATTAACCCTCATTAATGCTCTGCAGTGGTTTGTGTCAAAATCTGAAGGAACCATTCCCAGGTGGGAATGTTTACCCGCTTCTACGTTTTGGGTATGTAAATGTACACGTGGAAATACCGATGAGAAGTAGACTAGATCATGTGAGAAATAGGGATCCCACTCTTGGTAGGTTTTGTGTATTAGGCTGATACACTTCTTGTATGATACTGTATATTTACACTTTTATTTATATGAATAAAACTTCTTCTAATGAAAACTGTTTTAAATGCCTTGTATATTATAAACAGTGAGTGCAATAACATGAAATAGATTGTACATTTTCCAATTTGCTGTCTCTGTTATGTAAATCTGTGTCGCCAGTAACTGTTTTGTTTGGGTTTTTTAGTGATTTTGAAAATAAATGGTATCCTTAGTACTCATCTAGATACTTTTTTGTGTTACACCAAGGTCTGGCTGGTCCGTGGCTGGAGCTGGCATTGCAGAGAGGAGGCTGTCCTGGGGACCAAGCACTAATGCTGTAGACATGCATCTAAGCTAGAAGTGAAATACTTCCCTATAAGAACAGTCATTCAGAGGAAATGGGATAAAAGCATTTAAGAATTGTTAAAAGGTGTTGTCTGTGACCTGCTTTGGTGTCTCAGAAGATGTGCTTTGTTTCTTTTTCTGTCCCTTTGAATGGAAAAGCACAGATGGCAAAGGAGAAATGCAGAGTTTTCATTAGGAGCTGCCGTCTATTGACTGCCTTCCCTGCAACTGGGCTGTAAAAGCACAGGTTGTGTGTACAGGGAGTACACATACACAGCTTGTTCTAGCTTGGCATTTGTTGCTCAGCCTTCCCTGGGGGTATGCTCCCCTCCAAAACCCCACTGTGCTGGCAGTGTGGGCTAAGCTGGGTATCGCCTCAGTGGGGACGGAGTGGGGCTGCAATGCAGCTCACAATGGGAGGTGGAGGCCATAACCTCCCAGGGGGGACGGCTGGCATCCAGGTTTTCACAGACACAGCCCTTGCACTGTGGCTCAAAGCCAGCCTGTCACCCAGGAGGACGAGTTGGTCCAGAAAGCACAATGCAGATGTCCTCCCCCCGGAGCTGCTCCGACACGGGGAATACCGGAGGTGCCCCAAACCAGTGCTTCCTGCAAGTGCCCAGACATGTCAGCTAGTTGCTGTGAGGTAGGCAGAGCGGGGGAAGGAACTGGTGGGTTAAGCATTTCTATCCCCCTTGCAAGTCCGTGTGTTGCTGCGCATTGCTCCACATCTGAGCGCAGGGTTGAGCGCTCGCAGCAGCTGCATGGCTGGAAAATCCCAGCCCCTGCCCTGCCCTCTCTCTTGCGTGCCTCTGCTCAGTGCTCCTGCTGAGCTTTGCTAACCTCACACCATTGCCTCCGATGTGTGGTGCTGCCGGAAATGGCTGGTGGGCCTTTTGGCGAGGGGAGGAAGGCGTTTGCTTTGCCCTCATCTTTGGGCTCACACCCCAGAAGCTGCTGTGTTTGCTTTCGGTTTCTTTGTTGGGTGCTGTGCCAGGAAAGGTGTGAGTGAGCAAGAGTCACGTGTGGAGGGAAAAGCCGTGGCCCTTCTGAATCACCCTGGGAAAAGTCTGCCCTGGGCCCCTTCCCTGGACGGGAGGGCTGTCTTCCTGTCTGTCCTGCTGCCAGTCTGTCCTAACATGAATGAGCTGGGGATCCACAGCGCTCAGAGCAGCCTGGCTCTTGTAGGATCAGTCCTAAATGCCCTTAATTAAAACCTTAATTGCCCCAGACAGTGGCTCATTACAGAGAAATACTGCAGAGATTAGACACAATGGACTTAATCCATAAATGGATTAGCGCATGAGACCTCATTTATGCGCTAAACTATCTAAAATGGTGGAAAGTCAGATTTGGGTTTTATCCAACCCAGATGTGTTTCAGAGACGAAACGTGCTGGAGTGTCAGCAAAGGGGGATCTTGGCACAAAAAGCAGGAGGACTTTGTGCTTTGGGGCATGTTTTTTTTTTCTGTTCCCATATCGCTAACATACAGAGCTGAGATCTGGAGAAGATAAGTAGAGACATTGACTTTGTTGCACTCAAATTTATCATCTGTCTGAAAAGTTCTGGCTTGTTTGCCATTTCTGACGTCTTTGCTGCTCACCTCTTTACCCAGACTAAGGTCCATGTGCCTCTGGTGTGGTCCTGTATGCACCCATCTAGCTTTCCAGCATTGTGTCGAAATCATGACACCACCCCATCTACCCAAACCTGTGTTGCTCTGTCTGTCCCCACGTCTGAGTGATGGGAAGGAGAACCCCAGCAATGGGCTCTCCCCGTGGCAGGGGCACACAGAGGCTGGAGCATTGCCTCTGTGCACACAGGGAAATGCAAGGGGAAGCAATCCTGCCCTGATCTGCAGTGCTGAGCCCCGCTGCCCAGGGCAGCACATCCCCTCTGCCCCTCACCTGGCCCTGCGCTGGGATCTTCAGAGCTTTGATCCATGGGTTATGGTGATGATTTTCTTCTTCCTATGCAATACTGGGAGTGCTCTCACAACATCTCCATCCTGAGTCCAGTGACCCTGTCTCAGTGTGTGAGTGGGAAGCGAGGGAGGCTGCTACCCAGGGCTGCTCCCTGCTGCTGCTGTAACGGTGTTTGGGGGGTTCTACTCACCAAGGAGCGTGGCTGCGAACAGCTGTAGCCTGTTTCCAGCAGGAGGAGCAGTGTCCTGCTTCAGACCTTGTCTCAAAGGGAAAGCCAGCCAAGGCGTGTTCCATTCATGCAGCCACGTGTTCCTCAACACGTTTGTCTCAGCTAAAAGATTTCACAAATTAATCACAATTACAAGAATTTCCAGGTTTTTTTTCCCTTGATAAGTGTAAAATATCTCTAAACAAATTATCGTAAGACCTTTTTGATGCAAGTTAGCATTCTCTCCTAAAACTAGGAATTTCCCTTCCATGCGGCTTGGTGTAAGACTGTGGCTGGAGGCATGTTTCCCAGCAGTCCGGGTATTTTCTGAAATTAGCCAATAACAAAACCAGAGCCTTTCTGCTGATAGTCCCAGGTATGCTGGCCTCACCTCTCTGAATCAGTCTGATACCACTGTGCTGAGCAAACAATCTCCACGAGGCTGGAGTTGCTGCCATCTTTCCCTGCCTGGCAATGGGACTTCCTCGCCGTGCCACCCGCTCCAGCACTGCACAGGGGAGATCCAGGCTGATGCTGGGAAAGGGACGGCCCCAGTTCCTCCTCCTGAGTGGGAGGGACATGGAGCCAATGTCTCATCCCCCTCGGGAGCAGCGAGGGGAAGGACCTGGCCATGAGCCCCCCTGCATGGCTCTTGGTGAGGGTGTGAGTCTGGCTTGGAACTGAGGGACAACTGAGGGTGGGACATGCACCCGGGCAGTGCATGGTGACACAGGGAAACCCGAATGGCACGAAGGCGGTGGCAGCAGGAGCATGGGATGCCACCAGCTCCTGGCATTATGCAGCACTTCAGGAGAGCTCATGGACTGCTAGGATTTGCATTGCAAAGAGGCAATGTAGGAGAAGGGAGGCAGCCTCAGCACAGTTTTTTTTCACACCGCTGTCCAGACAGTGGTGATGCATTCATGCAGAACCTATTCTTTGCAGCTGTAGCGTCATTGGGCCCATTGCTCACTGGCCATCCTGCTTCTTGCTTCAAGGAAAAGCCTTCCAGACAGACCGCTGGTGTACGGCATCCCCAGTGCTTCCTGTCCAGCCTGTACCATCCCGGTGCGCGTCATGGCCTCGCGCTGGCAGGAGGAAGACAAAGTAAGTCCCTTCCAGAGCGCGTGCTAAAAATACACAGTGGTGTATGAGTTACTGCTTTCAATACAAAAACATCCAGGGGAGGGTACCGTCTGTTGTCTGGCAGTTTGTTAAGGAAATACCGTGTGTGCATCCAGCCCCGGCAGCATGAGGCCAGTTCTCACCCGGCTGAGCATGGGGTGAGCGTGAGCTAGGCTGCACGTGCTGGGCTTGGGCAGGTTGGGCCAGAGGGATCCGATGTGCTGGGGCGAGGCAGGGGCTGTCAGACAGCAGCCTTCCCAGCCAGGAGATGGGGTTTGCACCCTCCAGGGAGGGGCAGGTTCCTGTGTGTCATGGTGCTGCCTTCATTTTTTTGTTGTTTGCCAGAACGCAGAGCCTTTGGCCAGAGAGTGTTTATCCCTTGTTGTGCCGGGAGCACGTGCTGCAGGGTGCACGCGGCAGCATCGCTGGCCCTGTGCGCCACAGCTGTGTCCTCGGACCTCAGCTCTGTGCCGTCCCCTGCTTGTCCCTCCCGGTAAGCAGTGCCCATTCCTGAGCTCCAGCTTCAAACTTTGGAGACATTCAAAATCTGACCTAGGTGAAGCATCTCTTTCTGCCTGCATCCAAAAACAAGAGAGAAGCAAAACCCCAAACACTCAGCTTAGATGTTTGCCCTTCATTGGATTCCCCCAAGGATCCTCTCACTTAAAGCTAACAGCTCTAGTAGAGGAAGTAGTGTCCCTGGTACCAGCAGACTTCTAGAAAATTCCACATCAGGTGCCTTGAGCCCCATTCTGGGGTTCGGGGTAGGGTTATTTGGGTTATTGGAATTATTTGGGTTATCTGGTTATTAGGGTTATTTGTTGTTGCCCTTAAGAACAGGTGCAAAGCCTGTTATCCCAGCATCTGTCTGCTCCGCTGTTGTCCTGGTGTGTGCCCTCTGACTTCCAACTATTTGGAAGGAATTGGTGAAACGAGATCACCCATTCACAACCCTCAAAAAAACCAAAGTTATTACAGTGACTCATTTTTCTTGCCGGCATTTCGTATTTATTATCTCAACAAGGGTTCAAGACAAACACGCATAGGGTGTACAGTGAAATATCTGGCCTTAAGGAAAACAAACTCACGGTGATACATCATATAACAGGGAATGCTTTGGGGAAGCAACAAAAGGAAACTTAGGGAGGGCGTTTACAGGTGTTTGCTCCTGTCCTGGCATTGATCACTGGGATACAGTCTTTTTCCTGAGCTCACTGTGGATGCTAGCACTTGTCAATCCCCGGAAAAACATAAAAACATTTCAGAAAACGCAAATACAGATCTAGACAGAAAAACACTGTTACTGGTATTTCACTCGGATGTCCCCATGGCAATAATGCATTTATACCTTTTAATATTTTTTTCACAACATTTGTGTGTGCTACAACTTAAAGTATTGGGTGGGCTCTGTGAGCCCTGCACCTCATTTCCTACTGAATTTCAAAGCAGCATACATTAAACAGAACACTTTCACCAAAATGCACCTCAGCTACTGATGCGAACGCCGTGTGCTCCTGAGTGACAGCCGCAGCCCCCAGGCTGCCGCCCAGCCCTGATATCCCCACTGGTCTCGGGGCGAGCAGCTTTGCTGAGCTACACGCCAATGTTTGACCAAAATTCATTGCATTTCAGTTTTTATAGCTGGAAAACCGACTCCTGTACATGTCAGCAGAACGTGTTGCTTTGCAGTGCTAAGATGAGTAACAGCTATTTCTGCAGCTTTGCGCTCCTGCTGGAAAGGCACTCGTTAGCTGTCTTGAAGGAGGAGAGGGATGCTGTACCGCTGCATGCCTGGGGCAAAGCTCCTGGAAACGGTGCAGGAGCTGGGCTGCGAGCTCTGTGCAGGAAGCAGGACTTCACCACCACTGCTTGGCCAAGTCAGTGCTGGGGAGCAGCAGCCTGCACGGCTGTGGCAGAGTGAACAAAGCGATGTCAGCTACGTCACGACAGCTTTGCAAAGTCAGATTGAGAAGAGCAAGCTGAAAAGCGCAGTATAAATAAAAGCAAGAGATCACTTCAAGGCAGGAAAAGCCGTAATTTGAAGTGGAATTCAGAAGGTGCAGATGCACACCCTTATGCAATGCTAATGTGCTTACATGCCAGAGCAGAGGTTGGTAGGAAAAGCAAGCACGTGACCTCACCTTGCTCTGCGCTACATCTGCTGAAGGAGATGAACACTGAAGAGGTAGCAACAAAACGTGATCCCCTATGGCCGTTCTATCGTGAGATTGCACCCCTGAGAGAACGCTGTTTGGGGCAGAGCTGGCGCCTGCCCGGGCTGTGAGCTTAATGCAGCCCTTCACTGGGTGCTGCGGCAGCTCCGTCGTTCCAGGAACAAAATGAGGGTGTCGTGAAACGAAAGAGAAACAAAGTGTGGGGAAGAAGCTTCCCTCCCTCGTGAGTACGGCTGGAGATTTAGAAAACCAAGGCTGCTTTCCTGCGCTGACCGTAACGTTCAGTTTTGTTATTTCTTCGAAGAGAGGTAGTTGCTTCCTTTGAAAAAATAACATTCTGAAGAAAACTTGAGTTCCAGCTCAGACTCAGCTTTAAGTTCTGCTTCTATTGACGAGTTATTTTGTCGCTTATTAGAATACACAGGAGTGTCGTACTGTTCTTGAGAAATTCATTGCAATGCTGGAAGAATCCTTCTGCTAAACACACATACCTCGATATCTGTATTTGTGTAATATATATTCATATGACTTATTTGATGATATACTAACGTGTGCTCCCCTCCGAGATGCATGAAGTATTTCCTTTGCTATCAGAAAACGTTACGCTTTCTTCTAGTTAATATTCCGTTTTCATTACATTTTGAACATTTTTTCATGCTACTCCTTGAGCCTAGAGAAGCAGCATTCAATTAATAGTTCTGTGAAATACTTCTGTCATGCAAGTGGGGCACACGTATTTATATTTCATATGTATGTTATATATATATACATAAAAGTATACGTATATTATATAGACTAGAACTACGCAATAACATGTTAATTCACAGAATTGTAATTTTTCATCCCCAAAGCAAGTTCCTACAGCAAATAACCTTTAAATAAATACAGTTGTTTAATGAACGAACGAGATAACCCCGACACAGCCGCTTCCCCGTCCGGCGGAATCCAGGCTGAAGACACGAGCAGTCAGAAGCTGAATGCAACTTTCGCTTTGTGATTTGTGGCCACGCATTCTGAGACGCTGGGTTTTTTCTGTGTTTGGGAACTCTTCCCCGCAGGTGATCCAGGTTCCTGGATGGGATGCTAGGAGTGACGACTGTGGATGATGGGGGGAGCTGGGTTCCTGCAGGGTTCCCCAGCCCCGAGGAGGACAAGTTCCGACCTGCCCCATGCCCCCCTGCTGCACAGAGAGAGGATCTGCCCCTCTCTTTCCTTTTTTCCACTTGGCATCCATAGGCCAGTAAGGCTGTAACATTTCCCAAAGAAATCATGTTGTGAAAGCCATCCTTCTGTGGCTGCGGGTAGCAAAATAGAAGGCAAAGAGCTTTCATCGTCTCCCAGTGTAAGAGAAGCCTCTTGTTCCAAATTTGCAAAGCCGAGGTCTCCCTCTTCTCCTGCGCACACAGGCTCGGCAGTCACGTTTTGGGGCAGAATATCTTCGTGATGAAGTTCAGGATCTTCTGCCGCATGTCCACCTTGTCGCCGATCCTCCGCAGCTCCAGGGCGCACTCGGTCACCACGTCCTGCTCTGCAAAACACACGCAGCGACACGGGGCTTTAAGTCTTACAAGGTTTCTTTTCCATGTAGTGATAACGAGTGGGAAAAAAAAATCCAATATTACCCCCCACCAAGAAAACCACCCCAAAAAAAATTGAGACGTTGCTGCGTTGCTCCTTTCACCTTTCCCACCTGCAGGGGCGGCAGGAGGCACGACTTTGCGTATCGTTCTCCCGGGCATCATCGCGGCGACACTCAAGCGGCTCCGTGCACCTCCGCTCCCGGCACCTCGTCTCCGGTCGGCGGCCGCGGGCGAATGGGCGCAGGCGGGGCGAAGCGCGCTGCTAAGAGCTGCCGGGGTTTTCCCCCCGCGGTGACGTAGAGCGGCGCGGGAATCCCTCCCCTCCCCCGCGGCGGGAGCGTGACGGAGCGCGCCCGGGCTGTGCCGAAATGAACGGGGGTGCGGAGCGCTTGGGAAGGACGAGGGGACCGTGGAGGGATGGGGTGTATTTGGGGAGAGGGGATAGGCAGGAGGGATGGAGGGGTGGTTGTAGTTGCTGGGCAGGGAAGAGGAGGAGGGAGGTGTGCTTGCATGAAGCAAGGAGTGGAGGGATGGGGTGGGATGTGCCTGGACAAGCAGGCACCATGAGCTGGGTGTGCTCGTGGCGGGCAAGGTGGCGTGGAGGGCATCTGCTTGCTCCCAGCCAGGATGCGCTCCTGGCACAGTGCTGCGCTGCTTTACAACGTGCTGGTGCCTTGCCCTCCAGAAAGCTGCACACTGAGCTGGGCTGCACTGTGCACCGTGCGCAGCTCCCTCCGCGCCTGCAGTGCCTGCACAGCGCAAACCTGGCACCTGCACCCCTGAACTGGGGTTGCACGGAAGGAAAGCTGAAATTACGGTGTGTCCCTCGTGACTTCGTGATTGTTGTGGCTTTGGGAGAGCTGCTAGTGGTGTGTGAGTCAGTCCCCTGCCTCCTGTCTGCAGGAAAGTGGCACAGAGGAGAGCTGTTTGTGTTTACAGGGAAATGAAAACAGACAGGCAGAGGGAGAGAAGAAGGGCCAGACATAACAACATCTGCAGCCAGGTGCCAGCGCATGCCCACCTTTCCCATCAAAACACGGCTCCAAGCAGGAACAGACACCACAACGGGCTGTTGGGAAGCTGTCGTCAGGGATCGGAGCCTCTGGTACAGTGTCTAGAACAGCCGATGGCCTTAGTGCCTGTGGGAACAGCTCCACCAGCTCTGCTCAGAGCTCCTTTTCCCTGCACATCTTGGGGTGATGTCCTCTTGGAGGCTGCCACTGGATGAGAGCTTTGCAGCACCCTTAGATGTGCTGAGCACAGACCTATGCCAGAGCCCTCTGAGCTGTGCCAGAGAAGGCATTGCTCTCATCGTTTGGTATAAAACCTATGTGGTATATTGGCTTACTGGCTAGACCTGATGTTTTCAGGGCCATTTCTCCGCCATGCCAACACTCATGTTTGTAGCCCATGTCCATGTGCGGAGGGCTGCCCTCTGACCTTTGATTCCTGTTATGTGAGAACGTCTCTCTCCAAACAGGTCCGCTGGGTTTAGGCGTTGGGGAGGTGGCAAACAGCCCTGGGGTGCGTCCCCCACGTGACCTGTGTGTCCCTCGGGCTGCAGCACGGTGCTCACAGCGGCTGCGTACACCGCAGTGCTCAGCAGCACAGGGCACGGGGAGCAGGGACACACTGACACCTTGCATGTTCCTGCCCATGGAGCAGAGAGTGGGGAGCAGGAGGGGAGGGGCAAAGGGCTGTGTCAAAAGCAGGTGGCCAGCAGGGCAAGAGAGGGGATCCTGCCCCTCTGCTCTGTGCTGTGAGACCTCACCTGGAGCACTGCGTCCAGATGTGGAGTCCTCAGCACAGGAGAGACATGGACCTGTTGGAGCGTGTCCAGAGGAGGGCCACTAAAATGATCCAAGGGATGGAGCACCTCTCCTACGAGGACAGGCTGAGAGAGCTGGGGCTGTTCGGCCTGGAGAAGAGAAGGCTGCGGGGAGACCTGAGAGCGGCCTTTCAGCATCTCCTAGAAAGGAGGGAACAGACTCTTTAGCAGGGTCTGGGGTGATAGACAAGGGGGAATTGTTTCAAGCTAAAAGAGGGGAGATTTAGATTGAATATAAGGAAAAAGTTTTTTACGGCAAGGGTGGTGAAGCACTGGAACAGATTACCCAGAGAGGTGATGGAAGCCTCATCCCTGGAGACATTCAGGGTCTGAGCACCTCATCTAGCTGTAGGTGTCCCTGTTCTTTGCAGGGAAGCTGGACCAGATGGCCTTTAAATGTCCCTTCCAACTCTAAGAATTCTGTGATTCCATGAAAGTACAGGATAGCAGAATTACTGTGAGCATTTGTTTCATTCGTTTAGGCAGAGCCAGGAAAGATGTGCTCTTGCTCTGCTTTGTGGCTTTGGAAACAGATTACCACTAGGCATAAAAACCAGTGCCCCTCGATCCTGTCCTCCTTAGCCAGGCTCCCTTGCCAAAAAGGGGAACAGCCTTTAAAGGTACCTCGTCCTGCTGCCCTGCAGCAGCACCAGGAGATGGGCCCTTCTTTGGGGCACACGTGGGAGAGAAGATGCTTCCCTTCCTGGGGCAGCTGGGCACAAACCTGCGGGCTGGCTGAGTCACAAGGTTCATTTACTTCTTTACATCGCTTAAAAACAGTGGTGGGGCAATAAGAAGAGTAGTAGGGCTTCAGTGTGCTACATGGGCGACTAGGCTGTGGTGCTCTGTGTGCCCTGCTGCTGCGTGTGGGGCAGGGGCTGCAGCGTGGTGGGGTGAGCTCGCGGGGTGCTGGTGGGCAATGGGGCTGCTCGCAGTGCTGCACAATGTGGGCAGAGCAAAAATAGCCTACTGCAGTTTCAGGCCACCAACGAGCTCTCAAGCTCTGACATGGTTGGTTTCAGTTCCCCTAAACAAAGCAGCGTGGCTGTGGGAAGCACGGGGCCCTGCGGGGCTGCTCCTGTGGAGTGGTCATGAATGCTGCAGGGCCCTGGGGCCCCAGGGCACAGCGTGGGGGAACGGGTGGGAGAAGGGGGAGCGGCGCTGGTTCTCAGACCCATTCTCTAGTTTCTGTTTAGCAGCACCCCAAGTTCAAGGAATCACACAGATGGGAAGGGTGAACCACCCCGAGACGCTGTGCCCGATGCCCGGGCGGCACAGGCTGAGCAGCAGCAGTGGGATCAAAGCAGCGCGTGACCGACCCACAGCGTAATGCTGGTGGCAGACGTGATGAAAGGAAAACGAATGTTGCAGAAAGGAAAACGAATGTTGCAGAAACGAAAACGAGAGAAGGACTGAAAGGAAAGTGGATGCTTTTCCTCTGAACTCTGTTATTTGTGCTGTATCAGCTTTGAGCAGCACCTCCCAGTAAGATGAAATTAATTGTAGCTACCGCTCTGCTATGAGAGCCCCTCGCTACGAGTCCTGCACCCGGCACTGAGAGCCCTGTGCTGGCAGAGGGGCTGATTGCTGCGCTCTCCCTTCCCGTTTCTGCAGACCGCAGCTCCTGCTGGTGCTGAGCACCGAGCAGGAAGTGGAGCCACGCTGCCGGGGCTGTGAACCAAAGGTCACTGGGAGCACGGCGGGGAGTGGCCGTGTCCTGCACATTGATTGCTGCAGCTTCAGTGAACTTCGGGTTTGTCCATCGCTGAAATGGCTCTGTCCTGCTTGCCCTGCTCTGGCACCTGTCCTGCTCGGCTCGCTCTTGCTGTTACAGGTGGAATCACAGAATCATCTAGAGCGGAGAAGACTTTCAAAATCACCAAATCCAACCATTGTCCTGACCTACCGAGTCCCATCGCTAAGCCGTGTCCCTTAATGCTATGTCCACGTGTCCCCAGGAATGGGGACTCCACCACTGCCCTGGGCATTGCCCTCAGCCCCGCTTTTCACGCCACAGCAAAGCCTGGGGCTCCCCACCCTTCCGTGGCTGGGAGAGAGAGGTCAGTGCAGATTCACATGGTTATGTGAAATACTACATTAATTCATCTTCGAGTTGTTGGTGTGATCCAGCACCAGATAAGAAAAGAAGCGAAGGAGAACTCCACTTCCCCCCGACTTATCTGCTGTTTAAATATTATCTAATTGCCCTACCACTAATCCATAGACTCTCTGTCATTCGCTGTTTTCCTAGTCTGCTTTCCTTGGAAGATGAATCATGTAATTTTCTTAGCAAAAGGTGAACTGCATGGCTTGTTCATGTACAGCAGCGCTCTCCCTCTGGCAGGGAGGTGCACACCCATCTTCTGCATGATCACTTGTGTGCCAAGCAAGCCACATTCGTTATTTTTGTGGAGAAAAATCCTTCTGAGGGGTGGCTGGAATGTTTCTGGTCCGTTGCTCACCACAGGCAGGGGCAGTTTTCCTTCTGACAGCAATAACATTTGGTTGAGGGGTCTGGTTGGGTACCAAAGCCGTTCTTCTACGTGGTTGAAGTATAAGAGAGTTTATATTGACTGTGTGCTCTTTAATGAAGCACTAACTGTGAGAAAAGTGGTCCCACATCAACCAAATGAGGTTCAACAAGGCCAAGATGTTGCACTTGGGTCAGGGCAATCCTAGGTGTGTATACAGACTGGGAGAAGAACTCCTTGAGTGCAGCACTGCTGAGAGGGACCTGAGGGTCCTGGTAGATGAAAACTTTAACAAGAGCCAGCAGTGTGTGCTTGTAGCCTGGAAAGCCAATGATATCCTGGGCTCCATCAGAAGAGGGGCAGCAGCAGGGAGAGGGAGGGGATTGTGCCCCTCTGCTCTGCCCTCATGAGGCCCCATCTGGAGTACTGCATCCAGGTCTGGCGACCTCAGTAGAGGAAAGACATGGAGCTGTTGGAGCAGGTCCAGAGGAGGCCATAGGGATGGTCAGAGGGCTGGAGCACCTCTCCTGTGAAGAAGAGTGAGGGAGCTGGGCTTGTTTAGCTTGGAGAAAAGAAGGCTCCAGAAAGGCTTCATTGCATCCTTCCAGTACTTTAAAGGAGCTTGTAAGCAGGAGGGAGAGTGACTTTTTATGCGGCAGGTAGTGATAGGACAAGGGGAATGGTTTTAAACTAAAAAAGAGGACATTTAGATTGAATATTAGGGGAAAATTCTTCCCTCAGAGGGTGGTGAGGCCCTGGCACAGCTGCCCAGAGAGCTGTGGGTGCCCCATCCCTGGAGGTGCTCAAGGCCAGGCTGGGTGGGGCCCTGGGCAGCCTGATCTGGTGGGGGGCAGCCCTGCCCATGGCAGGGGATTGGAGCTGAATAGGCTTTAAGGTCCCTTCCAACCCAAGCCATCTGTAATTCTATGAAAATGTAGTTGACTGAATTTTTCTGGCCTTAAGTTGCTTATATAATCAGTTCAAAATTAGCCAGGACAGATTATCCATGTGCTGAATTCACTGTGAAAGCAGAAGCAGAGATGCTGCAGTTGTCTCCATGTGAAGCTGTTCCTGATTCACCCCATTGGTGGTCACCAAAACAATTTCTAAAGACTTGAAAAAGACCCGCTATAGGAGAAAGCAAAATTTACTTGGCTGTTTGTCAAGTGGGTTTAAGCACTCCTGATGACAATGATACCGTAAGGGCCAGCCCTTGTAGCTGCTATCCAGAACAAGCAGGTATTAGTAAAGTAAATATTGGTGCTGATCACCGTTTATCAGGCCGGTGGGGTGTTTGCATGGGCGTCTTTGCAAACACCACCGACTGTTAATACAGATGCACCTTCACTGCTCACTTTTTTGAGCAAGTCTTTCTGGGGATCATGGTTGTTGCTGATGGTCATCTGAATGTCCCCTATTCTAGTGGAGTTCAGTGCCTATCACTACTCGCTGCTCTGCCGGATCATTTTCAGGCTCTGGCCAACTCCTCTTTTCCCCATTCCCTACAGCTCCCTCTGCGCTTTATCACAATTTTTGCAGACAGTCAATACAGCAGATGTGGGAAAGAATAAAAGGGAAATCCCACAAATGACATCCTTGGCACTTTCCTGGCATGATGATGCCTTGCTGATGTCAGACAGGAGAACTAGGGAATCCAGGGCAGCTCTGCTGACACCAGTGCGGTGAGCTGGGATTCCTGGTGTAGCACTGGGTCATCCCTAGTGCTGCCACATCTCCCCTGTGCCTTTCCAGAGGTTTTCAGGTGGGACGGGAGCCACTTTGCATGGTTTGAGGATTCTCACCCCAATCTGAGCAATGCTTTCTCTGTGCTGGGCTTTGGAAGTGCCCCATTTGAGTGATCTCTAGTTGGATAAAGAATTACTCATTGCCCCTAAATCCCACAAAGTGGTTTCAAAGAGGAAAACATTTTATATGGGGAACATGGCAAATTCCTTTATTTGGATAAAAAGGCAAACACAATTAATTGCAGAATGCAGGGATTGAACCAAAGAGGAATGCAATATCTTTTGAATCAGAGAATCATTGAATATCCCGATCTGGAAGGGATCCATGAGGAACATCAAGTCCAACTCCTGAAAGAAAGATGGTTTTGAGAAGCCATCTCCTTTGAAATTTTGAAGTCTTAGCTCCTTTTTGTGAAGATTAGAATCCTACGTTTGAAAGAGGCGAACACTACGTTCAACGTTGTAAGAAAGTATTGGGTGTCCTCTACAATTGGAATCATCTGTGATTTGTGTGAATATTATGTTAGGTCAGGGATTTCAGGGCCAGGTCTTTGCTACAATAAGAAAATAAGGAATCTATGATTTGGGTTTCATTTTAAGATGTCTGTTTAGGAAAAAAAGGCACAGAATCATGTGTATTGTATTGTGGGTAGGTGACCACAGCCCAAACCTTGTGAGCATGGGAGCAGGCTGTGCTCCTCCTCTACAGGCACAGCCAAGGAGCTGGAGTGCCCTGGTGGGTGCCAGCAGCCCCAGCCACCAGAGCATCCCAGGGGTGGGGCTGGGCCTCTTCCATTCCAGGACCTGCACACCATGGCAGTGCTAATCCTGCGGTATGCCCTGCTCTAGATTAACAGACCCTGTGCAGGCTGACAAGTGGAGCAGGATGGAACACTGTCAGGGTGAAAGCTGTCAGGCTAGCAACAGACTGAGAGCAAAGGATCACATGGCCCATCACTAGGGCTGAAAATAGAGGTGGCATGAGTGCTGCCGTCATCCCATGGTGTGAGTGCTGCCGTCATCCCATGGTGAGAGGTAATCTCACTTTAAAGTTTTGTATCATTGCTCTGAAATGAGATCATTTCCTTTTCATTTTCGTTTTCTCATACACAGACACGAACAAAAAAGAAAGAGGGTGTGATATCTTCTGCTATTTTTAGACAGAAAACGAAACACCCCTCCCCCAGATGCAGGAAATCCCTTGTAGCCACCCTGCAGACCTCCTGCAGGAGGTTTTGGCATGAAGGGCTGCAAGAAATCCACTCCTGGCAATGAGCTTGCACAGAAACAAAAGGAGGCTTGTCCCTTCCTGCCAAGCAGTGCTCCCTTTGGGGTGCACAGTGCTTCTTACTATAGGTGCTACTAAGAGCTAGTAGAGAAGTGGAGGATGAGCTGCAAGTCTTCCCAGAGCACTCCTCTCTTACTGTGCTGACCCATGGGCTGTCCCCAGGATCCTGCTTCATTGCCAGGGGGCAGCAGGGAAAGAGAAACCAGCGTAGAGCTGAGCAGTATGGATGCCTGTGCAGGCTCTGAATGTGGGGACAAACCTCTCCTGTGCATCTGCGGCTGCGTGCCAGGTGCCCCAGCGGTGTGGTGGGGATGCCTGGTGGAAGAGATAAAGCTTTTGGGCGACCTTTGGCGTGAAGGGTGAGAACAAACAAGTCAAAAATAAAAAAAAACTCCCTTCAAGGGTTAGGACACGGTGTTCTTCCTCACCAGAGATCTCTCAGCAGATGCACCGCCCGACTCCAAGGGGCATAATAGAGAAGTAAATAGAGGAAACAGGAAAAAGTGTTTTGCACTTGACAACAACATTTTTTGCACTTTACAACCTGTTTCTCTTCTCTAGATCTCCGTGCTTTGGGGTGGTCCCAGTGATGGCTGCTCCTGCCCTGCTCCTGGTCTGGGAGCTGGTGCATCCCCTTGCCCATCAGCGGTGCTGTCCCATCCCTTCTGAATTCACTCACACGGAAGAGGAAGAGGGGGCATGGAGAGGAAGTGTGTGCCTGCATCCTGCAGCTGACTAACCGTCATACAGCAGCCATGCTTGGTGGCTGTGATGCAATCGTCCCCCATTATTTCATCATCCTGTGGTGCAGGGC